>JACDJE010000183.1:0-176191 GCA_016647715.1 Pavo muticus
ATTGCGTTCGCGCTGTAACAGGACAATGCTTTATTGAGCTTGGGGGAGAGGGAAATGTTGTATTAGGCGACAGCGAGGCTACGGGATGTCATGGGATAGTGCCCCCCCCCGGCTCAGTAATTGGACAATACACCTTTAGGGGTGTAGACAAAGTACAGCAAGAAAGTATTTAAACAAATGCCACGTGTGATTAAACGCCATTTTTCTGCACATCATATTGGTGTCTTATGCAGTTCTTGGCCCTGATCAGGTAATTGATCAGTCTCGCAAAGGGTTAATACAGCCTGAACAGAACGATCACGACAACAAAGGCTCAGGGGTAAGCTTATTGCTCTCTGCAACTACCTGAAGGGAAGTTATGGTGAGGTGGGAGTTGGCCTCTTTTCCCATGTAACTAGCAATAGGACTAGAGGGAATGGCCTCAAGTTGAGCCAGGGGAGATTCAGGTTGGATGTTAGGAAGTACTTCTCCGAGAGAGTGATCAGGCATTGGAATGGGCTGCCCAGGGAGGTGGTGGAGTCACTGTCCCTGGAGGTATTGAAGAATTGTTAAAATGTTGTACTGAAGGGACATGGTATATTGAGAAATACTGGCGAGTGGAGGGTTGGACTGGATGACCTTAGAGGTCTTTTCCAACTTTGGTGATTCTATGAAAGCCACCGTGCATCTGATGTACTATTCTGAGAGTATTCAATCAGAAAAATACTGAAGACAATTAACAGTCTTAAAATCATTCACTAGCCCTTTCTGCATCAGCCAAGTGCTCCGATTCTCTAATAATTAAATCATTAATTTATACTAGGAGACATTAACCTAGAGGTTCATTCAATGTCTGCTACTATTGAAAGTGATAATCGTTTGTGTTGCATTAGTCTTCAACCCAATTAAGTTAATAAAAGATGATAATTAACCACATTAAGCAGACATATTGGAATACTAGAAAATGTATTTTACACTCTGATTAAAAATCTTTCATTTTTAGGGCTCACTGGACTAGCCTCCAGCCTTGAGTTTCCAGCACTTATTGTTAGCTTTGATCTAGGGTGTTCTCTTATCTGTTGTATACTGCGGCATTACTATCCATTATGCTAAACATAACATTTTGGCAACAAGCCTATAGTAGAGAAGTTATAGAAGTTCAAGACTCACTGACCTCACTGGACCTATTCTGAAATACTGACATACAGCTTTAACTACAAGAGAGGACAACTCCACAAATAAGCAATTAAAGGGGAAAAAAACACCTGTAAGAAAAGCAGGCAAGGCAGTTATTAGGTGTTTACAAATGATGGTTAAATTAACAACAGAACAAATCAGAGAGAAAAAGAGATCAATTGCCTAGGTAGAATCATCTCACACCACCAACATTTTTTATTCGCTTTTTATACTTACACATTTCGTTTTTCAGTGTATAAAGTGCACCAGCACATTTTTTCCCCAGTCAGTAAACTCAGGAATGAAATCCTTTCTATGACAAACGGTTGTCACTGGGGCCTTTTGCTCATGCAACACTAAAATCAGAGCTTCAACCACGTCCAGTTTTCTTGAGATTTCTTTTTAACAGAGCTGAATTCAGAGTTCTGTGCTCTTGGAAAGGCATATCATAATCCACAGCAGCCCAAAATTCTGGGAATAACTAAAGAATCCTATGAACATGCAAAAGCTTACCATTTTGATAAAGCATTCAAACATCACTCATTCAAGATTCTTTGTTTCTTTCATTCAGAGATGTAGATATCACACCATTCTGAAATACTGAAAAAAAAAATCCCAATAAATTGGGCAGTAAGTATTCCTTCAAAGATAGAATATTTGCCCCTTTAAACTGCTCATGTGAGAAGTGTAAACAATAAATCAAACCAAGGCAATGTTTATAAAAATCTGCAAGTCAAAATACTTTGTTTCTGAAATTATGGAAGGATCTACTTGAAACACTTCCAGATTTTTAACTGAAACAGATATCAATTTGTTAAATGTTGTATTTGGTGTTAATAAATATCTTTTTGCAAAGAAAAAATAGCGTTCTACAAACATAGTTCTGCCTGTTAGTTCCATTGAATGTAAACATTTGTACAAAGTCATCTGCTCTCTAATTTCATTTGAAGCAGTAAAGAAAAATATACTGTATTCCTTCCAAATATTTAAATGAATGTAGACATAATGCATTTATTCATTTGGCTACTCAATCTGAATTATTTTTGATTACCCCATCTCTGAACAACAGTTAACACAAAGGCACACAAAGGCCAATTTCAGAAACTGATCAACTAAAGACATTCAACCCAACAGTTTTTCAAAAACAATTATCAAGAAACTGAGCCATCACTGGAGACTTACTCATTATTCTTCCTCTCTCTGCACAGTCCTTCACTCTGTAAGGGCAGCCTTTGAAAGTAATTGAATAAAATAGAATAAAATTGATATGCTGAAATACTATTAAGAATTGCATGTTATTGTCCAAAAGCCATGTGAGTGTGTACACTAATGTAACATCATTATATGTCATTTCTCTTTTGATTGCTCTGTAGAAACCAATTACTCAGTATGACAGTCACATCAATATCACTATTTTTGTTGTTACTGTGGAAAAACAACAACAGTTGCAACAGAATTAGGTGCACCAGTCATAATACAATAGCAAAGATTTGTTATTTGATGTAAACAATCATGCTATTCTTGTTAGAAGAGGAGGAATTAGGGGGGGAGGATGCAAGGTGGAGGGACAGAGTCTTGAAAAGTCCTTCAAGATAGGAATTCCTATTCTCCTGCACTAAAGACAATGAAGTGTTACAGGAGCTGCAGCAGAGAGCTCAGAAAAATCAATGAAATCAAAGCCTGGTCCCCCTTGATGAGCATTTTCTATGTCAACATGTAAGTAAAAACAATTCACTTTTTGATCTGGCCACTGTGTAGGGGAAGCACCTTTGCTCCATACCCTCCAATATGTTGCTACACACTGGAAATACCTGTGCCTATTATTTTAGATCTCTTTCTATTGCAACTGAAATAACTGAAGTCATTTGAGAGAGTTAATGTACTTAATGATTTCCAGCACATAATTTTTGGGAAGTACTGCCTCTTTACTTCTTCATTGAAACTATCCTTACATACAAAAGCCAAATAAAGAGTTCAAGTTAAAGATCGAGTGTAGTAAAGCAGAAATGCTTTTTACTACAACTTACAGTGAGTTCATCAAAATTAAATCAAGTGCTTGTGGTCTGGTAAGATTACTTGCTTACTTGTAAGGATCAGTTTTAGTTACTGAGAGCAACATGAATTATGTACTAGTTGTTATCTGTGCAATATTTTTGTATAAGTAATAGTGATAAATGCCTCACGTGCTACCAAATTAAATATTTGAGGCTCATAACTGTAAGTTTACTTAAAACAAAAAAACCTCACTTTCTAAAAACTCTTTGTAATGTGCATTAAATAAAAGATAAATACACCTTTGGTGTGTCCACATTGACTACTCCTGATAAGATAAGAAGGTTATCAGGAATAGACAGCACACATACATCAAGGAGAAATCATGCTTGACCAACCTGACTGCCTTCTATGATGTCATCACTGGCTGGGTAGATGGGGGGGAGGACAGTGGATGTTGCGTACCTTGACTTCAGCAAGGCATTTGACACCATCTCTCACAACATCTTTGTTAAGAAACTTAAAATATGGAATGGATGAGTAGACAGTGATGTGGCCTGAGAACTGGCTAACTGGAAGAGCTCGGAGGGTTGTCAACAGTGTCACAGTTTGGTTGGAAGCCCATAATTAGCAGAGTTCCCCAGGGACCGGTTCTGGGTCTGGTCTTGTTCAACATCTTCATCAACAACCTGGATGAAGGTACAGAGTCTACCCTCAGTAAGCTTGCTGATGATACAAAACTGAGAGTGGCTGACACACTGGAAGGCTGTGCTACCATTCAAAAAGACCTGGACAGACTGGAGAGTTGGGCAGGTTGGCACCTGATGAGGTTTAACAGGAGCAAATAGAGTCAAGCACCTGGGAAGGAATAACCGCATGCATCAGTACAGGTTAAAGGATGACCAGCTCGAGAGGACCTCAGTGGAGAAGACCCTGGATTTTCTAATGGAAAAGAGGTTGGTCATGAGCCAGAAGTGTGCCCTTGTAGCCAAGAAGGCCAATGGTATCCTGAGGTGCATTAAAAAGAGTGTAGCCAGCAGATAAGAGAGGTGATCCTCTCCCTTTACTCTGCCCTGGTAAGGCCACATTTAAAATGCTATGTCCAGTTCTGTGCTCCCCAGTTCAAAAAGACAGGAATCTCCTAGAAGGAGTCCAGCAGAGGGCCACAAGATGATCAAGCATCTGTAGCATCTCCCATATGAGGAAAGACTGAGTAGCCTGGGTCTGTTCAGTCTAGGGAAAATATGGCTGAAGGCGGGGGAGAGGATCTGATAAACGTTTATAAATATGTAAAGGGTAACGAGAGGCAAATGGATGAGGCCAGGCTCTTGGTGGTGTGTAGTGATAGAAGGAGTAATGGCCTAAAACCTGAGCATAGGAAGTTCCATAAAAACATGCAAAAGAAGTTCTTCACTGAAAGGTGGTGGAGCACTGGAACAGGTTGCCTAGGGAAGTCGTGGCATCTCCTATGGATATATTCAGGACCCGTCTGGATGCCTACCTGTGTAACCTACTGCAGGGTACCTGCTTTGGCAGAGGGATTGGACTTGATCTCTTGAGGTCCCTTTCAACCCCTGCAATTCTGTGATAAAAATCAAACTAAATGATCATACTGACAATCTTAATTGCAATATAAATCTATAAAGTGAGCACCAAAAACTACAAAGGTTTTCTCTTCTATTATGTTTGTAGGCAACTAAAAATAAAATACTGCAGTTCAAATTTTGGTCTAGTTTACACTGCTGTAATCCAGATTAATTAAAGCAAGTGGAATCAGACTGACTAAAAAAAGTTAAGGAACAGCTGGATCCTACATCATGTGACATTTGTTCATTTTAAGAAATTACTTGGAAATAAAGTTTCTGAAAGCTTCTTACAGCAGCAGCTTTTTTATAAGCTTTATTTCATGACTTGAAGGAAAAAAAGGAAGAAAAAGTACTTTAAAATCATTCTTGATCAATACCTATTTACAAAAATAGGTACAAAAATGTTTTCATAGGTAACAATTCACTTAATTTCTAATGATTAAAGAACAGTAATTCTTAGTTCATATTCAAATAAAACAGCAACTTTTCATACTTTGACAATTATTTCAAAGTATCCTATAACAAAGCTATTACACTTATTTTAAAATCCTGAAAGACAGTCATAACTGTATGCATTATGGTTTTCAAAAGTAATAACCACACCAATCAAAATCTAACTCCAGATTATCTTCTTGATTAAAATGAGTCTTTTGCTTGATAAAAAAATCACCTGTTGCTCTTGTTGCCACTAAAAATTCAGAAGCTTAGAGGTATAATATTTACTCTGTATGTTACACAGCTACTACTAAAACTCTTTGTGCTTATGGATTTGCATACTCATTATTCCTTTTTATAACCTATGGCCTGATTTATAATTCTTACTGTCTTTTCAGTAATATTCCACAATATTTATTTTTTTCTACTAGTTGTATGTTTTCTCTTGCCACAAGAGACAACTGTATTCTGCCAAGCGTAGCTAGCTTTTTATGTTGTTTTTTTGTTTGTTTGTTTTATCACCTTCTTTTTAACAGGATCATTTCCCTCTATCCTTGTTTAAGTTGTAGATATGACTAGGACTACACAAGGTAACAATAAGCAAGTTCTCAAATGTCCATGTGTGTAAATAATCCTAACAAATTTAAAACATAGTTTTTGCTAGGGGAATGCATATTCCTTTCGTTTTCTATTCTCTTTCATCCTAGTAGATTTTGCTTTGAAAATCCACGTTTCCAGGCAATAACAAGGGCATAAAGTTATTTTCTGCAAATTGTGCAGTTCTAGCAGTCTTTGTTTCCCTTAAGTATCTCTCCTGAAAAGGTTGCATAAGCATTTTCTGATTACACATCAAAGTGTTAAGTAGTTCTAATACGTACAAAAGCCACAATGCTGTGTACCAAGGTGCTAGGTCATCTTCTTTAGCTCCCTGACGCAGATCCTACTAACATTGTTAGGGACTTCTCACTACTCTTAAGTACTAAGCAAAAACAAGAGGAACAAAAATGAAAATCTGCTAGTACATGGGAAGTAAAGGGGGATAATTTTATCTTTTATATAAGGCTCACAGCAACTGCACGTCTCTGCTGTGTCCAATACAGTTCTTCCAGCTGTTGACCTGGAAGGCTACACCTGCCTCCTTGTCCTGTCCTTCCTTTCCTCCCAGGGCTACTCTGAGCCCTCCTGAGCCTCAGCGTCCAAAAGCAGTGGAACCTCACCGAGAAAAAGGAATTGCATCCTTTCTGACAATTGCCCTTCCTTCTGTTGCCTCCATTTCTCCTGTTCTCGCAAAGACAGTTTTCTAATTCATTAATACCTGTGGGATAAGTCTGGGACACGTTTCAGTTTAAGGAAAGTGGGAGGCAAGTTGGGCCTGGCTCTGGTTGGCCTGATACCAAGGCAGCTCCTTCGAAGGCAGCACTGGAGCTGCTTGCAAGTGAATTGTAGAAGGCCAGAAGCAGCAGCTTCAGCTGTGCTCCAAGAGCCACCTCACAGATTTAGATGCAGAATAAGCAATGAGATTTCACCTTTCATCCCTTTGCTCCAAGAGAACAGGTGCAGAAAGATTCTAGATCAGATCACCAAGAGAATATGTCTTAAGTGTAATCAGTGTAATCAGTGCAGCATACAGACCATCCTCCTTTCCCACTATATCAGACAAGTAGTATTTTTAACTATTAAACCTATTATCTTGAGACATGTAATGGACATTAAAAAAAAGCAACACTACTGAAATCTTGAGTTAAATATTTGGGATTAAGCTTCTAAGCACTTCCCCTTATCTCCTAAGTATCCTCGTGTTAATTCTAAAATGAGATCAAATCTGCCTTTTTGCAGGGTACTAGGCTTTATGTAATTCACTGGAAGGAAAAAGAAACACTCTAGCCTTTCTAATTTCATAATGAAGCAGAATGGTATAATCTTGTAAGATAACAAAATTTCTGTATCCTACAATAGGATGCTCAATTCCTTGTTTAGATATGAATCTAATCGCTTCTTCCCTATGCAGCGAGAGGATCCCCAGCTCCAGCACTCCTGGTAGAACTCTTTCCATATTTCAGGCTGCCTGCTTATTGGATGGCCAGTCTCAGGGTTCTGCATTAAGGAGAGGGTCAGTTCAACAGTTTGCATCCTGCAACCTTAACAATTCCACCCTAAGACTCAGATTTGCAGAAAAATCAGGTGAAAAGATATTCTTATACATTTACTGGATTATACAACCTTCAGAAGTGTGTGAATTTGCTTTTTTTGGGAAAAAGGTGCTTCAAATCTACAGTAGTTTCATTCAAATTTGACTGAGTTTGAGTAGTAGAAATATGCAAAATGCACTCATTTCTTTTTGCCCTTTAAATGCTTATCTGTAAATCTGCACATTGCTTAGATATAGCATTATTTTTCCCCACTTGTAAACACATCTTTTATGTCCTTGGAGAAATCCTCGTAACTGAGTTCAGATGACAATGTGCTGAAGCACTTGACAGTCATATCTCCTTGCTAACTGGTAAGTTTTGTACTATTACCAAATACTTCAGAACTCATAACATAGTGAGATTTCATCTCCATAAATTTAGCCATCAAAAATATGTTTGTATACTTTCTGTATCAGCAAAAGACCTTCTACATTGTATCTCTTGGATGTGCAGCTGGCCCATGGTAGGAACTACAGTCAGAGTGATCCATTGAACCTGTGTTCTTCCAGCACTGTTATAAGTTTTACATCATGCCAAAACTCATGATGTTGGAAAAGATTTTAAGAGTTAATGAGAACAGCATGGCCACTATAAATCACCTATAAACAAAGGTGCAATGATCCCAAGAGGAAATGAGTGATTTTTACCTGTTAAGCACAAGATTTTACATGAATGCTATGTGAGTATTGCATAACTATGTTTTCTGTTTATTGGTTGACATCTTTTTATATTGTATTTTGTATGACGTAAGATGAGGAGCTATAATGAATTAATGTTATGAAAGAAGATTTCAAAGTGGAACACATAGCAAATATATAATATCAACTATCAATTTTTTTTACTGACTTACTGCTTTCTATTGCTTTTTATTATTGCTATCTGCACTCTTTGCTTGTTCTCTCCTTTCCTCCTAACATCTGTTTTCACTCTAATCCTTCCTTCCTTTGATTTTTGTGCTTTTCTCTCTTTAATTCTCTTTTCTTCCTCAGTCTTCTAAGGTATTTCTTGCTGGCCCTACCTGATGTGACTATCTTTATTTACTCTGCTCTTCTGTCTCTTTCAGCCATAATTTGGGCTCAGCAAGAGAACAAAACCACCTCACATAGGGTAAGACCTGAAGGCAAAAGAACACTTTTTTCTTCTCAGTCTTTCCAAGCAAATTCATAACTTTATCAAGAGAATATTTTTTGAAATTCACTACCTTAGCAGAGAAAAGATGCATCTATTTGCTGCTTAGCAGTAACATGCTTCAGAACCACCAATCAAGCAGTGTGATTCTAGTGTCCATGTCTGATAGAGTGCAGTTTAAACTGTAATTCACAGGAAACTATGTACTAGGTTTGAATAGAGACATACTATTAGCAGAGCATCTGTGGCATCCTAAACACTGAGTTTAGTCTTTTTTTGGATGCATGTACTCACTGTTTGCTACAGATGAAAATTCTAAAGAACATATACATGAATTTAAGAGCTATTACATTCACTGGTCACCACTTGCAACTATTGCAGTTTTGTGTTGCATTGAATCAGCGACAAAAAAGTGGTAAACATATATAACCCCTGAGAAGCTTGAACAATTTTTGGCTCAAAGCCTGTTTAGTGGCACTCATCTGAAACTTAACGTGCTCTACAAGCTCATGGGTTTAATGGTTACCATGAGTACAGTAGTAAGAGAAATATACGCTGCTGGGCAACCAGGAAAAACCATTTCAAAGTGTTGTTCCTGTTAGGCATTCAAGCTGACCTAGGTGGGGTTCACCTCAGAGGAGAGGACCACCATCCAGTCAATGCACATACCTCGCAGCCCACCATGCAGCAATTGCACGATCAACTGCTAATTACCCAAAAGGAGGAGGCATGTACTACAGACATGTTTTGTTCATCAGAGGCAACAGCGTAAGTACCACTGACAACTACTATTGCCCCTGACAACAAAAGCAAGCCGTGACAAACCAAACAGAAGTGTCACTGACAACCAACTGCTGCCCCAGCAACCAAAATGACACTATGAAGAGGATAAAAACCCGAGGAGTTCTGAGGTAGAATGGGTACTCCTCCACAAAACTGCAACCATGCAGCTCAACAAGACATCTCTGACCGATTTGCTGCCACCCTGTATACCAACAAGACATTGCTGGATCCTTGGTGGTGACTATCCCTGCTTTATGAATTGCTCACTAGGATTTCTCTCTTTACTATCCCCACCTTTCCCGCATTCCCTAGCTGTTTAGAATTTGTAATATGATTATTTGACAGCGTTTGGCCTCTTTTGCTGTCTTAGTCTTCCTTCAGGTATACATATGTCAAACCACCTCCTCAAATAATTGGAGCGAGACATCCCTGATTTTATGCACTACACAGTTAAACAAACATTTTCCTCTAGCAAAACTTTTCAGACCTCAAAGACTAGGTACAGACGGTAACAAATGCAGAACTATACCACTCCAATTAGCATAATATTGAAGGAAACAGATGAGCAGACCCTTTATCCACTTTCATACCTTGAACAGAAGCTTTTACCTCATTAAATAAATAATAGTTCTGATGAGATTGCCTAGTAGTAATTTTTTTTCCCCAATGTTTTGAAATAGTTTCCTTTTTTTAATTACTATAGTGCTTTTACTGCCCACAAGTTTTCAAAAATTTAATAATCCCTTCTACATATATACCACATTAACAGTCTTTGAACAGTATCTGCTCTCAGTACAACACAGAATAAAGCGGATGGGTGAAAAAAGCTGCTAGACAGGAAACAAAGTCAGAAGTACAATATCTTTACCATTTCCTAATTTAGCAATTTGTAGCAGTCAAACACCAGCCACCACAATTCAGTTTCCAAGTTTTCAAAACATATGTAGACTAATAATAATTTCTCAGTATTTTTAGAGTATCCATTATATTGTACATGGTATAAACATGTTCTTAGAGAAATTGATTGTAGCACAAATGAAGGCAAAAGCCTTTATTTGAGAAATAGGTGTTATAGGGAAAGACAGAAAAGACGAATTAACTCACCCCTACCGGCAACAGTCCGGAGAAAAGGACGAGCTGAGGAATGTGACCCTCCCCCGTTCGTACCATCCCGCCGCAGGAGAAGGGTGGGGGAAAAGGGGGACCCGTGCAGACTCAGATTGCACGGCAAGTACTGCGGAGTCAGAAGGGGGGCTCTAACCTCCCCCCCCCCCATCCGCTCCAGGCACTCACAATCTCACATAGCTCACCCATTGGTTCAGGCTGTGACCTTGGAATTCCACTACACGGATCATGTATCATTTCATAGGGTATGAGAATTTCATTTTGTATAAGCAGTGTAAAGAATCATATTCATATTTCTTTGTAAATGTAAGTGCAGTTTATTATTATCGCAAGAGAACTCCTTTTTTAATGTATTCTTAATTGTGGTATTTCATTGTACTTATTATAAGGTGTAAGTGGAAGTGATTAAATAGGTATTTTACTTTTAAAGTTTCCCTTTACTTAATTTAATTAAGGAATAATAGAGTCATTTCAAAGAAAATAAGCACAGAAAACGTTCACAATTCTCTTTGTGAAAAGAAGCTATTTGAAACCTTAAGATGTTTATAAAATAATCAACCTCAATTTTTCATCTGTAGATGTTTGAGCTAATAATAAGGCAACTCCAACAGATTGTCTAGGTGAAATTAAATAGAAGATTATATATAATTATATATATTTAAATGAATTATACAAAAGGAGAAAAATAAACACTTCAAATAGACCTGCTTGGAGCTTCTTTGTTACAGCACCAGTTGCAAAGAAAATGAAATTACAAATTAGAGTTTTAATACATAAAATGTCTTTTAGGAGTGGCTTGCAAATTGCTGGCTGTCACGTATAATAAATACATATGTTCATGTCACATTTTCCAGATCTTTGACAGAACTATCAAAAAAGAAATGATCATTATTATAGTAAAAGCACAAAATCCTATATAATATTACTTCCTTTTTAAAAAATAGATTGACATGGCATTTTTTGTGACCAAACATACTAACCCAGCTTCCTCATAAAATTATGCATGTTGCTGTTTCCAGATATTGCTGAACCATAACCTAATGTATTTTATGACAAACTTAATGAAATAATTTGAGTTACAAAGTATACACTGTATATCTGAGTGCTGAAATACAAGTGTGCAGACACATACACGTTATACTTCTGTCATTAAAGAAACCAGTCATCTCTTTCCCCATGCTGGCTGGCTTCGCTACTTGAGGATGAAGCCACACACTACCACGGTCAGTTAAATGGAAGACCTGAATCTCAACACAATCAAGATATTGAAAATAAGTAACCAAGATGCTAGAAAGCTAAGAACATATGGTTTTGTTTTGTTTTTTTTCAATTGTCTAAGATCCAGTCTGAAGAAAACCACAGACTTTCTTGAAGTCATTACATGGTTGATCTTAGGTGCTCTCAGTTACAGAAAAACAGCCTTTAGTGTTTGTGGTGCCTTTGCTTTAAAAAAAAAAAAAAACCTCTCTGTCACCGTCTGCATTTGTGTTAACATTGGCTACTAACACAGAGGGAAGTTACTTCGCTGTCTTCTTTCCTCTTTGACAAATACACCTCTGAGACAGTGGAAGCACTATCAAGTACTTCTTGAGACAGTAAATGAACCTGTAGGTGTGATTTGATCAGCCTCTGGTGTTGGTTAGAACATGCATGTCATCTTCCATAAGTTTCAAAGGGACTCCGGGATCTTTGAAATACCTGTCCACTATAATAATATTTTCTTAGGCGGTCATTATGTTTTCTGTGATTCTACAATTTTCATATCATCCGGGTAATCTAATGCTGCCTCTCCTTAGTCCTTCTCACAGGTGGGCTATGACCAGTAGCCATGTCACTAACGGTTTTTCACCTCTCTTTGGTCAGAATTCCTAGCAACAGTCACTCAGAAAGAAAGAAACAGACTGATAAATGTTGTACAACAGCACAGAGCATTACATACAAAGAAGTTAAAATTATGCCTCTCAGAACAAAAAATAAAGACGAACAGGAAAGCAAAAAAACACCTTACACTACCGAAGTCTCGCTCCTGATGTCAGTCACTACAGTATTTGTCCCATAAAAAAACAGATTTGCAACTTTAACCTCCATGAAGGGCCTATTTTGCAAGAAAGCAGTAGCAATGTGTTCCCAAAGCCATAAAGAAATGCTAATAGACATTTCTCTTCTAGAATGTATAATGCTGGCTTCTCAAATAATAATAATCTCACTTTTCCAGTTCACACATTGGATGGGAGCTTTTCCAGTTCCTACAGTCTATAAATAGACTGAAATTACATTTCCTTTTTCTGATGCATAGAGGGAACATGACAACATGAAACTTGTGTATCTGACTTTTAGCAACAACAATAGTGGAATTAGAATAAGCTTAGAATTTAGTGTTGCTCCAGTGCTGTCAGGCTGGTCACTGCAAAGCCAAGGAATGTGTTTCTCTGCACACTTGTTACGCTAATTACTGCATTAAAGTGCTACAATACCTTCTTGCTTAATTTGTTTGTTTTCCTTTATTCAGATAGCAGTTGTCGGTTTTGGTAGTGTACTGGATCTTGAGTTCAATCTGAGCACTCTTCATTTGTCAGAGACTCTCCCCAGTTGACAGAGCTGAGAAAAATGCAATTATACAAAGCTGATGGAATTTATTTTTTTAAGAAGCAGAAACTGTCATATTTATTCATCCTGCATGTAGAAGCCTGCACACAATTATGTCAAAATATGAAGACATTACAGACAGACATTGGCAGAAATATTTTCAGGTCTTTAGCTTGTTCAGATAATGCCTGAATCACCAGTATAGTTTAGAAAGCATGAAAAATGAATGTACTCAAGCAGACTAAATTAACAGCTCTTTTCAAAAAGGATCGTAATGAAGTTTTCCTCTTTACCTGACTGATGTTACCTTAAAACAGCAAGGAAGCCATTCATCTTAAACAGTAACTGTGGGAAATAAAGCCTGTTATCTTTATGGCTTCCTATCTTTCTTTCTTCAGCAAAAATAATGCAAACACATACACTGAGGACTAGAAAACAGGGGGGAGCCACATAAAAAGCTACTGAAGTTGATAAAAGCTTTAAAGCCTCTGTATTTTTTTTTTTCTTTTCTACTTCTACCAGCTACAGTACAAAGAAATGGGCACGACCTCCACAAAACCAGTGACCTCATAACCGCTAAAGTGCTTTGAAAAGATACAACCTCTCTCTCATAATGGAAGGGCCCACCAGAAAGAAGAACTACACTTCTTTTCTACTCACAGGACACAGAAAAGGACTTCTTTCCAGTCACCAGAGCAAACTGAACTTCTTACCTCTGGGATTAGAAATACGGACATGGCAGTCTCAGACTGTTCTAAGTGGAATCAGAGTATGCAACTTCTTTTGCTGTCAGGTGGATCTCTCCTAATTCACCTTGCAAACTATATTCTATGTAATTAAAAGCTGAAAAAAAAAGTCTTATAATTTAGAACAATAGAAGATGCTGTAAGGATGGAATTCAATCAAAGTACATAAAACATATTTTAATATGAACAAAAAAGTTGTATCTGTATATATGTGCAAGATGGAATATGCAATATATAAACGCATTTTGTCCACAAATAAAGCCACACTAAACTTGTGAAGGAAAACTGAAAGCCAAAATTAAGCCTTTATGATTTCAGATTAGGTAAGATTTGCAGCCTAAGGGTTGCTTGAGAAATCGAGAATCAAGTTTTGCTTTATTTCCCTCCAGAGAGAAACAGATAATTTGTGATTAATTTTGTATTTGGCTTTCATTTTCATTGAAACAAATACATAATAAAACAGAAGGTGTTTAAAGTAGGATTCCAGAAAGCTTAACCTGGAGACACGGAAATGAAGATTTTTACATGTCTGTGAGGTAACATGCTGGTTAATATCCATCACTAATATCAGTTAGAGAGAAAAGCAGACACACTTAGCATGTGGTTAATAGGAAATCTTTAATTGCTGTCATAGAGAGGTCCCTGAAGAACAGAAGAATCAATGTTTTCCTCTACTGATGACTGAAAAGTTTCAGTGGTTGCAGAATTAATATAACAGGTGGGGATCCTCCAAAAAACTATGAAGTGGCTTTGTTTCTTTTTCAGATGGTTAGTGTGCTTAATCTCTAATGTAGAGCCTTGCTGTCCAGGTCCATGCCCAGAACTGTTCCTACTGTGCCAGAGTCCCTGCATGGGGATATAGTGGCAAACCCCTGCTGACTTCAGCAGGGCAGGAAAGCCTCACATCTCCAGCATTGTAACACATGACAGATATAATTCAGTTGCCTTTTCCCCCTGTTCCTTTTCTCCAGTAGTATCACTCCCCAGCCACCAACTGAAGTGTGGTCCTAACAGAGGGCATTCAACCTTAATATATTAATGACCAACAGCCATAGCACTTGGCAGCTGCTCTGCCCCCTTAGCAAGGAAAGTGAAAACTAATCACTGAGTAGAGTTATCTCTATTCCTGATGAGAAGCTCTCTCTAATGCCATGTCAGCATTTTATAGCAGTTTTGTTTACTGTGCAATTAGATTAAAAACCAGGTATGTTTTGACACAATGGTGAAAGCCTACAGTAAAGGATGAACTCATATGCTGAAGCAAGTTACAGGACAGAGATGAAGCCTAAGGAACTTTGAACTTGCGTTAAGAGGCATTTGATGTTTGGAGCAGCATCAGAACACAAACGATGTTACATGAAACTTCTACTAAGCAGAAAAATCTGGAGATATTTGGACAATCATGAAAATTTTTTTTTCATATTGACGTATGCTAAGACAAACTTTGATAAATAGTAAGGTTGCAAAACCAGCCACTCAAAATGTAAAAGATGCACTAAATCAATGTTATCAGTACAAATCTAGCCTTGTTTGCAATTTAAAAAGTGAAATCATACACCATTCTATAGCAGTTTTGAGATGTGAGCAGAGTTCAGATCCAGAATTAAAACTTTAAAATCCATTTCAGAAATTTCTGTTGTGCAAGTACATGGAGGATTCTCTAGCAACTGCAAGTTGTCACTGTGAGCTAGCACAAGACGCAAAGTGAACAGCATTTGTACTAAGGTTTCAAAGATCAATGGCAAACAGCAAGAAAGTTCTAGCTTTCAAGCTCTGCAGAGTAGTCAGGATCAGTGTCAACAGACCTCTCAATTCAACTCATACTTCCGTTCTTCACCTAATACATACTATCTCAGCCTGCCTCATTTCAGTATTGTTTTCAACAGGCTCTATTCAAGACCTCCTCACAGCTCTCCTGCTATGCTCCAATCTCTTTAACCAAGACTTCCAGGATTTCTCCCTTCAACTTCACCTTTGTCTCCAGCTATAACCATACATAACCACATAACTCCAGCTACATAACCTCCACTCTATCATATTTTCCCTTCTGGTTTACATCCCATTTCTCTCATCAGCATCTCCAAAGCCTCCAAATTACTACCCTACCATCAGGCTTTTCTGTCTCAGATCTCCAAAGTTATGTCTGAAGGAAAAAGTAGAAGAGTTCTAGGTTGATTTAGACCTGAAATCCACATTAAGCACATCTTATAACTGCATTTCACTTTTGTCACAAGCATAGCTCAAAGCCATAATTCCTAATGTTAAATCTGTAATATCAAGTACACTTGCATATTTTATAACATGAAGCAGTCATTTCCCATTATGTGCTTTTGTTCAACTAGGAAGCATGCCACTAACAAATTAAGGTGAAATAAACAATATCCTAATGCATCTTTTTGAGACACATATTAGTCCTCCTTTGATTTGTTTGCTTTCTTAAAACCATAAAGGGTCTTTTTCTACTACCAGAGTTGAGAGGGAAAAAGCAGTGGCTTCAACTTATTTATTTAAATACTGGTAGCAACAGGTCTGAGGTGACAAATGATTTCTAAAAAAAAGAAAGTAAATTTTTTGAAGTTTTCAAATAGAGAAAATGTCACTTGATTTCCTGTTAGAATATTTACATGCTTAAAAAAGTAGGTCAGTATTAACTTGTAATTCTAGTTCAATTTTCTTCTCAAATATCTGTCGCTTGTAAAGTATCTCCTTTTGAGCCTCTGTCAGACATTTTCCAATCCAGCCTTACTGGAAAATTCCTTTTTCCCCCCACTCTTCATTTAAGTTTAATCATTTTTTCCTCACTGCCGACTCTCATCTTTTTACTCAATCCAGTAATCATCACACCTCCACAGCAGCTCATCTCTTTCATTTTCTATTTAAGCCATCCCACCAAATTACACGAAGACAAGGAAATCAGGCACAATACAGACTAACAAGATGTCCCATTGTCATCTCTGTTACATTTAAGAATATTTATACTAAAAGTAGAAAATTTGCCTCTGTACAATATCAAGGAGGTTAACGTGCAAAGTTTCAAGAAATTTGGACTAGAATTTTATATCATATGCTGTGTGGATGTAATGTCAAGCTTGACATGCCTAATACACCTGTAGGTTTTACTTCATGTATTCTAAATAGCAACACTGATTGTTCAAAAGGTTTTGATTTATAAGCCTAATGAGAGTGAAGTAAGACTGAAGATATATAAGTTACCAAATATACATTTTTCTCTTGAAAAAAATCAACTCATCTGTTGATGCATACACATGCGTGAACATACACATCAGTATGACAGGCATATCATAAAATAACTTTGGCTTTGCCCAGAAACTTCAGTTCATCAGTGATATCAAAGATATTGAAAGAAACTAGGGAAAAAATAGAAAAGATAATCCTACATAAATTGACTATGATGAATGTTGGTTATAAAATCAGTGAAATTTTAATGCAACTCTCAGCAGATAAACTTAAAAGAGTTAAATTCTGAAGTTACTGAAGCATAATTCAAGTAAGTAATTAGGTAAGGCACAAAAACGTTATTTCAAATTTATGACAGATGTGGCATGCATCTATAGGACTATTCTTTTGGGATCCTCTTTTCCAGTGCTGTTTCTTCAACAAGAATGAGCATAAGAACAATTAATTATTTTTCACTGCTTTGTTCCGCAGTGATAAGACACACCACCAGTTACTTGTTGCACCAATTGTTCCAGACATGGAAAATGCAAGATTCTGGATCCTAACCCTGTCAAAGCTGCATTCACTTCACCCTTATCTGCCTTAGAAGTTCACGGAAAAAAAATTTCATTAGTATTTTAAAAGGCCATTTTCAGAAAGCAGCTGTTATTTTAATGGCTTGTTGACAGGTTTTCCCCCCGAAACATTTACATTTCCTCATGTCATTGTTTATACATTAGCTAAGGTATGTTTGACACAAGCAGGTTAGAAATACCAAATACTTGTGTCTATCTACTGTATACAGAAAATGAGGCATGGCCTATGTAGTGGAATTCCAAGGTCACAGCTGAACCAATGGGTGAGCTACGTGAGTATGTGAGTGCCTGGAGCAGACGGGGTGGTGGTGGCGGGGGGGTTAGAGCCCCCCCTTCTGTCTCTGCGATACTTCCTGTGCAATCAGTTTGCGCGGGTCACCCTTTTCCCCCACCCTTCTCTCGTGGCGCCATGGTACGATCGGGGGAGGGTCACATTCCTCAGCTTGTCCCTTTCTCCGGACTGTTGCCGGGAGGGGTGAGTAATTCCTCTTTGATGTCTTTTCCTATAGCACCTATTTCTCAAATAAAGGCTCTATCATTGCCTTCATTTGCTCTACAGTCTACTAAAATCAAAATGCCTTACTGACAGTCAGATTTCTCAGCTTTGATAATAATATAATGCATGATGTTATTTCCATTGTCATACTCTCCAAAGGAGTAAGAATAGAGCTCACAACAGGAAACATACAATAAAGCTTAGCCCATCTCAAAATATACTGACATATTTATTGATACGAACATTACTGTAAACACACTAAAAGCATTTATCACCTGGCAAGTTTTACTCAACTGCTGCAGAAATTATCTGCTTGCTAATATGGGATATCAACAGATCCAGCAGATCAAAGGGGACAACACAGTCAAAGAAAGTTCAAAGATCTCCGAAAGCCAAGGTCCTGCCTCAAGATGATTTAATAAGTATTACTACCTCTTCTTTGACAATACAAAATTCATTTTAAGTACTGACTGAGATGCTACCTTTGAATCTATTCAGTGGATTTTTGGGACCCATGGCAAGGGGACCCATTAGGAAATATCCTAAAGGCAAAGGGTGTTCATACATACAAAAAGCATCTCAAAATAAGAAATAACTAGGGAAAACACAATGTTACCACATCAACTGCAATACAAAAATATAAAACAAGAGCATTCATAAAAAGGAAATTATATTTCTTAAGCCTTAAGAGAAAAGGCAGAACAAAATAGAGAAATGAGTCAGAGATGGGAAAGAGGGGTAACATGGTAGCCTTCTAGGGTCTGGGAGGGAAATGGCATCAGATGGTCCCTAGGAACACTGGATATGTCCTTTTGCTTAGCATTCAAGGTGAAAGTTTACTGAAGATTCTCAGAAGACAAGCATTAATAACATAATACATTCTTGTCTTAAGTATGATTTGAAATTGCTGTACTACTATCTGATTCTTTTCAGTGACGATGTTTTCCACCTTGGTAATCAAAGACTTACTAGCAACTTGCACAACTTAGAGTAATAAGGTTGCAACAAAAAGCAAGCCCAGATGAAGCTAGCTAATCGCAAGGTTTTTTTTTTAGCCTTCATAAATCCTATTAAGTGGTGCATATATATACATAGACATGTATGCACACACATACAAATCACAAATCACATACACACAAATCCAAAGTAGATCTGAAAGACCACACAGTATTGGGGTAAGTCTGCTCCTGAACTCCAGATATCAGTATAAAGCAACAGACTGAGGAAAAGTCCTTCTTATCTGGTAGATAGACCAGCCGCTCTTTGGCAAGAAGCAGATGGCAGAAAGTCAGTGGATTGCTCTGAACATTCTGCTGGATTACAAATAGAAACACAGAGTACCAAAACACAGAAGTTACCTATGCAGGCTGTAGTCTGCTACTTGTTATTAATGGAGAAAAATAAAAGGGGAGAACCACTCCATTTTCATAAATTGCTTCCAAAACTTGTCTACTTTATCAAGTTCTCAGCAGCTATCCAAAAAGAAGTCTCACTCCTTAGCTCTGTTCTTAGGACAGGTAGGATTAATCACTTGGAGTCTTTGAAAAGAAAATCTGATCACAGAAAAAGACTAAGTAGGATTAAGAGACATTTGAAATAAGACAATTGCTCCAAAGGAAGTTTTCAGCCTTATCTCCCTTTAAGATTAAAAAAAAAAAAAAAAAAAAAAAAAAAAAAAAAAAAACCACCTACCACAGTTTCAGATTGAAGGAAGGAGATATGGGGGATATTCTCGCCTACATAATTTGTCTGAGCAGATTATCTGGTATTATTTCCTTCAATATTTTCAGACTATTTACCTATATACAGTCCTGTGAAAATATGAGAGCTCAGTTTTCAGTTCCAAAGGCTGGATTTTAACAAATAGATGTAGGACACGATATTTTACTCATACATTAATAACAATGCAGTAGTATAATAATAGTAATCTACTCATCTATCATTTAGTTACAAACTGGAAGCTGCACAGTACTAGTTGTAAGAAGCCTTGGAAGGACCATCTCCCACTTCAAAAGTTTGCAGTTGCAGATTGCATATGTTATTTCAGTTATGATTGGTTAATTTGCAGATAGTTTTATCAGCAATGATAAAGTGCTGTCATATTCAATCACAGAATAGTCTCCTATATTCTTCTGGGTTCTCTTATTTTATTCTTACTGAGAGGTATTTGAGTACCTTAATCAATACTGACTTCAACAAGCATTGTCCATAATATGAGTGTGGAAATCAGACAATTTTTGCTTCAACATCTTAAAATGCAACAGTTTCAAAAATATTATGTAGCCACCAGACAGGGAATACAATCAAGACAGTTTTATGTTGTTTTCTCCCTTTTGTTTTGTAGCTGTCTTAGTTAAAAATGCAAGCTTCATTTCTAAAATGGATAGTTTTTATTTTATTCCTCAGACAAATGCAATGCTAAGAAAAGTCATCTTCAAAACAAATACACTTATTTGTTTCCAAGAATAGCAAACTTCAGTTCAAGGATAGTTTCTTTCTAACAACAAAGCATATTGGATTCCAGATGGAAGACTTCTGGGAAAGAGAGAGAGTAAACTTTCAGTAACGATGTCAATTCTGACAAACACATGACAGCAAGATTGTACCCTGGAATAGAGCTTATGAAGTATTGTTACACGTTAAGGGTCAGCTGTCTAGAAGCAGCTTTGCAGAAGTTGCAGAGGAGGCTGTGAGTATCTCAGTGGTCTCTGCAGTTTCTTGTCTGGATAGGCTCCTCCCAGACGTGAGTACAGTTAAGATGAGAAGTAAAATATCAGTGTTAGAAAAAAAAGGTTTAATTAGGAAACACAAACATACACACAAGGTAGTCAAACACTGAGACAGACAGCCCGAGGAGGTTGTGCAATTTGTGTTCCTGGATATATCCAAAAGTCAGCTGAGCAAACTGATAGACTGGACCTGTTCTGAACATGCTGTGGGGAAAGGCAAGCTCCAGAGGCCCCTTGCAGCCTAAAATATACTACACTGCTATGATTCATTCCGTTTTCACTAATTCTACAGAAGTTTCTCCAAACCACTTTAAGAGAAGAAAGACAAAATAATTTGAGGAGTGAGCAGAGAAGCAAAACAGGAGTGAACTTGATGCTCAGAAATAATTACTTAATTATTATCAGAACCAGCAGACTGGTAACTTTAGTATCAAGAAGCATTGATACTAAAGAAAGTAAATTAGGCTGATTACTCAGCAGTAATTCTAGTGAGAATTTATTATTATATTCTTGGTAGAATTAGAAATAAAACCAGATGTAAGGCAAAGAATGAAAATTGTATAAGTAGAGCAGGAAACACTGGAAGTAAAGGAACATGGGGAAGGATGGACATACAGCATAATTAAGATTCAAAGTAAAAATCACAACATGTTCTATGTTTTAGAGACAAATAGAGGGAACAAAGCTAGAGGAAAGAGTGAGGTCAAACTAATTAGACAACCACCACTGTGTTACAAGAGTGAACTGGCGGAAAAAGAAAATACAGTCAGTGCCTGGGGTGCACATGTGATGGAAGAACAGATTTATTAGAGGTGGCAATGACTAGTGACACTCCAGAAAAGATTAAACCAAAGAGACCTCCTTGGGCACATCAGTTTAGTTGCCAAAGTTGATCGAATCCATCAAATCAATATGCCAAAGTGGTACTAAAGAAAGCAGAAACAAACAAACAAACAAAAAAATCCATAGGTGTCAAGAGGATAATATTTACATTAGTAAAGAAAATGTCTTAATAGAATGAGTTATATAACATTCTTAAAACCACAACATAAATATTGCATTCTATAGCCCAGCAACTTGATATATTCTTTTGCACATGGTGGCAGGTTTTTTGAATGCTTCATAGATAATTACACAGACTATAAGAATACTGGTAGCTTTCCTATCCCTTCCAGCAAAATCTAGTAAAATTAAAAACCTCTTAGTTCAGATGAGGATCAGAAGTAGTTTTAGGGAATTAGGCAAGTCATTACTCCAAATGTGACAAATTATATATTTGAGCACTTGACAATCATATAGGCAATAGTATTTGGGCATATTTTTGATGACAGAAATCAGATGTGTTACCAGAACTTAAAGCAGCCAGCCTCTATCCAAGGTCTTCGTAATCATAAGGAATGCTCCCTTTTCACAAGGTATACTTCTCCCTTTTCCTCACAATTCCTCATTCACTAATACTTAAAGTAGAACTTAATTAATGTAATCTTACCTGTCCTTATATCAAGTCTCTATAGCTTGAAGTCAACTTCTGAATTCTCTACCATTACATACCATTTTGACAGAATGGCTAGCCTTTCTGCAAACGTTTTTCTGTTGCTCTCTGTATTTAATCTTTTAAAAAATGTTTATCTGGAGCCTCAAAAGCTCATTAAATACTTAATTTTGCTATCCATAGGTACACCCAGTGTTCATATCCTCTGAAATTTTAGTTTTCCAGAAGATAAATAGTTTTAACACACTGAAAAATATAGCTGTGGGATATATCAATTAGTATCAGCTCCATTCATTATATACATTGTAGACCAAGGGCAGACTCATTCCATAGCTTCAGTTATGAGACTGCCACTAGTCAACATACAAGAATACTGAGAAAACTAAACGATGTTTTGGTTAGATCTATGCTTTCCATTAGCATGGGCTATTAGGGCTTTCTTCTGCTTTTAGTGTTGTTGCCCATCCAACAACAGAAGAGTAGCCAACAACTATTCACAAATGAAAAACGAGGATGCAATTACAACAATTTATTTACAGTCTAGTGCTCCAAGAATGCATAATCAATATTCTAAATACCCTCTGACTGATCTACCTGAAGTTCAAACACAGACACTAATCAATTACAGTCCCTTTGGACTTAACAGAAAAGAAAATTAACTGTTAAATTCATAACAGTGAAAATTTGCTTGATAACTTCAAAATAACATGTTTTTTGTTTGGTTTTTTTGACAGTTTTTTTTAAATTTATTTTAAGTAAAAGATACAGGTGTGGGGCTTCATTGGTATTCACAAAATCCACTAGTAATATGCAGAGAAAAAAGACAAATCCTTATCACCCTCTTCTCATAGAAAAATTGAACCATTTTTCCTTACAGCCTTTTTTGAAACTTCAGTCTGTAGTCTTTTCTTGTACAGAATCTGAATTCAATATGGTACAGCTCTGCTCTCAAATGGAGTAGACATTTACATCAGTTAGATGTCTTCCAGGTCTCTCTTATTGTCTGAAAATTCATACAACTATTTACTTTTTATTACTTATTTTTCAGTCAGTGTTAAATATGACAGCCTAAACATAGGATCATCTTAGCCATAGGTCCTGCAAGGATATGTTAATACAAGTTGTCATTTTCTTTTGTCATGCCAGCTGAACAGATAAGCAAGACAGTCTTTGGAGAGAGAGAGAAATTAGAAGATTAGTTCTGCAATCCTTTGCAGAATATTGTAGCTCAGCAGCTTCTTTGTGAATCAGGGAAGGTGACCCTGATATCATTGCAGCGCATCAAATTTCACTTAATGAGAACTCAAGAGGGCACTGCTGAGAAATAGGGTATAGATGGATAACTAGAATGAATTTGATAATTCTACTGTACAAATTGCATTTAGTGTTATCCAATTAGCTTGGTACATTGACATCTTGGAGGAAAACTCTAAGCAAGACAAGATTTACAGAGAGAAGAGACTTTTTATTATCTCTCAAGTAATATTGTTCAATATACACAAGCAAATTTTCAGGTCAAAGACTTTATCTGAAATCTTCTCCCTTTTCTCCAAACCATATTAGCTAGTGTAGCAGTCTTCCTGAAAGCTAGTCCTTTCCTTATAAATCATGATAGTCACATCATCATTGCAGCAACTGAAGGAAGAATTGTCAAGAACGTAGATGATAAATTCATCCAATCAGGATGATTAATTCATAAAATTTAGGGTTCCCCCCCCCCCCCCAATATGATAGTGGATCTCAGTTAGTTCAGCTTTAAGTTTTCGTAAGAATTTTCTTGATAAAAGAAGATTTAACTGGAAACAACTTGCAAGAACGATTTCATTTTGTCTACTGAATACAAGACCTTTTTTTGCAACGTGGGCATTCTAAAAACATTGGTTCTGCTACTAAACCTGTTTATTTGAGGAGATACCTATGAAGTTTCATTTCTTTAAAATTACACACATGAATATCTTCTCAAGGACCTTATTGTGACCTTAGTACATTTAATCTATTAGACAAAACAGTTCTTAGAGGGTTTTGGTCTAGAATTCCTATATTAAATACAGACTCTTCATAGCAAATTTAACTTGTGTTCACATAGCATCACAACTATGACATGTTCTGATCAATGAGCAACAAGTAACATCTAACAGTCTTGAACAACTTATTTGGTTTCACAGGCATAATTAGTTGGAGACTTTAAAAGACCAAGAGCCAAAGTGAAATACAACCATTTTCCATATTGAATTAATCTCCATAAGAGATCTCAAACACTGCATGACTTAAACAACATTCCATGGTCTTCTCAATTACTTTTCCCCAACACATAAAGTAAAAGAAATCATCTTCACAAAGAAAAGCAGAAAGGAATAAGCCATTGTCTAAATATTTATGAAGTCTAATAAGCTGAACTCAATTTTGAGAATGCTTTTGGCTCTCTAGGTTCACGGGTGGTTTTCGGCAGGCACCAGCTGCAGTTCTGAGACCATTTGAAAGGTGCTCCTCTTTTTTTAATAGCAGCTTCTGTGACAAATACGCTAATTAACTGCAGAAACCTGATAGAAAGCCTTCAAACTGATGCTGCGCATGACTCGTAATTGAGTAATGGTACTTTGGCTCAATTGATAAAATTCTCTGAAGTCCTTTCCCCCTGCCCAGCCACAAGAAGTTGACAGAACAGTTTCTGTCAGAACAGACTGACTGAAGGACTACAAGTGCCCTCCTCTGGATATCAGATGCTACTCCAATTTGTTCAAGGAACAGTTCAGATGACTGACTTGTGACCAGGTGCCTAAAGCATCCTGTGCTGAAATGTTTTTCACTGTATCTATATGTCCTGAGTAAAAAAGTGCAAGTTTGTGTTGTAAGTTCGCTACCTACACAGACTAAAGTGCACCAGACAAATAATTTAGAACATGCCAACCTGTGTAATTTGAGACTTAGCATTATTTATAGCTAATTCCTCTTCAAAGATGTTTCTTAACTAACTGAACACAGAAAATTGATCTTTAGTACTACCATTTTCAAGTAGGATTTAGATTAAAAGACACATCTTTCTTTTCCAAGTCTGAAAATATATTTTCCAATTGTTTAGCTTATAATATCAATCCTGATAACCTATATATGAAAGAAACCATTAGAATGGCAAAAAAAAACCAACATTAATATGGCTTGTAAATTACTATCAATTCACAATTAAGTAGATAAGATTTCTTATTCCTAGCTGTGCTGGGAACATTCACAGTACTGAAATGCATCAAAGCACTCTTGTAAGTCAGCGTATATCTAAAAATAGATTTAAGATGTTTACTATAAGCTTAGGTATCTGCATTTTGCAATCTGGGCATATACATTCACCTACATTTAGAGATTAAACTGAATGCTGTGTGTGACAGCATAATTTGCATGTTAATGATTATGCAACTATCAGAAGGAACATTGGAGAGAGAGTTTTATGCTGTACACAGAAACAAAAGATTATACACAAGATAAAAGCAACATTGAGGAAGATGTAACCTAATGCATCGATTGCATTCCACTTCAAGTATCTAGAAAACCATCAGCTTTCTTTCTGACATACAAGGTAGGAACAACAAGGATGTTCATGTGAGCTTGAAGTGCCCTTTACTAAAGACACCTCTAATACACCACGTGACTCACATTCCCAATATCACCCCATCTAGTGAAAGACAAAGAATTCTCAGGCTACATATTCAGATCAACATAGATACATGTTATTCAGATCCAGCACAATACACAAGTTGCAGCAATCCTTCTGAGAGCCACTCATTAAAACAACCTATTGCTTGTTTCCAGTTTACAGAACAAAAGCATACTGTAACGTTATTAGTCAGTTAAGGAATGGAACAGCCGAATTAAAGTAAAGAGAAGAAATCTAACTTGGAATCTGACTGTATCCTAGACAAATGCAACTATTCTCAACTGTTTCACAGTTTGTCTTCTCCAATATGAACATATTTTTCTTCAGGTTGAGAGTGTCTACATCAAGACACAAAACAAAGTTCTTTACATCATCACAAATAAGTGATGATACTGATTGATCAGGGCTTGCACACATGATATTCTTGTTATGCCCCAGCATTGGGTGTTCTTTTAATACAGGAATTCCACAATTACCTATTTTTTAACAATCTTTCCCATCACATAGGCAAGCTTCTGGGATCTCAGGTCAAATAATTTGCACCATTTTTAACCTCTAGATCTCTAAACTGACTTTACTGGTGTCTGGACTGCTTCCAAGCACATCTTTATCTGAAGAAACTCATTAACATGCTGGTTACATCATTTGCTAATTACTAACAAAAAACTTAAATTAGATCAGACATAAAATTGATCTCTGTGACACCCCGCAACACACCTCTCCTGCCCTTCACATACCAGCTCAATACGCTGTTACTGTTATCTTTCATTTAGTGTCTTTCCAGCAGTTTTCATTCCTTGTGTTAATAAGCCAGTTTCCATTAATTTTTCCAATGGGATTTTACAAGCCTTTTTTTTTCATTAATTCATACTATCAAGAACACTTCATTAAATTCTAAATACGTGAAACTTCCTGCATTAGCTCTTTCAGCTATTTATTAGATGTTTTGAAAGTTATGTCAGCCTGATGTTTCTGCTGATTTCCTTTATCAGATTGTCTTCTCCAGTATTTCATATTATCCCAGTATCTTTATCAGAGTCCTTACTTTCTCTCAACTTTTTTGGGCCAGTTTTGATTCTGTATTTCAAGTTCTGCTTCTCTATATATCTTCTTATATTATAAAAACTTGCATAAAGCATGAAGTACAATTGCAATGAAGGGGGCCAAGAAGGAAATTAAAAACCAAGCATTTAGCGACCTGCTTTGAAATACCAAAATAGTGCAAACTCCCTTGGCTGACATTATTGTTTACCTTTAGAAGTTTTCTCCAGTCTTTTGAGCTCAATTTACCTTTGGAAGCTTAGCTTGAATTTGGTGATAAATTTAACAGGAAATTATCTGTTTGAATGGGGTTTTTATTAAAGCAAGTTGAGAAGCTACCATTAGATTAACGAACCATAAGTTCCATCTATTTACATTTCTGAATTCTTTTTTCTTATGTTTTAATTAAATTATTTTTCTCCACATACTGCCTTCATTATGATGAAAATCTGACATGCAGCTGACAATAGCTGATTTTCATTTTAAATTTTCATGATATCTCACCCTTGACTCTCATCTGTTACCTGCATTTCTTGTGAAGTGTTCCTATCTTTACAGGCAGCACCAAGAGTATTGCAGAAACTACTAAGTACACACTAATAGTGACAACAACTTTAATAACTCTATGGAAAAGATTTTCCTTAGCTGCTCTTCAGAATCAGTTCCATCATCTAATATTAGCACTTTACTAACATTCACTTGGCCAGAATATTTAAATTAAAAATTGGCAAACACATCTTGGTTGCACATTTTCAAGTATTAAAAAGAATTTGAAAGCATCTTGTATGCTTCCTCTGTGCATTTCATATGTACACAGACACAAAACATCACTGAGTGCATTATCATGTCTGTGCACATTTCTCATGTTCAATAAAGCTTTGGCTGGGAAAATTAGCATCACGTAAGAGCAGACACCTTTATTTAGAGATGTAAGATTTCAAATAAGAGATAACATCAGAAGAATCTGAAACTTTCAAAATAATCAAGAACAAGCAACATCAGGAAGAGATAGAAAAGACTTTTTAGCCAAAATAACTACTAGAAAATGGGCAGATAAAAATGATAGTTTTTTGAACTATCATCCAGACAGTACAAAAAACTAATGTAAAGTGGTATAATTGACCGTATGGAGAACTTGAATTTAAAAAAAAAAAAAAAAAAAAAAAAAAAAACCTTAAACTCACTCAGTACCAAAGGAAATTTTTCTCAGGGAAAAAGTACGCTGGAAGAGATTTTAAGCTTTTTTGATCTTGAAGAAGTATTACTGACTGCATGTGCATACCACATAAGTCCCACTACAGTGAAGAAGTCCTTATAATCATTAAATTAAAACGTCATTTTGCTTACAAACTGAAGCAACACAGCCAAAAATACCTGCCACAAGGTAAAACAAGATAAGCCAGTAGATATGCTCACATAGGACCAGGAATCCATGTGTCCTTGTATCATGATATTCATACCTACTTGTACACAGAAATTCCAGTTCCTTGCTCAGTCTTTTTGCAGAACCTATTAGCTAGCTCCTTTGAGGCACTACAGTGAAAACCTAAGCAATTCAGTTAGGGTAGAATCCATGACCCTATTTTTTTTTTTTCTTTCTTTCTTTCCCCTAGAATTCCCATAGTTAGAGTGGGCCTTTAGCCATATTAAATCTTGTTTCACAGTCATGCTATTCAGTAAACATCAACATTTACCAGAGCTTATCTACAGCCACCAACGCTTACAAAACAAAAAGTCTTCTGAAAAATGGATTAAGACATTTCTCTCAAACTGAACACATGGCCTGTCAAGAGTCAGCATAGCTTCTGTAAAGAGAAAACCCACTCACAAGCCTGCAGGAGATCTCAGCATGTAACAGTGAACAGATGTTTAAGGAGACAAAGTGGAGGAAAAATTATTTGGATGTCTAAAATCTCTTTGAAGTTTCCATATTAGAAATTACTCAAGAAACTGAATCACCACTGGATTAGATTAAAAAAAATTCTTTTAGAAGCTTAAAACCAATTAAGAAATAGAAAGCAAAGAGCAGAACTTCGTGGTTGCTGTTCAGTGATCATGGAGATAAGCAAGGAGAACAGCCCACTGTAGTTCACAGCTACTTGCATTCAGCATCATCACCAGTGACTAGCAGGAGGCAAGTACAGAGCAACCAGAGTAGGTGGATAACACTGAAGTCTTATAGTAGTAGATGATATTTCTAAAGCATAAAGAAAAGTAATTTAAATCCTCTACCTCAAATGCAGAACCAGAAGTGGCTACAAAGGAAACAGTTCCTGGAATCATCATTGATGGTTCTGTGATACCATTAACACAACACACAGCAGGAGTCCAAGTGAAATAACTAGGTGCTGAGCACCTCAGAAAACATAATAAGTATAAAGCATGGGGCACATTTATAAAAAGACCCTCTAGAAAGCCCTGGAAAGCCCACATCTTGAACAGCCCATACATTTCACAGAAGGCATATTTGACCTAGATAACAACAAAATACACTGGATTCCATGGAAGTACATACTAAAATGATTTAGAGGTTGCAGGAGCTGCCATATAACAAATGATGAGAACACTAATTCAGAGAGAATACAAAGAAAATGTGTTTAAGCTTTAGAAACTCTTGAAGGCAGTGATTAAGTAAGTGCAAAGCTACTACTCACTACAATATGTAGTATCAGAAGTAAGAACACAAAGGCACTTTCATTTTTATTTTTATCAACTGAGAAGTAACATTACATATATATACATTGCTCTGAAAGTAAGGCCTCCTATTTATTTCCATGGAAACTACAATGCATACAAAGAGCATAATAACACTCTTTGATAGAGCAAATTCTCAGCTACAAAAAGACTATTTTTCAACAGTTGCCACCATTAGCTATGCATTTTTGCCACTGATGAACAAGATCCTGCATGCCTCAGAGGTAACGCACTGTTGCTGTCACCACTGCTGAAACACACCACACACTTCCTCTCTATGCTCATATCTGTTTGGTCTCCATAAATGTTCAGCATGCATCTATGAATGACAATGGGCCCAATTTTTTCCTCATGGAAGAATTCAGACTGCCTCTCTGCTGCCATCTGTCGCATGGCAACAAAATATAACAGAATGTTGGTGAGAAGGTTCAACCTCTACTGCCATACCACCAACATTTTCCTCTGATGTCGTGGGCCAACATAGTAAAATAGGACACACAACTTTCACATCAGCTCTCACATTTTAAGCACTGTAGATGAAACTTCATCATTCTGCACTGACTTTGATAAATGTTAAGTTTGTTGCTAAAGTCCAGCTTGTGGTCATGTTGTGTACCATTTTGGGGGTTGTTGAGTTTTCTACTTGTGAAAAAAAAGAAATCTAATGGGAAACACATGGTCATCCAGAGCATTCTTCCCTACATAAACTGGAATGAACATAGGAATGAACATGACCTGCACATGACATGACCATACTTAAAAAAATCAGTCATGGCTATTTTAGGGACCTCTTATTAAAGATAATGATGTAACTAAATTGGTGATGTTTTTCTCTGAAAGGGATCAAAATAAATCTATATACTTTTGATATTGAATTTTAATGCTTTGCTTCTCAGAGAAATATTTTCAAAGGGATAATCGCTTTCTGACTAGTGAAGAGGAAACCACAAAAATTCTGTTCAGATAAAAACTCCAGTCTCTTATCTGGGATAAAAAATCAGAAACAATTGGATTTGGTCCAGATTAACAGTATTTCCCAGTTTTTTAGGTCATAAATACATTGTCTGTTGTTTTCTGCATTGCATGTTGCAGAAGAACTTTCAGCATTCATTTGTTCTGTATCTGTGAAAATACAAAAGCACCAAACAGAAATTCTGTAAGTAGTGAACAGAGTCAGCGGCAATAAGGCAGCAATCCTGCATTTCTAACCAAGAGAAAAGCATACTTGTGCCCAGGGCATGGAAACGTTCCCACTGACCTCCTGCATTAGTAAGTAGTGGCTTAACATCAGAGAGCATAGGACCATTGTTTAAACTTTTTTCTCCCATCTCTCTGTACCTGAAATCATTAAAAGTAGAAAATTGTAAGCTCCGCATCAGGAACAAATCCTAGTATAGTGCTCTCCCTTGCAAAAAGTTTTATTTGCTTTATATAGGAATTGACACATAATTAAGTTTATTAAACTATTTTTAGTTCTAAGTACTAAATCTGGTGGAATTTTCAGATCCAGATGTCTGGTAGAACTATTCAAGCACAAGTGCTTCTCCAGAGCTGGCAAAGCTACTTAATCCTCTGGCAGACAGATCATAGGCAAGTCAGAAGGCATGGAGAGGGAGATTTCAAGTCAGAAAAGCCACTTCATGGTTTTTGGTCTTTCAAGAAAAAGCCTATGGAGCCTAATAGGACAAAGCCCAAATGTTGTGGTTTCATTTGAAGATAACAAAGATACATTAAATATGCTTTAATTCATAGATGAGGGTAGAACCTCAAATCAAAAAATTCTCATTGTGTTTACACAGGAGGTTTTATTTCAGTTGTTCAGCTATACTGAGAGCTTCTGTAGATCATGACCTCTAAAACACAGCAGCAGCATGTCAGAGACAGAAGAACAGATGTTAAGCACTAATTGAAATTAGGCTAGGTCAAAAACTTTCAAGAAAAACAGAATCTATCACTGAGTTGGACACTGGAAATAGCAGTCTTTTACACTAGCATACCACACTAGGGAAAGTGTTCTTCAACTTTCTTGTTTTTATTTAAATAAATTATGTACAGTAGATGCAAAGAAAAGTAGGTATTACACTATTTGATTTTGACATTTATAAATTCTCAAATGAAAACACTGAAAAGCAGGCCATTTGAAAATACTTACTTTAATGAACAAAGTGTATACCACCTGGTTAGGAAATTAGCAAATGTAAATCATGAGAAATCATTGAGCCAACATGATTATGATGAAGAACACAACTATATTTAAGCACATAATTAGAACTATGCAAATCAAAATAGGCAAAGTCATTAGTGCAGTGGATATGTGAATCAGATGGACGCTGAAACTACTTACTGCTTTGTTTGCACTATATAACTCGAAGTTACATAGGCAAATTGCAGCTCAGACACACTGTGCAGTCATTCTGCAAAAAGCCATGCTTAATTTGCTCTTACACTGGCTTAAGAATACCACCTGCTGTGTTTCAAGTGCTGCAGCAATGCATTGCAATAATATACAATAGGCTAGCATAGCAAACAGTCCAGGAGCTTTTTGAATAAAATACATAGTCCTAGTTTGCAAACATGCAACCAACTAATGAAAACTGCCTATCACTTATAATATTTTTAATGTTTTGAGCTGTTTATTGTAATTAATTCTCTTTGTGTCTCCTTTGTCATCACTAATTTTATTTCCACGTTCCAGTTCCTTTTCTGTAATTTCCTACTCCTTCAGTAATAATTCATAAGCTCACCACCAACAGTGCTCACCTCTGCAATCACTGTTTCAGAGTAAACAGGTAACGCCTCTGCCAACATAACTGCAGACTCATCTGAACAGCAGATCTGTTCCCTCGTAGCTTTTCTATATGAGACACACACAAAGGAATCCTTGAAGGTATCAATGTGTCTGAATTATCCACAAACCATCCCAAAGCCTGGCAAAAATTAAACAGCAAAAGTGACTCACAAAAGACTAATGGTCTTACTTCTACTTCTGCAATGAGAAATAAGACACCTTAGCAGACTTTTGTCAGCTTTTTAAAAGCAAAGACTGTCCTATATACTGAGAACCCAGGACTCTGAATTCTGACCAACAATTTCTAACAATTTCTCTTACCTGAAAAAAAAAAAAAAATACAGCATTAAGTATGTGAACTGAGTAACATGCTAAGAGATAGCCCAACTGGAGATAAAAAACAACAACAACCTTTTCCTCTGTGAGGACAATCAAGCAGTGGAGCAGTGGAGAAAGGCTGCTCAAAGCCCAACTGAGTTAAGCCCTGACTAAGTATGCCTGATCTCTTGTCAGCAGAAGGGGCTGCAGAGCTCCTGAGGTCCCTTTCAACCTGAGTGACCCTGTGATTCTGTGATTCAGAAACAAAAAAAAAAAAAAAAAAAAAAAAAAAAAAAAAAAAAAAGAAAAAGAAAATACTGCTTTTCTTGTGAGCATCTTTTATACATGCTTCATTTCAGCAAAATTTCAGCATAAGATTTATATACCTTTTTAAAATTTATTTTCAGCACACATACGAGTGAATGGAAACACTGCTTACAGCTCATCCACAGACATTAGCATCAAGTATTAGTATTCAACATACTGCATGGTTTCTGTATTTTATTGACAGCATTACAGCAATTTATTTGGAGGGAATCTATTCATCTGCTTTATGTCAAAAATTAAGAGGCTGACTGTAATACTGAAAGTAAGCCAGCAGGAACAGAGTTCTCCTGATAACAGTAAGACTTGTAAAAGGCAGAGGAATTATGCTTGAGCCCATCACTTTGGTACCAAATCCCAAATAATCTAAACTGATCATTCTGTCATAATTTCGGTAGCTCTGATTTTATACCTGCCTAAATAAAAGCTTATCTGTCACACACTGGACACAGACCAACAGTACTTCATGAATTTCAATGTATTTAATGTGTTTTAATTTGTTAGCTCTGCAGCAAGGAGACATTCAGTAAGAGTCTCCCAATGAGCTGCACAGTACTGCAGGGAGCACACTGTACAGTTCTTCAACGTTATTAAAAGATACATCCCACTATTGCTGAAATTTGCACAGAGCAAGAAAACAAAAAACCCTTAATAATTATACAAAAACCCCTTAAAATTATACAGTGTTTCAGTATCTAAACTTTGCCTCCAAAAATCCAACAGTGTCTGTGGCTGGAACCTACATTTAATCACAATTCAAGTTGAAAATATTACATTAAATATGACAAGATGATAAATGCAGTGTTATGGTTCAAGGATTTACATCCATGATGTGAATACATTATGTAGAGTGACAGGTTTCATAATTTCTACACCATTTTAGGAATACTATAAAACTATAAGAACAGTTTAAAAATCAGATCCCTGTGTAGGTAAAGCACATATTTACAGAATGTCTTCATGAGTTTTCATGTATTATTTTCTACTGATGGCCAGATTCTAGAGCAGTAACACTCCTTTTTCCTACCGCTGATGTTCAAGCTTTCGTAATTTTATTGAAGAACTAAAAAGTTTGAATTCTCTAAGATCTGCCACTGAGTATACCATGGGCATACAGCAAATACCACTGATAGCAAGTAATTACTAGAATAACCCACAAAGAGATACATAGTTTATTGAAATTATGATGTAAACTCACTGTGGAAAAATGAACTGGAAGAACAGTTTTTATTAAGTATTGGAGAAATTAAGTAACTGTTTTTTCTAGCTTTATTGTTGTTAAGATTTGGGACGTGATATTCTCTAACATTCTCTAATATCATGTCACCTTTCTAGTCTGAAGTAGCAAGGAGATAAATGCAACACCGGGGGACATGGCGCACTGTACACCACAGCTTGGGACATTACCTAAATAGTTGTGATATTGGCTACCAGAAAAGAGAGAGAGACCTTACTAAGTACTGAATGCATATATATACCCATGAGCGTAGGATACACAGTAAATATAGAATAAACAGACTGAAAAACAGACTATTGTTCTGGAAAACATTGGCCAAAAACAGATGATCAGAAATCTAATTCATCTATGAACCACCAAGAATAATATAACCTTTACGTATGTGTTTATAGATAAATACCTAAGATATATTTGTACTTAAATACGTACTCTTACATAGACCCTGCCCTATATCTAGCTCTTCTGCTTATCGGAAAGATCTCAATAGTTCTGGATCTCCCTTCTCAAAACAGACACTGAAGGACTGTGGGCAATGTTGGAAAAAAGCCACAAACAGAATTTGAATACCTAAGAACAAGCTTTACAATTAAAGACTCAAAGAGCTCAAGCTGTTACTTTTAACAAGTATAAGGAACAACTTGATTACTCTAGGGAAGTATCTCCACAGAGAGAAAAAAATTAGGTAGCAAAGGGTTCTTTAATCTAGCTGAGAAAATGAAACAAGAAAAAAAGGTTAGAAGTTAAAATAACACATTAAAATTTAAAATTAGGCACACATTTCTACTCCAATCAACTAGGAAGTACACAGATAAATTCTTTTACAACTGATGCCTTTTGAAGAGCTTTTTTTTTTAATTTAAAAAGACACAGTTATATTTTAATTTCTGATCACACTTCCTTATGAATTAAAATATAAGTGATTATAGAAGATGAATGAACTTAGACTACAGAAAGGACAGGGAGGAGGAATACCATTTTTTTCACTCCTGTGTAAGAAAAACTAGCAATTTGGCGAAATGCAAACTTAACAGAAGTTTCACTGGACATATCATAGTTTAAAGAAGTCCATCATTGTATCAGTGCCGTGCCTACAGAAAGAATAAGTTTAAGCCAGAAATTTTGAGCTGCTTAGGATTTGGGGCATTGTCATTTAGAATTCTTAGCTCCACATGAGCATCCACGAAATTTTGAGTACTTCTTGATTTCATTACTTTCAAAATCAGAACTGCAAACTCTTAACGTTTTTTATAAAAAGATTTCTTCCATGTAATGTCTGTCATTTCCCATTCTGAATCTAACAAATGACATCGTAACAAAATGCCTCACCAATGACTGAACAAACTGAAATAAAAATACAGTCAAGCTTTCAGTAACAGTATTCAGACAATATTAACAGATTATATTCTACACTGAAAATTGTAACAGGAATAATAATTGAAGGCAACAGCCAAATCCAAAGTAATGTAATACATTGAAGTATTCTGGTTAAAAGTTTTCTAATCATTTTGCAAGTAGACTTAGAGGCTTCAAATAAGTTGATGAACTCAAAGTACATTCTTTAAAGAACAGGAGAGCCGACAATTTTTGATACACTGGCCATTTACGATATGATAAGCATGAAAAGATGGATACTAAGGAATTTGATCTGTTCTGCAGTTTCCTAGTTTTATTTTATCACTAAAGAATTTAAACTAGAGCAAGCTGGTTGTACCATTTTATTTACTGTAAAATTCATTTTTTCTTTGCTAATTTTTGTGCTAATATTTCTGGCTAAATTTATCTTCCTGGTTAATCTTATTCTATCAACAACAGCAGGAATAACAGCCTTTTTTGCCTCTTACCGTAAGATACATATTATATAGATATGCCAATCTATTGCATCGCTATTCTTCCTTCTTTTTACTGTAAATTAACCACCCCCTTATCTGAATCTGTATTTGACTACACAAATACACAACATCTAAATTTTTTTAGATCTAAATTAGGCAAAAGAATTTTCAACACTAATGTGTAAACTCTAGAAATTAACTCTAGAATTTAGTTTTACCATTTCATTTCACATATGTTGTAAAAAGTTTTACACTTTTATGAACTTTTGACTTTATGGCTATTCAGCCATTTATTCCACTGGCTTTCTTGAGTTATGCAGTCAATGAACTCTTTGACACGAAAGTCAAACTGTTCGCTGTTGCTCAAGTGTGCATGCCCCACAGCTGCCTGGTTGTGTGGAGCTTCTGACAATCCAAATATTCCAGTAAGCCAACAGTGAATGTCAGTCAAGATCTGCATTAGCAAAAAATTGCACATATTCTTCTACAAAGAAAAAGAGCTGCAAAACCGTGGCTCTTCTGTTTGCTCTTCTCTCCTGCCTAGAGTCTAAGAACCAGGGAACTGTGCAGAAAATACATGAGAAACAAGGTGTGCCATTTGTGGAATGATCTTTATGACTATTATTTTTCTGGTGTTAACAAATTTCATTTCAATGAAAAAAAAAAAAAGACTGAATAGTCTGAATAGTATGCAAGAGAGGGTTTTGCTATACCTTTAGGTAGAAAGTTCAATTTATAAGCATTATGGAGTGAGTAATGATACCTCCATCAAACTCAAGAGATCTGCAGGTTTGGATCCAGAAACCAGAGTGATAGTTTAGAGTCAGACAAGCTTGGGCATAACATTACAGACAGCCCAAAACATCTAAGGAGACTAAGAACTGAAGAGCAGTCATTCCTTCTCCAATAGAGGAGAAAAATGTTTCTCATGGGCTAGGAACACGGTACTTCTTGAACTTGGATACATGTCACTGAAGTCTAATTTAATATGCCTGGCTGAAAAGTAATACAGTAATCTGTAAAAAAAGAAAAAAATCAGTTTCTAGCAGGTGGTCAAATTTTCAGCCACCTGCCAAATTATTCCTCAGTAGCCAGTGGTGGCAAATTGTTCATGATATTGGGTCTGTTGATCAATTGCCATTTAAGGAAATAATTTCATGACTAAGTCAAGCTTGGTGCTATATCAGAGATGTTCTCCAGTCTCTCACATTTTTTTATGTCTGAAAAGGAAGTCTACTAATTATAATCAGTTAAAAGAGTCTCCAAAGTCAAAGAATAGCTGTATGCTGACATTATCTTCTCCTGTACTGAGGAAGAATATATATGGAAAGAGACTGACTCGGTATGCTGTCTGTTACTGAAATTGAATGAATGACCTCACGAAAAGAGTAAGAGATAGCAAGTTGCCATAAAGAAATCTGCTCCAAACTCATGACTCACAGCAATGGCACTCACAGCACCAGGTCTTCTGACTTCCTCATTTACAATTATCCACTTTTCATCCATCTGTGGGGAACAGAGACCATAAATGAGAAGTTCAATCCTGTGGAGTACTTTAATTCATGACTTCCATAAAAGAGGAACTGTGTTATAAAATGTTCCTCTCCCTTTCTGTCTTTGATACCATACTCCCACTACCTCAAGAAGAAAAACATTTTTGGCTTCTTACTCAAGACAGCAAGAAAGCGTGATACAACATAGAAGTCCTACTCTGCATCAGCAAACTGTGACAATATTTTTTCCTTAATCTTCTACACATTTTTTTTAGAAATGTTTTTCTACAACTCACATTTTATATAGGCTTACTGGCACTATAAATTTTCTCTGTCTAGGGTTTTAGCTCATCTGTGTGGAAGAAGTTGTTCCAGAGACAAAATATGTGAAGAGAAAAGCAAACATGGGAGATGCTGATGTGAACAGGAGCAAGTTACTTGTGCATGGACTTAGTTCTACATCCTGCCTGAGCACATGGGGACAGAGAGGATTTAGAAAAATAGGGAAAATGTGAGCTAGGTATGTTGATGAATCACAGGTATGGTACTCGATGGCAATTCTGGTTTCAGAGCTGTAGGGGTAGAGCACAGGGATAGAAGAGCTATAGTGAACTTTGAAGAGCAGAATAAAATAAAGAATTGGTGAGGGTTGTTTTAGATATCAGCGCTGGCATCTGAAGACTTTAAGAATGGAAATTCCCTTTATTTCATTTCTCCACAATATTCACAATTGCAAATGATAGGGAATCTTATATCTAACCACCATTTGAGTACACTGTAGTAGAGTATTTAAAAACATAATTTCTCAAGAATTGCCAGAGAAACAGACTTCCTTCTAAAGTGGCAAAAATCAAAGAAGGTTGGAGGAATAAAATGTTGAAGTAATGCACTCCAAAGGAAACTGCAGGATTAGAAAAATTTTTCTATGTTCAGTTTCGATTTGGACTCCGCTTTTTTTGATGGCCATTCAGCTGCATTTTCTGCTTTCAATACATTTTGACTAGAAACATAAATCAGCTGACAGAAATAAATTCAAGTGAGCTGAAATTTGGATTTTATAGTAATACTGATACAAAGCAGTGGGCATTCCTGCTGAAACACTGGCATTTGGCCTGAGAAACAGCATTTTGAGAGATTTCTCAGATTTCTCATACATTTAAAAACATATTCTTGTGCTGCAAGGAATAAATGAGGAAAGAGCATGTTTTAACTGGCAATGCAGAAGCTAAACTAGTTAGTATATACAGTGAAGTAAAGATATTCAAAGAGAGTCTCAATTTTTAAAAATCATTTAAAAAACTAACAATCATTCTCACAAGCATTTGTGTATTCCATTCATTAAAAAAAATATCCAGAAATGAATATTTTGCAACACTTCTCTGCAGACAATCCCATCTAAAAAATACTTCCTAATGTCTACCAATCCCTTGTTGCAACATTAGCTCATTACTTTCTATAACTGGCTAAAGGAAACAGGTTAATTCCCTCTTCATCAGGTCATGCTTTCTAGACATCTGACCGTTCTCCATGCTTATCTTCACAGCCTCTCCAGCCGGTCAGTATTTTGCCTGAATCACAATAACCCAAACAAGGATACCAGATGCTTGGGTTTTTTTCTTTTTAATTTATTTCTTCTACAATAATATAAAATTGGCAACTTGTCTTCCCTTTAATAAAACATCCCTACATTTTTTATGCAACTTTTGCCTAGTCAGCTAGTTTCTTTCGTTGCTCAGCTGATTATTCTTACTGAAATGCAGTGATTTGCATTTGTCCTGCTTGAACCACATCTTGCTTTTCAGACCAAATTGCCAATTAATGAGATTGTTTTGAATCTTAAACCTCTCCTCCGAAGTGCTTGTAGATATGTCCCCAATCCATCCACTTTAAATAAAAATAAAAGAATACATCATCTTACACTATTCTGAGATGATTGGCCTTGGCTTCCTTTGGTTTACTAAGTATTATGCATGATTTTTTCACTTTTCCACACAGAGATATTAGTTTCCAACACAGTTCTGCATCCTGAGGGGCATAATGCAGATACAGTTACAATTAAAATATTTTGGCTCCCAGTTAAAAAGGGTAATATTAAACTTTCAAGAAATAATGCTTAGTTACTTTTTTAGAAGATTCCAAAATAGACAAATTCTGATCTAAAAGTAGTAAGCACTTGCTTAGGACCTCTTACCAGTTTTTTCCTAGTATCTTCTAGAACATACATCTATGTTTTAAAGCAGCAGAGTATACAGTACAGAAAGAAAAATAGGAAAGAAAAAATGTTACTGAGTAATAAATCAGGTGTATAATGAGAGAAAGAGAGAACAAGAGCACAAAAAACAAAATCTTTGTTCTAATTGTCTAATATAAACATTTACATTTGGCATAAGGATTAATGGATTAAGCTAGTTTACTATCAAAGAAAAATTGCTGTTTGTGACCTAGTGTTAGACAACACCAAATGACTTAATCTGGTTTTCTCTGAAGGCAAAGCTGTATTTAGTAGTGGATTTAAGAGATACATACACTATTTTTTATGTAATTTTATTAGCATACAAGCTATAAAAATTTTTAAAATTCTACTCATGTATATATATAATCTTTTTTAACTGGCATTTGCTCTCCAATATTGGATAAGCTTCCTTTTTTTTTTTTTTTTTTTTAATAGATAGAAAAAGTACACTATGGCAACAGAAAATATGACAAGATAATCTTCATAATATTGTGCCTTAATGAAGTGACTAGACTGCTAATGACAAAGTGATTTTAAGTGTACACCAATTAATATGCGAATTAGCAAACTCTCATGCTGAGAAAAACCAAAACACTTATAGGCCATAACTGTATCATAGGTTTCAAGCAATCTTTTCTCTGTATCTTATTACTTCTTTGGAACATAGCACTCAGCAAATAAAAAGGACAACCTAAGTACTGTATTGTCTTTGATATAAAACATAGAAACACTGTATAATACTTCAGATGTATTTTGAGATGTTAAAGAGAATTATCGAAGTGTAACAGCTCAGAGTGTTATGGCAAATAAGCAAGTGTTGTCAGCAGAATGGAACACCAAATTTACCTGTAAGCAAGTGTTGTCAGCAGAATGGAACACCAAATTTACCTTTGAGCTCTGTCTACATAATCCTTACATTTTATGCTACATTTGTTGAACACTATGCCTTAGCATGAATCAGACAATTAGCCTGCAAGAATTAGTTTGAAACTTGCACTGGTTTCAGCTAGACAGAATCAAAATTAGAATTCAGCTGCATAAACATCTTTATAAATTTGGTTATACTACAAAAATCAAGGGTAGAAGTAGCACACTGTAGAAAATATCATTCACATCACAACAGCAATAGGAAGAAAAATGAATTGAGCAGATATGTTTGCAAGAATACAAATAATGTTATTTTCCAAAACAAAGAGAATTGAAAATATTTAGTGCTCTGTTTTAATCCTAGTATACCATTAGGTACTACAGAATCTGGACACAGGAAAGATTATAACTGTAACAGTTCTAGGTCTCAGACTTGGATTTCCAAATGTTTTGTCCAAAATCGACTATTTTTTTTGTGCTATGCCAGTATAATAAGAAACTAAAAATGGGCTGCATGTTTACTAACACAAAGAGATTTTTGAGTTCTTGGTTTCAGGGCTTTATTTTTATGGCAGAAAATGTAGTGCTCTGAATTTCTGCCTAACATGCAATTATAAGTGCTGTTCCAAAAGTAATGCCTCCTATTATTTAAGTTGGCCCACAGTGTCAGAGGCGGATGTTGGTGGTACGGAAGTAGTTGTCGAACGTCCACACCAAAATTCTGTTATATTTCGTTGCTGTGTGACAGGTGGCAGCAGAGGGGCAGTCTGACAAAATGGAGTCTGACATAGAAATGCATATGGAGTAAAGGTGCATCATTGAATTCTTCCATGAGTTAAAAATGGCACTCATTGACATTCAGTGACCTATGAAGCATTTGGAAATACTTTCTGTCAGGTTCTCGGAGGCCACGAGGGTTGATTTTTCAAATGAACAATACTTTGACTTTTTGACAAAGGGTTGGAACTCTTTGTGTTACTAAATTATTTTGAAAAAGTCAGCAAGAAATTAGAATTCACAATGAATGCAACCAACTTCAAATTGTGATTGTATACTACACACAAACTTGGGAAAGGTGCTATAGCACATTTATTCAGGTGATTTAGAGATGGCTACACTACTTTCAGAAAGGCTATATATCTTTTCCAAAAAACATTAGTCAAAATAAAAAGTGAGAAAATTAGTTACTCTGCATAACTCTCCACTGCTCATTTGAAAATGTGATAATGGCACTTATTTGCTTTGTTTTGTCAATTCTTAAATTAGAGACTTTCAAACCATTCCATTGTACCAGATATTTAACGTCTTAAGGAACAATCGTATTAGTGTCATGCATTTATTTCACCTATTTTCTTTATTTACTCATATTAAGCTTGTAACATAAATGAGACTAAAGCATAATTTATGATTGCCTTAGGCATGTCTTCTTGAAAGGAATTCAGTCTCAACCTGTAAACATCAAGGGACTAACAATTCATCTCTTTCCTTATTAAGCCTACTCCAGCTGCTAATCGTGCTCCCTTTTATAAATTTGTGTGACTGATGGGAACATGTTTAGGTCCACGCTCTGGGCACATACTGCTACACCCTTCTCTTTTAATATGCTGAAGTTACTGTTCATTCTATCAAGTCAAGCCTCTTTTTTGTTTGTTTGTTTGTTAAATTAAACAGGCTCATTCAGACTTTCACTGGAGGGTATTTTTCAAGATGCTCCTGTTTCAAGCTACTTGAGCTAATGCAGGCATTAGAAGCAAAATTGTTCTGTTATTTAAGAACACAAAAACAGCCATAACAGATCAGACCAGTAGTGGGTCATTGGAGGAGGGTGCTCAGGTATACCACATAAAGACATGACAACAATTTACGGATCTTTTCTTTAACATCAAAGTAGGAGTGGCACTGAGTATATGTATCTTCTCTTTTATTCAGTTACCTCCTGAGGATTTTATGCTGAGATTGTTTTAACCTTTGGTGAAGGACCACACCTTCATGCATGAAGTATGTTGAATGGTCACACTAGAGATCCCTGAGAGCTACCTCAGGTTACCTTACCCATCCCTCACCAAATAAAAGGACCCTGAATGACAAGCTCTCCCATTACAGCTCTCCTCTAAACCACCAAAAGCCTTAATCAGATGTAGGCCTTGGAAAAGCAAGATTCCCTTACGCTCTACACCCACATTAAATTATCCAGCTCTCTCTGCTGAGAAAATGTGACTTTACGGGAAGAGCTGACTGGCCTTGGGAAGTATTTCAAGTACATTTAATTTCTACTGAAATATGTGAAAGATGAAAACCATGTGATATGTTAGCATAGAATAAAAGGTGAATTTGCCCATGATAGAAATACTTATACAGGACACTAATGCTGCTGCTGTCATCCAACAGTAAGGCTATTACAGAGCTGTACAAAAACTTTCACACAATATTCAGCACAATTACTTGGACAAGGGTACATCACAATGCATAAATGATCATTTTACACGTGAATAACGAGTTAGAGCTAGCTATATTGTTTGATTCCAGTATGGCTAAAATATAATTATTTCACTTGCAGAAGGATTCCTATTGTGTTTCCCATAACTATGTGATACATTTTCAATGCCCCATGTGGCATCTGCATGCAGAGCACTCCTAAACAGTAATTGCTGGTATAATTCTCACACATAGCTAGTGTGGGTATTGCAAGCATGGATGGACTCACTTGCTGAAACAGAGTACTTGTCTTCCTTGCTGGAAACAGGTGTGGGATAAAATCTCTATTCTGTACATTACAGATTCCAAGTTGCTCAATGCAAACAAAGGAAGAATATTTTTAATGATGGCTGCAAAATCTATAGCACTGTCCCTTATTCTTATGACTAGACTCCATATACTTCCATTTCCTACAAGTACTGATGAGCTGTAAAGTATAAGATTGTGCTTGTTCTTCTGAGTTGAAGACTGCAGCAAGAGAAGGTGGCTGAGTCTTCTTAGCAAGGTCATTGGGAATTGGAGTCCATATATACCAGTTTTCCATCCACACTGCTAAGGGTGGATGTGAAACTGTGCTCTCTGCCTCTTCAGGAAAAATAGTCAATCAAAAGATCCTCACAATGATTAATTGCTACAGCAGTTACAGAATACTAAGGTGTCCTTGCCAGTTACCATAGAGAACTTCACATTTTGACGCCTATTGTCTTTGTTGTTACACTCTCAGCTACAAAATGCCCATCATCAAGCACACACACACTGCTGAAGTAATTAGACCCACACACTGCCTTGCTTCTACATGTTGACTGAACTTCTGCCGCGGTTAATAAAATTGTGTAGTGAAAAAAGCAACAAGGCAGCAACAAGGTCAGAGAGCACAGATCTGTTACCTACCTCCCCACCCAGGGCGAGAAAGCTTTTTCACCTATTATGTGAACATTTCTTCTGTTGCAGTCCTTTCACAATGCTGAGTTCATACTTTCATGTCTAAAAATCTCAGCAACATTTTACATATATTTTACTGAAATTAATGAAATTTCTCTGATGAGTTCTTATAAAATAAAACATAAACCAACAGAGACTAATACTACAATAACTTGCTTTTTAAAGCAATGTTGTAAAAAAGAAGTTTAAAAAATCTAAAAATAAGAAAAAAATGAAATCCATACCAGCCCATAAAATCTGTACAAACATATGGCTTTATATGTAAACATATACAGCTCTTAAAATACATACTATTTATAGAAGGGTTGAAGAATTACACTGAGAGATGAGCAAGATTCAAAGAGACAGGTGGCTTACATGGCTTTGGTTCAGCTAATAGAGTACGAGATAGCAGCAAACTGCCCAGCAAAAAATCTTTTTCTTAGAGACAAGTGTTTTTCAGGAAAGGACACAAGGCTAACTCAGAAAAAGTAAGGTAAAAAGGAAAAATGGAAAATAAAAATAAGCAGAATCAAAGATCTTCTATTATGCTCACTATGTTCAGCTTACTCTATCCATGTCAGCTGTAAGCTTTTGGAGGAGTCTTTTTCTGCTTATTTATTTATAAAACAGCACATGATCTCCCTTTCCAATCATGAAGATAAAGCAGAGGTTTCATGCAGATCTTGTCTTCTATAGAAAGGGTAGGAAGCAAAAGTCCTTCCCAGAAGCAAATGTTAAATGTCCTAAAAATGTGTTGCAATGTATTAACTTTCATGTCAATTTGTGTGCAAAAGAAGCCTCAGTGGTGCAGGGACCCGGGCAGAAAACGGGAAAGGCAGTCACTGACTCATAGAGCCATAGAGGATAAGATGACCTCTAAGGTGCAACACTCTACCACAACCTAGTTCACAGTGGAGATAAGACCCATCTGATGGTCATTGCACATAGGTCTGCTTCTTCCATGCTGCTTCTTCTGGGAGAGGTACAACCTACACATAGAAGAGCTGGAAGAAGCCTCAGGACTGATAAAATGGATAAAGTATTTTTCTATCACCTATTTTTCCTCACTGATATTTTGCTGCAGTATTAATTACTGGACTTAGCTAGAGATAAGCTTTAAACATGACTGTTCAGAAAAGTTTTGAGAGCAATGCCCTCAATAAAGTTGCAATGTTCTTGAATTCATTATTTTGTACATCACACCTAAAATCAGTTTGCTGTACTGTTTCCAGGAGTCAATGCGTAACTATATTATTGTCCACAAATGTTATTCTTTCACTTGACTCAAAATGTACAGAGCCATTTTCTTCCTGAGGCTGACAATCAAAGCAGATGACTACTACTAAAATACCTTTCTTAATTTAGCCCTATGACCATTAACAGAAATATCTTCTCTACCAGAATATGTGGATATTTATTCACATAATAAACCTGATAATAAACCTGTTCAGAGCACATTCAGAGGAAAAAGTATAAACATGCCAAGTGAAAGCAGATTTCTGCCTGCACCACTGACACTGTTTGGGTTCCAAACACAGTGAAAAATACACTTGGAGTTTGTGATAGTTATTTTCTAAAAAATATATATTTTAAAAGAAGTTAAATTGCATAGATATAATCTTTAACATAGCCTTGCCAAAACTGTTGGCACCTGGTCAGAAATATCTATTTACTCATGATCCAGTGTACTAGTCCCAAGAGCACTGAGAAGGCATTACTGACATCACTGTATTTTCCTTTCCACATTGCCCTTAACCACTTTAAACATTACAGACTATCACTTCTGATAATGTAAAACATACAAATGAGAAAATGGGCCCACATTCTAACCTAGCCATAGTCAATGCATGTTGGCTGAGTTCACATTTCCATTTTTTTCTTCAGAAGGTACCAATAAAGCAAACTACTCATCAGATTGATCCTGATTGTGCATGAGGGATGCATTACAATTTCAATTCTTTTTAAAAGATACACTTTAAAATACTTTTTGGAAGAAAGCTGTCTTAATTGGTTCTTGATTAAAATATAATAATTTGAGCAGTTCAGGTAATAGCTCCTCCTGTCTCCTCCGAAAAGGTTCACACAAGGTTTTTTTTTTTTAATAAAAAACAGGAATTTTGCCTTTCATTATGCTTAATTGTGATACAACTTGCACCAATAAGATAAGAATTAATTTTAATGAAATGTAATAATGATCACAAAGACATCCATGTTAATCCCACTTTGACTTTTGGATACTGGCATCTCTAAGTTCATTGGGAGATGAACAGCCATCTCCCACATACTCTGGCTGAGGGCCCCAGCTCAGAAAGTCAAAAAGCAGAATTTATTTGCCATGTAAGAGTACCATATTTCCTTTTCTTCATTCAAATCACATTTTTGTAACTACGTCTGAGCAGGTGTTTAGGACACAAACCTTATCAATGCTACAATAGGGAGTCTCGTGGTTCTCTAAAGATGTAGTCCTGTTTGCTTCCAGTTGACAAGGCATTTAACAGGAACACATTTGCCATTTTACAAGTTTCCTACAGCAGTAAACTTTATTCCTGCTGACAGCAGAAGTAGTTGCTGCATGCAGAATATAATTTGTTGTTTTAAAAGTTTACATCTGTTTTCTTTCCTCATTTTTGTGCTCTAAGATTACACTGAAATCTGTTGCAGGTAAAGTCTTTCTCAAAGGACAACTATTTCAGTGTTACTGAAGTAAAAATATGAGTGAACATCAAATTGTTGCAAAGTAATGGAAACTGAGCTAGAAATAGGTATTTAAGTTTCTAATATAGAAAAACAGTCATTTAAGAGTGGAAATTCCACAATTTTTTTTAAGTTTGCCTTAGAAAAAAAACCAGACAAATTTAGACCTTTATTTAAACCTGATATCAAAAATTAACAATAATAATAATGGGTAAAAAAAAAAAGAAAAAGAAAGAAACAAAACTGCCATCTTAATCTTCTTCAGCAAGTTGGTAATATGTTGTAAAGTAAGTACCAACCATCTGCCATCACTGTGCCAAATTCTGGAATAATTTGAAGAGTGGCAATTCACAGCTTACACACACTCTGAAAAATATATGCAGAAGAGGCAATTAACATTGTGATTCCCCTTTTCTGCTTTGTGAGTGATGATCCAGTTTTAGCATGTAAAGTTGCCCAGTGCCAGCCCTCCAGCAAAACTTAGTACCTCTGCACTACTGCTGATTCAGCTGCACTTGAACCTGGATCTTGGTTTAAAAATGCTTGTGTCCCCAAAAATTAAAATGTCTGGCAACTCATCACTGCTGGAGAAGTTAATCTGTGTGAATTGCTGGCAGGTCAGCTAAGAGTGAGAGAGAAGCACAGAACAGTATTGTACTGACTTGGGTAAGACATGGAAGGCACCTTCATTTAGCTCATGCTGTTCTACTGCCTTCTTCTAGAGGTCTTAAATCCTGCCATCCTATTCTGTTCCCTTCTTTATACCACTGACTTTACCTGGAGGGGATCATGTGAAGGTGCAGGAGATGTTTATATTTAATGTTACATAATGTTTTTGCATTTTGATAAATTATTAAGATATCTATAGTGTAAAATGTAAATGAGTTCTTTTATGCCCATACACTATGAAAGATGTGATAATAGTGTCATAAAAACTGCAATTTATGGAGACTTCGATTTCAAAGAAAAAACAGAGCATCATCATAAGATAAATGTAGTTTATTTATTTTCTTATTTTTAAGAGCTGACTTAGACAATCCTCTCCACAGATGGAAACAAGGCTGATATCTGCAATTACTTGCTTCTACTACTACCATTAGCCCTTTTTTAAAAAGAAGTGTATCAAACAGGTTAATTGACATTGTAAGGAGCAGAACTCTACACCTGTTTAAGAGAAGAGGACAAGTTTTCCCTAAGATAATATCCAGTGAAAGCAACATGGAACAGATCCCAACCATAGATTTAGGGGAAATCTGCGCTCTCCAGGCGTGCAGGTTTTGGTCCCACACTTAGTTCAGAAAACAACAAAGCATATCACATACTAAATTGGTATGTGGTACCAAATTAGTATGTGATGAGAGTAAGATGGTATGTTTTACCACCACCCAACTGAGATTGACAATACAGTATCAGTTGCTTTCATAGGTTCTCTAATTTTTCTCCTTTTCTCATCACCTCCTACACCAAATGCCCACAAACATATTTCCTACAAATTTTCTGAGTAATCATTTGAGTTTTCTAGTGCTTGAGAGAGATAAATTTCATCCTATACTTTGTCATGTGCATTTATGCATTGCACACACCACACACGTTCTGTACTGAATGGTAATATTGGTGGGGAACGTTTGGTTTAAAAAAAATACAAAACACAGCACTAAATCTGTGAACAATCAAGATATCCCAGTGATGCAACAGCGTGAACAATAGTACAGACAGCTGTAGAACCATTTAGATCCAGCCTTTCCTTCCCACTTGAAATCTTCACATTCCATTTGGCTATTCTAAAACCGTATTGGCAAGCTATGCATGTCTGTTACAAAATAATAGCTCTGTAGTCTGATGCAGCAGCATATGCTCAAAACAGAAATGGATTTTACCCAATATAATCTATAATTCTTGACACAGCAGGTGCTAGGCTTAAGTGCAGCTCTCCTAGGCACTCTCGTCTTTGCTCTGTTAATTACGCTGCAGTTTGCTGCATACTAGGTGCATTCCTTCATTGATCAAGGCTTAGAAAAGTCCAAGTTCAATAGGACAGACAGCACCTTGGCAAAGGATGTCTTCTGTTTTATGACTGTCAGCAATATGATGGAGATTTTATGATGAGACACAGAGACATTACTCACATACCCGTAATTTCATTAAGCACTAGTGCAAGTGGTCTCGGTAGACTGAGTAGATGGCATATTTACATGAACAGTGAATATTATCTACCTCATCTAAATTAATGCTGAATGAAATAGGGAGCTTAACTAGGTAGAGGTCCGTTCTGGGCAAATAGATCATTTTCCAATCACATACTCACTTGCATCTCATAATGAGTTGAGGGAGGCATATGAAGGAAGGTATGAGATCAATTCTAAAGATAGTATCTAGCTACCCTGAAAGCAAGATCTACTTACAGAAATAAGACTGTCAATGCCAGTACTGTGGAAACAGCACATGCTAACTAACTTGTTTTTAGCCTCTGAAGAATGATATTCTTTTGCCAATTTTTTCAGGAAAATCTAATACAAAATTGATGAAATGGGATAATAATTTTCCCTGCATGAAGATTAAGTGGGAACATGAGTCTACATGATAGAGAGCTTTTGCATTCATCTCATGTCTGCTCAACTGCAAAGTCACTGAGCAGCTAGCATATATTTCAGAACAGGAATCTATCTGAAATAGTAACATCAACTTCAGAGCCCTACAGGAAGTGACAGACAATACCAGCTTGTTGCTGGATATTTTTGCAACCACAGCCTATGAAGTTTGACAGAGCTCAGCAGTCTTATGCTAGGAATGAAACACACTGTTTCAAAAGAAATAAAAGGGAAGATATTTATTACAAATATTTACATAAAATTATGTATCTGAGAGCATGATAATGCACCAGCCTCTCTGCTGGTAGCTGCCTGAACCTCCAAAGAAAACAGAATTTTTATATGGTATAATGTTAGAAATAAGGGTGGTGCTTTAGGTACCCCTACAAACTGGAGTAATTCAGCTGAATGATTTCTACAGAGTACTTGCCATCTGTTGGTGATGACTCAAGCAAAACAAAGCACAGATGGATCTAAGTCCCAAATTACGCCTTTTTTTTTTCTTTTTTTTGCCTGAACTCATCTAAACTTCATAGGTGATCAGGATGTTTTTCATTTTGGAGGAGTGCATTTTTATAGTAACAGGCTCATAGTCTGCAATTATTCACAGCTAATTTTCAAACTGCTAAATGAAATAAAAAATGCTATGAATTCCAGCTTTAAGGACAAGTAGCCTTCTTGGAAAAACTTCCAGTCTCTTTGTAACGCATTCTGAAATGCACTCTACTGTTTATTAAGGCATAGATCATTCAGCTTCTTTCCTCATACATATATTACCCAGTGAATGGGATTTACAACAGCCAACCTGCTCAGTAGGGAGACTTCTGAATTAGCCAAGACAAATTACCACAAATGAAAAAATATTCACACTGAAACTTTACATATTTCCTGAATCTTTATAACTTTGACAGGAGTCTCTCTATTAGACTGAGATTCACATTCTTAAAGGCTCTTCTGATGTCCAAGCAATCACTCTGAGTGCAGAAAATTGGCTTTTCTTCAAAACAGAAACAAGTTGTGGTACGATCACCTTTTATCATTAAGAAATAAAATTAGCTTGAGTTAATAGTAAAATCTCTTTCCCAATAAAGGCAAGACCTGGGTATTTTATCTTGCCTGGCCATTTGTCAAGTGAAAGCCATCTATCTCCTATTGTATGCTGAACTCATGCTTGCAAAGAATTCATAATTTGAGCACCATCTTTGGATCACAGTCTTCTAGAGAAATCAACATATCCGGAAGGTGAATCTCAATTCTTCTAAGCAGGACATATCATAAGACACTCTTCTCCATCCAGGTGGAATAAGAAATGTTAGTCATTAGTGGGATGCAATCAGTGTGCCTAAGTAACATTATTAGGAAAAAATGAGGTATCTACAGACTGCTGATGCCTGATTGAGGAAATGGGTTTTTTTGAAGGCTATTTTCCAGAATGGAGTCTCTGTTGGTGCTCTGCAGATAGCAGAGGTACCTTCCTTGTAGCACCTCCTAAAGGAAATGATGACCATCCCTGGGAAACACAGGACTTCAAGCTCATAATGAGGCTGTTAATGGCTTGATTTCTTCCAAAGCTACTTACTGTCAAACCACATTTATGCCAGAGTCACAGGAAGTGCAATCAGAAAAGAGAGTGAAGACACTCAGCCAGAACGCTTCCCAGGACGTGATGCATGTGCAATGGTTAGTTAACTTTCCGAGTTCAAATCTAGCATCATTTTAAATATAAGGCTTTAAATTGAATGCAAAGTGAAGCCCGGATTCTGAGGCTTCATTCTTCCTCCTTTACTATAGGTAAATAACTCCTGAAATTTTAAATTGCTTTTCAATTTTTGTCATATCTGTTGATCTACGATCAGACACAGGGCAGATGAAAAGACTCTAATGACTTTTTTACTTTTAGTTTCAGTTGGTTTATGTATACTAGTGATTTGTTAAATGCATTTCATTTCATGAAAACCTCCTATAAAGCAGCTAATTTACTCATCTTCAACTAGCTAATAGGAAGTGCCATTTATGGAATGCTTATTGCATGCAGACTAGCTTTTACTAAAAAGAATATAATTTTGTATTATTGAATAACCTCAGATGGAGAAAATGTTACCTGTAATTTCAGTGGTTTATGGTATTTTTTTCTTAGCTCCAAGTACTAATTATTGTACTAAGTATTCAGATTATTTTGCTATTTTGAATTAAATTGATTTTCCATATAAGTTTTCATGAATTAAAATCTACGTTGATTTTTAAAGAGCTGTTGTACTATGTATCTACTGAATTGGGGTGCTTGCATTGCTTGTGTTAAATACAAAATGTGTGGATTTTTTCCCTTTCTTGAAAACAACTCAAACTGCCTTAAAAACAATTTTGAGTAGGAAAAGACCCACATAACTGAGAAGCAGAATTATCATGAACACTGATATGGCAAAGAGAAAATAACAAAAATACATGTATGGATGTGGTTCAGTGACCCAAACTTTCCACCTTGATACACATGATAAAGCCTAATAATCTGTATGCAGTCTCCATGATGCTGTAACTATAAATTCTTCTACTCAGGATCACGTTATAACAAGCAATACATTTAGAATGCACACATTCAAAATCATCTGTGGTTTTAATTGGTATACTTTTTTATTCAGCGTACTATATTACCTTCTTACAAGCTGAGAAGGAAGATGTTTTTTCAGTTTACCACTGTTTGCTAGCATTCTAATTTGTCTGTTGTAGAGTTGTAGGAGCAGGAAGGTAGAACCTATAAATTCCAGACCATGCTGCCCAGATGAACTGAAGAGGACTGATAAAACAGTAAAGTATGGCTGAAGTTCAGGTTTTCATGCCTGAGGCATTTTACTGCTCGTGGCAGTGATTTTGAGATGTATCACTGCTGTATTGCTGCTGATGTAACTAGACTGATTTCACAAAGCACTACTAATTTAAAATTGAAGAAAGGTACTCTGTCCCTGTATAGCACTTTTCAAACAGAGGAATTTCTGGGAGTTAAATCATGCAACCCTCCTTACTCTACTATCTAGAGGTGTAAGAAGGGAGGTATGAGCAGAGCAATATTTTTTACAAAAGTGTTGAGCGCTACAAGCTTTCTCTGACTTTCTCAATATGCCTGTAAATCTGCCCTTGTGTGATGTAGTAATAGAGCTAATCCGGCCTATTCTCTAACAGAGAATAAAGCCTCACATTTTATTTCTCTCGCTGTTGTGTCGTAGCCAACAGGTACTTAAGAAAGCAAACCTGGTGCCAGTGGATAGCAAGCTCACATCTTTCTTCACAAAAGGCTTTGTTGTGGAATGTGTTAAAATGCAGTATCTTAGCACTAGCAAAGGATCTGATGACTTAGTAGATAAATGTTAGTCTTCATTCTTGGACTGTTAAGTAACACTCACTTTACAATGGCATTATGTGTGGCTGCAGACAAATATATAGCAGGATATTAAGTAGTTTTCTGTAAGCTCTTTAAATGTACAGTGTTTCAAACTGAAGAGAATGGTGTTTTCCATGTTCTCCATTCTTTTTTTTTGAATGGAGAAGAAAACAAAAGTGATTTTGCCATTAAGAAGCCCCTGAAACCTCTATGCGAAAGTGAGAAAAGAGTTATGCATAACTGTGCAGGTTTTTTTGATATTTGAATTCTTATTTTTGTCCTTTGTAATGCTGGGTCCTTAGAGGATGCAGAAACAACTAGGTAGGACATGGATTTGTAAAGTTTATATAAAATTGTGCAAGGTGAAATGATTTCACAGGAAAAGTATCTAGTGACATTTTTGCCATAACACTTTAAAAATAGCTTTGCTCACAGCCTACTCAAGAACTTGAGAATGCAACATCAATCATCAAAAGATTAAGGGACATACCAAAAAAGTATGACTGGGTCTCCCAGATACATTTTCAGTGATTTATCTCTGAGAGGCTCTAGCATAACACATACATTCTTTCAAAGACTTAAATTCAGATCTATAGAAACAACACATGTTACAGCAGTATCACACACTAACCTCTTCCATTTCAGGAAGAAAAATAAAGCATTGCTAAGCTTTATGTAAATCTCTCACATCTATTTGTTAATGTAGAGAATACAATAGCAGAGGAAGACGCAGCAATATTTATCCCCAAACCATGGAGAAGAGGAAGATAGAGTGCTTTTTCTCCTTCTAACCAAGCCTTTGGATTTTGATGTATTTTCCATTTAAAGAGCTTTGAGCTTAGCACAGCTGTAGGGAACAGTGTCAAAAAGCTCAGGCACAGGTTAGTACAGTTTCTTAATAGCAACAGCATGGAAATTTTTTCTAAAGTGTATACTGAGAGCACTGCTATTGTCTTGACCTTTTTGCTATGTCTACTGAACAACTATATCTTATGCATAGAATTCTCTCCAGCTTCCCAGACTACATGTCTAGTTTTTATACATATTGGGAGGCTGAGAAAAAAATCCCACAATAGGAACACAGAGAAAAAAGAATTTGCAAGTACACCACTTTAGAACAATTTCATCTTGACCTTTCATGAAGGAGGGTTTAAAGACCGAATTATTTGGCTGTGAATGCAAAGGTTAATTGTCATTATTGAGTATTGTTGATAGGCCCTTAGTAAAAGATAATGATTTCTTGGAGGGACATAAGTAGAGAAGGGGAAGATTTGAATTAAAAAGACAAATGCCTTAATATTCTCGTTTAGATATCTGTGCCCCAAACAGAGACATGAATTAAAGAGGTAGACAATGCTAAGAATATATTGATTGTTATAGAGTACTATACTTTTAATAGTGGAATGACTAACTTAAAACAGAAATATAACCTCCTACCTAAGCTCATCAAAAGTCCTCCCACATCACTCCAAGCACATGAGTTCCTAAGACTCTCTCTTCAAAGCATAAAAAAATAATAAAAAAATAAGTACAGAATTCTTCTGAGTATTAGCTCTCCTGTTTGATTTAAGCAGTGAAGTGATTTGCAACGTTGTTATATTTAAGACAACAAAACTATTGAATCATCTCTTGTTAAAACTCTTGTGGTTTCTCTGTTTTAATTTCTTCATGAAATATTTCATGAATTACATAAATTGCATTGAATGACTGTCATTGCAAAACCTTATTTGTGTTCAGTTTCATGGAGAAGTTAAGCAAGTAGTTTTGTTTCACTAGGAAATGTAGAACTATAAACAGATTACAGATATTCTCCCATGAATAAAGAAGTGAATAAAGTGAATAAAGAAATTCAGCTCATTTTCACAAGATAATTCAGAATTAGTGTACAGGGTTTAATGTTTTTGCATTTTAAAAGTTGTAAGTTCAAGATACTTAATCACCTTATTTAAAATAATATCTTGGGACTGTAATGACTAATTCCCACTGGACCAACATTTCACATAGAAAGAGTTGATTTCCGAGATGGGTTTTATTCCATCCTAAGAATCCTACCATTATCATACACTCAACTACAAACCAACTTTTGTCCAGAAAAGTATCAGAGACATAGATTACAGGAAATACTATTTCCTACTATCTGAGACCATACGGAAATTGTGGTTGCTAAAAAGACATAAGAGAAAAGGAAGAGAATTACACTAGATGAATTTTATGTCAAACAACAACTGGACAAACACAAAGGACAAAGCTTCTAATGACTTATTCACTGTCAATGGAAGTCACAAATCAACACCGCATCAGGAAACACAAAGGCCTCTCCATGCTGCTTTGTAAAGCAAACTCAGACAATTTCAAGCAATTAAATACAAATGCAAGTGTGCAAGTTAATTTGCAAAACTTATCAACATATACAAAATACTAAGCTCTATAAAGTACATAATACTCTTACACAGCCATACAGTTTCATATGTGGTCAAAATGTAGACGTTGACTACATCAGGTGAGAGAAAGTGCCGCATAACACTACACCTCAGACTACAGCCAACTATGGAAGAATTGCGTCTTCTCTTTTCAGTCCTACTCCTTTAAAACAAAAGCCCTACAGGCTTGTGATAAAACAGAGGGAAGTTCATGTACGTATCTGAGACAGATGAGACAGATCAAAGGAAAAACAGAACAGCACCAAATCTCAGATAGAGTAGTCTCTCTTTTTGGTACTGATCTGTTTCATCAGGAATTCATGCCTGGACTAGTAAGGAGAAGCACACCTGCCCTCATTAGCAAGTGTTGCACACATGACACTTGTTCAGTTTTTCACTAAATGGCCTTTCAAACATACAGCCATTATATATATTCTATATAAATTCAGAATTCATTACAATCAGTATAATAAACATACACACATTCCAAACTGAAATTTAAATGTCTGTATTTAATGTCTTGAGACTTAAAATCATTATATACCACACAGTATATATTTCCAGTATCTATACTATAACTATCATGAGAGTCAACACATTTGACTTGTAGCACAGCAGAGAAGTTATCGTTATTCTTTTTGATGCTTTCTTGCATACATGGAGGAAATCCACTATTTTGAAAGACACCGTGTATCCTGTTTCCACAACTCTGGGTGAAGTTCTGCTATGACACTCTGTTCCTGCAGCTGACATTTTCCCTGTGAGCCCTCTGTGTGGCACAATGTGGTGGAGCTCAGCCCTGGGTGCCTGCTGACTGTACGCCACAGCATGGGGGCCACGTTGACCCAGAGGGAAGGAGTGGAGCTCTGAAATGACTTCAATTCCCCTGAGACCGGCCGGGAACGGGTGGAACGCATTTCACAACTCTGAGCAGTGTTGGCACTATTCTTCATGGTGCCCAAGCCCAGCAGGGTGACCAGCTGAGAACTGCGGTCACCCCCGAGCGCATTACCTTCCAAGGCCTTAGCCCCCCTTATATTCCCGTTCGTGGGAACGTGGCGCTTCAGGTAGATCCCCAATGCCAGGTGCAGCTCGGGGTGGGATGCTCGGTCCCGCCGGCCCTGCACCACCCCCTACCGGCCGCGGGCACCTGGAGCAGACCCGGGCACGGCTCCCTCTGGGCGGCAATCGCTCGCCGGCAGCCCCGTAGCAGTAGCAACACTCAGGAGAGCTATGGGAGCGTTGTGCAAAAGCGGCTCGTCCGAGAAAGTTGCCCAGATTTCAGTAGCACCTTATAGAAATGCGTCTTTTTGAAGCTTTCCTCAAGGAAGGAAAAAAAAAAAAAAAAAAAAAAAAAAAGATTAAAGCGCTGATGCTCAGAGGCAGTACCGCTTCCTGGCAGTGTTTTTTCACTCAAGGTCGAGCTGCCTGTGCACGCTGCAACGTGAGTCTTAATTGCAGCGCGGATGGCTGTGAGATTAATGGAAGCTGCTTCGACTGGAGCAGCCCCGCTCCCAGCGGGATGTGCCTTCCTGCAAAGTTAGCATGCATATATTTTCTGTAAAGAACCTTTAAAATCAATCTGCTAAAATAGAATCACTCCCTGGCCGAGGGCTGTCCTCGGGAACCCGGCCAGGCCGAGGCGGGGCAGCTCGGGTAGCAGCACAGAGCCCGCTACTCATCCAGCAGAGCCTCTGCCATAGCCCCCTCCACCCTGAGCTCATCACATCCAACACTCAAGCAACTCTATTTCTTAGGTGTACGATTTTCGTAGGGGATTTATAGCAGTTGCCACTGAGACTTTGTGAGGAGCTCGGGTTGTTCCTTTCCATCCCACACCCACACCATGCTTCGAGATCTGCCTCGTAGGAGCAGGACGGGAGCCCACGGTACCACTTTGGTGCTTCCCAGAGTTTCCCTCCCCAGCGCAGAGCCCCGCTCAGTAGGGGGGAAGGAAACCAGGGCTCTGCCCAAGCGTCCCGGAGAAGGCCCTCTTCCTCTCCATCACTTCCTCAGCCGTGTAGCGACACCACCACCACTCCCTGCCCCAGGCTGCCCCCACCCTCTTCACACCGTATCGACGGACAGAGCTTGTTTTAAAATGATGATGACTATTAGTTTAGCCCAGCTGGGGTCGAGGATACCAGCAGGTGCGGGCAGGCTTTCCATCACCGCAAAGGAGCATGCTCAGCGCTTTCAGGCATGCTCTTTCCGCGGGGAGGAAGCCCAAGTCGGGTCGGGGGAAATCCTCGCGGCGGCCCCGTCCTAACGCAAAGTTTGGGACCGGGGTTCCATGCGGCGCCCCGTGCCCCGGCTCGCCGCTCTCACCCGAGCATGAGGAGGAACCCGGGCGCTGTGCCGGAGGCGGGCGGAGCGTGAGGGACCTCCTCGCTCCTGGCGGCAGAGGAAGAGGAGGAGATGCCGGGCGAGAAAGGCTTTGCAGGCAACTTCTAAGGGGAAACCCGCCGCCCTACTATTCCCCTCCTCCCAGGGCGAGATTGCTGCTGCGCCTGGCGCGGATACAACGCCGAGAGCACCACCATCATCACCATCATTCATATTCGTATGACGATGCCCGAGGAAGCCGCGCGGGGCTGCCTACGCCGTCCCTGGCTACGCGACCCCCGCCCGGAGCTGCGGGATCCCCGCAGCGCCCGCCCCCGGGCGGAGGGTCCGAGCCGCACCGTGATCGCGGGCACCCACCCTACCTTGAGCTCCTCCGTGGCTAGGTTGCCTGATCTGTCCATAAGGCGTTTGAAACTGAGCGCGGAGCGTTGGGGAAGAGAGGAAGTTGGGGCCCCCTCCAAAAAAAAAAAAAACAAAAAAACAAAAAAAAAACACGAAATAAAGAAATAAAAAAGGAGGGGGGTTAATCTAGTCTCTCAGTTTCCAGCCTAAACTCAGCCTTGTCCTCCAAAGCCCGGCAGCTCCCCTCAGTCTCATTTTCCGCGATCACGCCTCCACCGGTTTAAAATAAATAAATAAATAAAATAAAATAAAATAGTTCACTTTTTTTTTTTTTTTAAGGAAAAAAAAACTCCCTTAAGGATTAAAGCGACAGGTGATCTGTCCCCGGTGGAAGAGATTCGCGTCCTCTGGCAACGAAAGGAGGAGACAGGAAAAAAAAAAAAAAAACCACTCCGCTGAAGATTTGTTTTTTTTCCTTTTGCAATAAGCTCAGATGCCGACGAATTGCTGCATCCCAAGAAAAAATCCTGCTTCCTCGGACGGCATCATGCAGCAAATTTCAAGGAAATGTGTTCAAACTGAAGAGTATATGATAAAAGCCGCTCTCGCCATGCCCACTCCGGTGGCCAACTGAGCACCCTGCGAGAGCAAGGCAGCAGTGATGAACGATTTCGCCGGCGAGATAACAGAACCCCCCAAGTCCTGCATAGATTCCGAGACTGTTTTGCAGCTGAAGGTATTCTCTCACTAATAATATTTTTTTAAAAAATAACAAGATAAGAAAGTCTGTAGGGGTTGATCTTCTTCGAAGGTTATGCTAAGAGTTGGGAAAAAACAGGAGGATCTCTTGCAGAAGAGAGAGGGAGAGACAGAGATTTCCCCTTCTGTCCTGTGTTACTGTCCTCCGCCGCCAGGTGCCTGACTTCCCTGCTCGCGGCCCGGGGGATCTCTCCGGCTCTCCCGGCGCAGCGCTCCCTCCCCCGCCCGCTGCAGCCCCGGGTCTTAACGCCCGAGGCCGCCAGCACCGCCCCCGCGCAGCCCAGGGCCGCCCGCCCGAGGGCTCCGCATTGTCCCCGTGTGTCTGGGCAGTGCCACTCAACGCATCTGAGCAGCCGCTGCTGCCTTATGCATAACTCGCTGTACCTGTGTATAGATACAGATATTGATATACATACATATAGACACACGCACGTAAAAGTGGATAGCTCTGTATGTGCCTAAATTAACAATATGATACAAAACTTCCCATCGTGAGGCTTGAGATGCGTGGGTTTTGTTCATCTCTTGAGTACTGCTGCAGCTTCAGTGGAGCAGTGTTTCTGATGGCACATGGGTTAAGTCTGAGTCTCTTGTAGGGTGTAATTTGCTAATCACTTTTTCCGAAGGGTTTGCTGATTTGTGGCTCTCATGTTACGCCAAAAAAAAAGAGCCAAAATTAGATTTTAAAATTCAAATTGCTCCCCACCAAGATGGTGATTTTATCAAGCGCCTTTATCATAAATCTGGCTGTCACTTGCAGTTTGGGAGAACAAAGCTGTGATTTTTAGTATCCAGCTTTCAGTCTTTGGGGGGCTTTATTTATTAATTTCATGAATGGTGAATTCAAAACTATCACTTTCTAGTTCTATCGCCTCCTCCTCTTAGGCGTTTTCCATGCTACTTCAGATAGAAGCAGCATTCTTGATAATCCAATATAAATTAGATCTAATAGCTCAAAGTGCGTACTGTTTTTCCAGTTCCATACAGATTTCTTTTCGGCTTCCAGCACTGCAGGGTTAACATAAGCCTGAGCCCTGGGTGATGGGCAGTGATAGCCATTCCCAAAGACTGAATACAGCGTTCATCTTCTAGAAAACTCTACAGATGCAAGGCAAATACAGGCAAATGACATTTTTCCTCTTAGCACAAACTGTGCATGACTTCCAGATTCACTGTGAATGTACTGTAAATATCATTATTATCATTAATTTAGAACAGCAATTTATAAAGATTAAACGCTTGGTCTAGCATTCCCATGTGAGTCGACAGACAAAAAAATCAGAGTGACTTCTGTAAGAGAAAGAAAAATTCCCTCAGAAGGCACTTCTATGCCTCCCCAAAAGCATCGATATGCAGTCCTGGGGAAAGGAGAGGATTGCCCTGTTATGAGATACCTACCAGATGGCATAGTATGAGAGCACCTCTGAGTCCTGGCCAGGGTTGTTGGGCAGCCAGAGAATCCTTGAGCCTCTTTCCATCATGCAACCATGATCACACGATGCTTAGTAGGGCAACATGTAGATTCACAAAATGCAGCTTTCTAAAATCAAGAGGCCTACAGCATTGTGACCTTCTGCTGTCTTGCTGCTGCCACACCACAGGCACTCTTGAATGGGGCACTCCACAGTTTCTATTGAGATTGGCACAAAATACATGGGGATGTGTTACACTGAGAATCCTCTGCTGAGTTTTGTTGAAATTGGTCAAGAGTTTAGGGATGAGACAAGGAAAATTGACAGGGCAATAATATAAACCTCACTGCCTTGGAAAACAAGGCTAAAAAAATTGATTTTGTCAGTCTCTTGAGTAATGCATTAAAATGTGTTTCACTCTTCTTAGGTGATATGCCTCATCAAGTGACTTTAAAAGTGTTTTTTGTTGCCAAGTCAGGCACACCTAAGTTAATTAATACCAAGCTTCTAGTTGTTTCCAATTCTTAATTTTTTTATCTTGTGTGTAGTCAGTAAGACATTTCTTATTGCAAGGCCTTCATTTGGAAGACAGGCATGACTCAGATATTCATAATTTTCATCCTCATTATTTATGTATGTTCTTATGTCTTAGTGATTGCATACAATGTGGAGTCCTTAGAGGGGGCTTTCTGTTTCATCCAGCACTGTTACCAACTGTATTCTGCATGTGTCAACACAAAATTTTACGGTAAGGGTAAATATTATCACTAGTATTAATACAGGGGGAAACTGAAACAAAGCCAGGAGGCTAGATCCAGAGAGGAACAAGCAAATCTTTAAGCAAATCAGTATCTTATCTCTGAAAAAGAGCCCTGAGTCTGGTGCTTGAGAATGAAGAACACAAAGCAAGCAGAAATCTGCAGTCAGCAAGCAGCGGTTTTGACCTCAGGCCTGTTGTTCAGCAGGTCAATATGTGGTACACCAATGAAAGAATTCTGTTATTTTGTATAAATCTGCCCTGGCTATTATATCAACTTTATTCAAGTATTCATCTGCTTCATTCATGTACAGTTTCCAACTTTTTTTCCAGATAATAAACCACTATGCAAAAACTATCTTCTGCCTTCTCCTTTGTCTTTCCTGTGCCCCTATCTTCCTACATTAGGCATTCCCAGTAAGCAAAATTTGTCAGGATATAACTAAGGATTGCATGAGAGAAGAATCCTAGGAAAGTAATTATCATTAAAAATTGAGTTTTTAACCTGTTACGGTCAATCTTAGGATGTTTTTCGATATTTAGCCTTGTAGCTTTTCCTCTCCTTTTACTAAGATTAAAAAGACTTGATTTCTGCAGATTCTTGTTGAATGTTTTTGTAGTGCAGTGAACTCTGGAGTACAAGAGCAGAATATAGAGTATGTGCTGGACTTTGTAATGATAGCCCAGGCCAGAGCAGAATTTTAACAAATCTGGAAAAGTTGCCTTCTGGGCTTCAAAAAAATAAATTCTGCAGTCATTCAGAGCTGCATGCAAATAGCAAGGGAACATATTTTCTGAAATAAAGTCTGAAAAAACATTTTTATTATCAAAAGGTATACGCAAGTTAACATCAGGATTGTGGCCAACTCTCCCTGTGATCCACAGAAACAGTGAGCAAGAGTAGTTCAAGTCTGTGCTGTGAGAAGGTACAGCTTTTCAGCAACACGTCGTGCTTCTTAAACAGACACAGTAGACCCAGGGCTAGATAGCTATTATGACTGCTTTGTCATTCCAGAGATCTATGTCCCAAACAACATGTGCTGTGTCCTTTCATCAACACATTTTATCTCATCTTTCAAAGAGACTTTTTCTCAGATTGAGAAGATTCCAAGACAGACTTCCCCAGAAGATCTTCTTTGGTGTATTTTTCTTGTCAAGGCATAGATACTTTTCTGGTTTGCTTTAAATGTGGTGTTGCTCATGCAGAAAAGTAAACATTTTCAAAAGGTGATTTATTTTTTATAGGTTTGAATCATATCTGGAAGTGACTGTTTCCTTCTGACTGTACAGGGAGTACCCAGAGTTAGGTGGCTGAATCTGTGACCACATGCTCAGTAACTTAATACAGATACTACTTGAACTCATGCCAGTGTTGCACATATGCATCTGAAAAAAAGATGTCAATCATAATTAAATCGTTGAAAATGATGGAATCTTTCAAAATGAAGCCACAGTTGTTACAGTCATAAGCATATTCGATTCATAAAACTAAAATAAAATGAAACAAAACCCTCCATAAATCCAGTATTTAAAGATGGAGATACAGACTTAAGCATCAGAGATGGGTAAAAATAAATGAGTACTAGAATAGTTCTCAAACAGAATGTCTACATTTTTCCCAAGTTGTAAGGGAAACCCATATTCCTGAGAATATTTTTATACTGCTCAATGTGTAATTTTTTTTTTTAATAGAAGACGTCAGTAGATGTATATTATAAGTATCTCTTAGTAAGCATATTCTCAGAAATACAAAATTGGACCTTTGAGCAGAAGTCATTAAATGCCAGTACATATTCCATGTTTCAGAACCCATCACAATCCAGAAAGAATAACCTTCCTTGGCCTAGCAAAGGCTTCTAAGCTGCAAGGGGACCACAAACCTTTGTTGAGCCCAAGAGCTTATGGGACGAAGGAAGAACCATAACATTGTAGAAACACGGCAGAGAGAAAATAAAAACAAGGTTTCCCATGAATTGTTTTGTTTAACTTTATCACAGGAACAAATAAATATGTTGCCAGAGAGAATGGCTAAGACTTATCCCAATTATTTTTCTACTCACCCGCAGAAGTACTTTAAAATTGAACAAAAACATGGGACTTTTAAAGATACGTTGTGCCTCAGTTTGTATTGACTTGGAATTACTATGATCATGACTGCAAATGAATGTTGTTGCAGCACTGTACTTACTGTATGTTGGTTTCTTAACTTGTGGTCATATGATTTTTTTTTCTAGGCTGCTCTTTCATGACAGAGATCTCTGAAATGAAAGCTGAAGGCACATAGGAAACCTAGAGAAATAAAGACGATATTTATATTGAATTAATAATAAGAAAGTCTCAGGAGATAAAGTAGCTAGACTTGAATGAGGCCTGGAAAGCTCATGTACTGGCTTCCAAAAGCCTTTGGGCTTGCCTTTCTCATCAGTCCACCCAACCCAAGTAACTCTTCCTTTTTTTTTTTTTTTCTCTGTCTCTATGCTCTTTCTTATTTTCCAAAGGTTCCACCCACCATTAACTACTTGAAAATGGTTACATGTGAAGACACCGTTATAAGGTCTATTTGAAAGCTAATTGAGGGGAAGTGCTGCTTAACTTTCTAATACAACAATTTTAAGTTGTGTTCACTCTTAGGACTTGAGATTCAAATACAGCCCATCAAGCATAAAGTTCCCTGATGTGTTGGGAACAGTATGATAATAGCAGTACTTGTTGGAAAAAATCATCATAATGCCTACTTTGCCAATTAAATTAATACACAATAAGCAATTTGTTACTCAGAGAAAATGCAATCTGATGACAAGAAGAAGAGTGGTTGTTGTTTGCTGTTTATTTATTTATTTATTTAGTAAGAGGCAAAAAAAAAAAAAAAAGGCAGCATTTATCATGAAAAATGCATTTTCTACCAAATCACTCCAAGAGACCAATTTTTTTCATAGAGTAGTAGTCCAACTGAGAGATGACATAGTTTGGAATACTACTTTTGCTCTGCCAATTATGTACTCTGTGATATTATACAATTCAGTAATTAAATTCCTTTATTGCTACACAACTTTGAGATGAAAGAAATAATACTTATCTGTCTGTGTAAGTTTATGAATAAAAGAATCAGAGTCACAAAGTATTGTTATATAGTTACACACTACCAGTTTGGATATTCTCTGTTCTCACTTTCCACTCAACAAAGTATCATATTTCTACAATACAAAGAATTTTGGATATTCTAATTAATATCTTTTCCCTTTTTAATGCGTACAGGTTCCCAAACAGCTAGGTTTCCCAGAGATATCATTTACTGATCTCTAGCAAGTGAAGTTGACATTTTAATAAATTAATATGCAAATAGATAACTGGGCTGAAAAATCTTTAAACCTTTAGCTATAATTAAAATAAATGTTACAGTTCAGGAGCAAAATTTCTACTTTATGTAGGAGAAAATACTCATTTGCTAGTGAACTGCTTGCAGAAGTTGGTGATTTCCATAGGAAGTAGGTAGTTTCACAGTATGTCCAATTTCATCAGGAGATAAATGCTTTTCACAGCAATGGCATTTAGACTGTAAGCTCTTGAGGACAGAGACCTTTTCTTTTTAATAACTAAAAAGTGCCATGCAAAGGTACATGTATATATTAATATTTAATACACAAATATTAATAAAACCTTTGAGCAAGGAGCATGCTTGCTCACAAAATCAGATTGGATTACCACTATGAATGTAAATATAACAGTCTTAGAATTGTAACTAGAGGTATTTCAAAGTAATACCAAGAAATATCTGAGTGCTGTGAATTTGCAGTCTGTACATGTTTCTAAGTCAGATTTCTCTGCAAGTACGGGATTTGGGTGGCTTGGGACTTGCGTGATTAACTGCGTGTTTGCATGTGTGCATGGACATCTGCTAAACCCAATTAGTAATCTCAGAACCTAATGACCAAATTTAACTTGCATTAACAGAGGTCTTAAATAGGTCTTCTAACTAATTTGTGCATGTAAACTTTCAGCAAGAAAGAACAAAGACCACGTTAATACCTTCACGAAGAGGACAACTGCAGTGTAAAGTCAGAGAACCCTTACTAGATATAAAAAAAATCTACAGGAGAGAGGTAAGTTTAAAAAGCTTTGATCGTAAATTTGTATTTATTGAACATCAGAGCAGTCCCTACTCAGTCAAGCTTGGTGCCCGTTGCTGATCTTCTAGTGTCTAACAGTGAAAAGTCTTTGATAAAGAGCTTTTTTTTTTTCTCTTTTCTTGCAGTAAGGCTTTTCTGTCAAGCAGAGTCTCTGTTGTCTAATCAGGAGTAAGCTTATGCTACACCTTAGTATAATTCAATTAAGATGTCAATCAAACATAAGAAAAATCTAAAAGAAATCAGGTTTTCTTAGATAGCATGCTCAGACAACTTCTTGCTATATGATTTTTATATGATAATGCTATATTTATTATATTTTTGTATGAAAATCTAATTACCTGCTCTTCATGTACAAATATATAGTCTTTATATACAAATATGTGTTATCATACTCATTTTAGTACTTTCAAGAAGTCTGCTTTTCTCAGTACAGATTATCAAAAATAGCATCTCTTACTGGATTGAATCAATCCTATTGTCTTTAGCCTGGATTTCCCATACCTGTCTTTTTGGGCAATACAGAAAGCACAAACCTCTTTTATATGAGTTTTGTATATATTTAAATATATAAGATGATAGATCTAAATTACTGCTGGACGTTACTACAGCATATTTCTGGAACTTAAAACCTGAACTTTCTTAAAGGGTGTAATCACAGAACCTCATTGAAAAATTTTGAGTATTTTATATTTCTTTAAGTATAGAAAGAGGTACAGCACAAAAAATGTTTTATAACTTTCATATAGCATCTTAAAACACTTTAATACAGGGACATAACATTGCTTCTGGTCAATCTTACTCTACATTTGGGGAAATATTTAAGAGCAAGAACAATGTGCCACTTTTTGGAAGACATTTTCCCTAAGGAACAACGGTTTGTCATGGAGGCTGCTGCTAGCCTTTCCAATGCATAAATTATTCCTCTTTTCAGCGCTGTGCATATCTAAAGGCATAATCAAGTCCTAGTGCTGGAGGGAGATACTTTTTGTTCTAAGAAATGAAGTCTGGAAGCAAGCCATTTTGCTTAATCTCGGTGAGACGTTACCGTTAAGTTTCATATGCTCTGCAGTTTCACTGTTCCCCTCAGGTTCACATACACATTGAGAATTTCTTAAATATCTCAAGACAGATGAAAGTTCCTATACTCATTTCAGCTGTTGACTAATGTTCATTAAACCAGCAGCAGTGAGTATTCTGAGGACATCAGATCACTGCAGACCTGGTTTCCTCAGGATCCAGCTCAAATCCAGCCTAGTCCTAATAAATTGCTGTTGGTGACTATTTAGACGGGTATGTGGCATGCACTGACAAGTACATAACGACTTAAAAAGCCTAACCATTTTCATCTATTACTATCAGATAACCAATTGCACAGAAGAGGGTGCTCTCTTAGAAAACTGACATATACAGGCTGGGACTGAGTATCATGGTTCATTTCAGACTCTCCCTTTTGTACTCAAATGCTATAAAGCCTCAGTGATTAGGCAAATAAAAAAAAATTCAGGATAGTTCAGGAGAACTTAGCATGTAGCAACCCTAGCAGTAGTCTGAAATTTGTTCACAGTGCGTATCAGTTTTAGAGCATCAGGGTTTGAAAAAGTAGAACTAAAAGGCAGAAATAACGGAATTCTAGGTGGTAAAAATTGTGTAAGTGCAATGTCTTTCTGTGTTAAGAACTTTTTCCCAGGAGTGTCAAGTCAGCACAATTCACAAAGGGTGGAAAGCTTATTTTTAGGCTATTTTTAACACATTATATTCTCATCCATTGAAGGGGAAAACAGATAATCAATACTGGTGATTATTAATGTAAGGAGTTTATGACTTAAGATGAAATGTGATGAATTAACCTTTTCAGGAAGGCTATGTTTAAATAAATTATTAACCTCTGTTCCTTTATCTGCTTTTTATGAAACATTATTCAGCTCCTAATACATAGTGTGCATAGGGTTATCTTTGTCAGCAAAGGCTGATAGTAGTATTCACTCACTTTTTAAAAGAAAACAGTACAAACTTGATAGTCAAATCCTAGAATTACAGAATATTAACTGTGCTACTAAATTCTCTACTGCTGCTAATATTTTTCCATAATACTAGCCTACTTTTTCTCACTTCTTTTCCAAGGGATTAATCCTGCTTCTTTGTGTGAGGAATGTTGGCAGGGGCTAGGAATTGCAAGAAACAAAATTTCTAAAGGAAGGTTTTGTTCTAGAGGACAAAATTTCAAAAAACAACCAAACAAAACCCTTTTTCAGTGCAGGATATGCTCTTGTCTCAACTATGTATCCGCATGACCTATTTACAAATTTTTTAAATCTTTCTTGACACGCTTTTTTGCTACTCTGTCTCTGTGTCATATTTAAATTCTCTGCTCTAAAAAGCCAGGAATGTGTTTTTATGTGTTTTAGAACCACTAAATAAACTAATAATAATAATACTAGTAATGTAGTAATGTATCTCAAACATTCTCTGAGTTTACACAAGCTCTTATACTGAAATATGTTACAAGCAAATGTGAAATGATCCTCTTATATATTTACACAACACTAATACATGGCAGCTTTGTGAGTTTCTACATTCAGAACACTGAAAGTGCTAACTGGAACTCATTCAAATAGTTTTGCCAATGCCATTGGTTCCAGCTGTTTAGCTCTGAAATACTGGCCTTCCCAGTGGCTGTAAGAGTTGCCTCCAGTCTATCTTTTATCTGCACCCCAGCAGGTAGCCAGCCAGTAGCAAACAAATGGCCTAACATCTTTTGTTTTCCTATTTGCTCTGGTAGAACATGCTATTCACTAAGTCCAGATAATGATAAATGTTAATCATTTGAAAATAATCCACAAGAAGGTAATTGACTTACCATTTTTCACCTGTAGCTACAGATGAAGCAAACATGTATAAGGAAGTGAATTTTATGTGCAGTACATGTATGTCTTCTGGAACAATGCCTATGAGCATGACGGAGCTTGGACTCCTAGGATCACAGTGATGATGGCAAAGTGCTTCAATTTAAAGTGGTAAGGATTTAGTAAAGTACAGAGATATCCACTGGGAATAGTAATCAGTAATAGTCTGCTAATACTTGCACATTTAGAAACAAAACCGGATCATCAACATCTTCAGATATCTGTTGATTGGAAATGTGAACATAAAGAGATCTTTATGCACAATAGACACTCGTGACTTTTTTATGTTCACTTCCTACTAATTCTCAACTTTAAAAAAAAAAGGCTAAAAAGATTGTGATTATTATGTAAATTTTTACTCTTTGCAAATATGCTATATCTGTCAATAGGTTAAAATTGTAATTATGTGAGATGTAATCAAAATATGAGAAAATAGTTCCTTCTCGAGTTATCTTTTTTCATTTCTGGGGGAAAATCAAAAGAAAAAGAAGGTTTTTTTGTGTCATTACTATATTTCAATGTTTGAGGAAATATGCCTCTAAGAATTGGCAGCAATCAGAATAAAATCAAAACAATCCTCTCAGAAAAACACAGAAGCATTTTATTTATGTTCTGTTAGACTTTATTCCCCTTCCTAGATTTCAATATTTTTGCAAATGTACCTCTATGTTAGATGACTAAGCTATTAAGTTACTCATAACAATTCATAGCATATATGATTTCCGACCTGTTCTATATTTTATAATTTGAAATCTAGATTTATGCTTGCAGAGGACAAAAGACAGAGGAACAGCAGTATGAACTGTACAGTTCTTTTCTGGGATTTTAAATTCATTTGGCTGATGGACACGTAAGTTAAATACTCTTGAACAGTGACACACAGGTAGCATGTGCCACCAGAATCTTCTCTATGCCGCTGCAACTCCACCTTTCAGCTATCTCTGGCTATTCTCACATCAGAAACCTGGCAGCAGACATTTAGGGTAGAAGTCCAGCTTTAAAATAAAATTTAAAAAAAAAATGCTTGGACTAGTATCTTATTTTATTTTTGCTGTAAGTGGGAATATTTCCAATTTTCAGGGTCCTTTCACAAGATGAAGGAAAGAACGCAGTGGCAGCATAGTGGTGCCAAATTACAAAGAACTGGCTGTACAGACAATCCCATCCTTCACTCTCTTTCCGCAGCTGAGAGGTTGTGCCATCTGCCCTTTCAGCCTACTGAGCACTGTGCTGCTCTCGAGGATACAAGTTCAGAGTCCTTTTTTGTCAGGGTAGATACAAACCAGCACTATACAGGCAAATGTGCTAACCTCTGATATTTGGAGTATCCCAGTATCAGAACATCCCCATCTCTTAAAGAACATTTGTTTCCAATTTTGTTCAAATTTTCCACTGGAAAAAAGAAACGCAAAAAGCCCTTTCTGCTAGGTCACTGAAGGATTACATGATCGGGGCTGTTATGCCTAATGCCTGTCACCTAGGACCATGGATACTTTTCTTTGTTGAAAATGTAAGCATTTTTATATGAAAGAGAATTGTGCCTAGAATGAAGTGAAGTGGAAAGACACCAGTACATTAACTGGAGTGCAGGGCATGCCAGCATATAAAGCCTCTGTAAGACAATGTGCAAGGGTTTGCACTGATTTCTGTCCAACAAACTTGTTTCATTTTGTTAGAGTAATGCTTAAAATCCTACCAATAGGACAAGATGAAGGTATTATGAAAATAAGGATAAAATATTTTATAACTCTGTTTTTAGTGTATGTTGGATACTAAAGGATTTTCCAAAGGAATTCTCTCATAACAGGGAGGGCAAATGGATGTGGCTTTAAAATGAGTAATTGCAAAGTGGAATGACTCTCACAGGGATACCTTACTTTCCTTTTGGCGGAGAAAATTCTGTTGTTTATCAGTGTTCAAGATGCTAACTGATTCAGTTGCTGTCTCTGGATGTCTCCTCCAATTCAGGAGACTTTTGCAAGGGAGGGATGGCCAGACAGCCTGCCCCCTACCTCCAGCTGATGGAGTGAGGTAAGCCTTCTCTTTGGCTTTTGGTATTCTGGGAAATGTAGTGCAGGAGAGAAATGTTCATTTTGCCTTTGCTCTGCTTGTTTGTACACTACTGCATGTGAAGTAGGGGGTGTTCAGTGTACGGGTGATGCCTGCATTGCATGCTAAGTCCAAGAGATGTGTTTTCATTAACGAACAAAGAGCTTTTTTGATGAGATGCTCTAAGAAAGCTCCTTTTATAAAATGGAGGGTGCTAGAAAGAGTGTGTGGCTGCCACTATCACCTAATAGAGGTTACGCACTAGTAGAGAGAACAAGGGAGCTGGCAGAAGCCTGTCTCTAGCTTTCAGTTCCAGGCTGCAGGCTTTTATGTTCATTTATAATGCAATCAATAAGGAATAGCAGAAATTGGGCTCTGGAAGCTTGATTTTATAGTTTGCTAAATTCCTTTTTAAAATCTGTTTAAAATAAAAGAGAAGTTTCTATGGAAACCTTCCCTTTTATTCAAGAAGAGATCTCCAAGTCTCCCAGGCACCGTCTCTGCCTCGCACACCCGGCTCTGCTTGGATCTGCTCCAAAAGCTGCAGTGCTTGGCCAGCCCCCCCGCCGCCATCAATCTAGCCTCATCCATCACCTCCAACCTACTCCACAATGCAGGACCCCCTGCTCATGCTCTTCCAGATCCTGAAATGGCTGGTGGTAAATAAGACATCCTGCTGGCCTGCAAAGCCTCAGGCAGGCAGACGATCGTTGTAGGCCACACTGTCCTGTGCTGCAGTCTGGAGCAGGGACACCTGGGCAGAGGAAGCAGGAAGCAAATATGTATTGGAAGTGGGGACATCAGCCTCCAACACCAGCTAGGAGGTGAAGCAGCTGCCATGACCCAGCATTGCTGGCTCAGGTACAGCTTTGGGTGGGGGGAAAAGAAAAAGCAAGCAAGGAAGCAAACAAACACTACAAAACAAAGACTTCCCTGAGATAATCTGTTTCAGTGCTTTCACTCCAAAAACAAAAATGCAAAATGTCATTGATGTCAATGAAAAAATAACTAGATGTCTTTTTTTGTTTTTTCCTCATTACTACCATTAACATCAGCTGATAGACAATTTCTGTTTCTCCAACACAGAAAGTGTAGGGCAGCTCACCTGCCTGAAGCTCCAGAATTTCCTTCCCAAAGAAATCTCTTTTCTCAAGCCTCTCTCCTCTCACTGTTTGTGAGATTCTGAGATATTTTGGCCTGTTGATGAAACCATATGCACTGCTGCTGCATTCAGAATCTTCCCCCAGGCCTCTCTTCCAACTGCCATGCTCCCAAGCAGTCATGCACAGCCTGATCCAACCTGGAAGTCAGGTAACGGTTTGTGTTTGTTGCACAACAGGAATTAGGCTTTAACAGTTTGTTGAATCAGTGACTATTGCCTTTACCAGCTTTTATTCAATCTGAGCGGCAACAGTTATATATGAAAGAAAAGGCTACAAAATCTGTTCAGTGAGGATCTAGTTGTTACCATAAAGTGGAGTGTTTGCAGACAGACAACATAATAATCAGATGTAAACCACAGCTTCTCATAAATTTGATAAAAATTCTGTCAAGGATAACAAGCTGTATAAATAAAGAAAATATTTTGCAACCATGTTCCTTTCAATTCCTTTTTTTTTTTTTTTCCAGCACAGTAATTCATTATATGACCTACTCAATAAAGAAAATAATTCTGTTTTGGACCCCTTTACATTCAAAGAGAAGAGTAAGATGTGCAAGTTTAGAAGCATATATGAGATGTTATTAAAAAAAAGTCCTTTGTGGGATAGATTTACCTACATTCCCTGCAGGATCTGTGTGGCAGCACTGTAATAATGTAAGGGCTCCATTCCATTGTAGAGATACTATATGAATAAGAACTGGAAGTTTATGTATTTACTTATGAGTTAGCTGAAGATGTAGTTGTTCTTTCTGTATAAACGCACGCAAAGTTAAGCAAACCAGTGGCAAACCTTAAATAATTATTGCTATTAATAACAGACTATAGTCTGTTATTTTGACTATGTTATTTGCACATGCTGGTCCCACAACTTCATGATGAAGCTGCCAGAAATACTGTTCTTTAACCTCAACTGTCATCAAGAGTCTTTTAAATTATGGCATTTTTAGTGGAAGATTTATTTATTTTTTCAACAAGAATTAAAAAATTCCATTAGATAATGGTAAAAATAAAAAATTGTTTTGCATGTCAGTCTCACTCCCAGGTTGTTTAATTAGTTCTTGTCCTTTGGAGTCCCTAGACAAAAGATCAAAATAATCAGTTTCATAGTTCAAAGCCAAGATACCTCACTGGGATTTGCCAGGATAAGTAAACTGCTCGAGAATATATGTCTGCTCACGCAGAGAGCTGATTATCACCTGAATGCAGGAAATTTCAGAAGCCCCTTTATCTAATCCAAATGTCCCCATGGCTTTATATTCACTCCAAACAATAGTAACGCCTGAAGATGACTTCGTAGAGTCCCAGGGCTCTGTATCACAGGGCTGATTATAACTCCTGTGTTGCCCACATACAATTAGCCAGAACAGCAGTTCTTCATTAGTTCTTCACTTCACTGGAAAAGATCGTAGAATCATAGAATCGTTTGAACTGGAAGGGACCTTTAAATGTGACCTAGTCCAACTCCCCTGCAATGAACAGGGATGCCTACAGCTAGATTAGGTTGCTCAGAGCCCCATCCAGCCTGGCCTTGAATGTCTTCAGGGATGAAAATGAGGAGGACGGCAGCCTCTTGCACCTCTTTTGCTTCCAGTCCACATCAAAATCATACAGAAATGCCACACTGTCTTTGTGTATGAAAGTATGCATGAGACTGGGATTCTGCTACCTTGGCCTTTACGTTTGCCCTTCTGCATGGGTTCCTCTGACTGCTCATTCTTCTGTAGATGTAAAAATATAGAGTTCAAATTCTGCATGCTAAAAAAATCCCAAAATTTTTACTGCTGTGATTTTGGACATTGTAAAAACGGTGTTTGATGGACTCAGATTTGAGGAATGTCAACGACATAAAAAGGAAATGGATTTCCTTTATATCCAATGAAAAAGGTTTCAATTTGCCCTTGGGTCATCCCATTCTTCAGGAAAATTATGAGAACAACAGAGTGGAATGAAAATATGTAGTCCTTATTGCAGGAAAAGGGCTGAAACTGAACACTCCCCTATATTACAGCTATTTTTTTTTCTCAGATTCTTCTTCAGGCTTTTGACTGCATTTCCCTATCAGCTCTTTTGCCTGTTTTGGCCACCTCCTGCCCAGAGAGCCCCTCAGATCTTCCTGCCTTATTTTACCAGTGTCCCCCAGCATCTTTCTCACCTTTTGCCTCTTCAAAATCCTTTCCATGCTGCCCTCCTGGCCTTTGCAAATTGCTGCTGGTGTTTGATTAGACAACATTTTTATAAGAAATATCACCTCTCAGCTGCAGTCCCATTGCAAGGGCATTTTACAAAAGAGATGTTCTTTTATGTGCACACAGTTAATGGATAATGGGCCATTATCAAGAAGCTGTGACTGTGTTGGTGGGTTTTCTTCTGGCAGTAAAAGTCTTTATTGTTGTTAACACACGCATTTCTAGAGCATTTACATAAAGCAATTAAGGCCACATTCAGATTGGCTATTATTGTATCTAATGGGGACATAATAGGTACGTAATGGATGTTTAGGCATCTATTACGCTTGCTGGTTCAAAAGAGCGAAATTAGCAGGTTCTTCTCCCAGGCCAGGCAGAGGAATTGTCATGAAGACCGGGACTAACAGACATCCATCCCAATGTCGCACACTATTGGCTCAAATTCATTGTCCTGGGCAAAGACATGCGGGGCTTCTGTGCTTCTGCAGTGATTCTTTGTTATTCTCTGTTATGTGGCGTCCTGGACTTGCTCCTTGTATGACGGGCTTGATGATTTATCGCAAAAATGACTCAAGCTTCTTGTAGTAGAACAAAAAGATAAAGTCCTTTCCCCTAATATCACAGCAAATGTATGTATATATATATGCAAATGTAAGCACTTCCTTTATTTAAACTACGAAAAGAAAAAAAAAGTATATGAAAAAGCTATTAAGATTAGGGTTGTGAAATCTTAGTGTCTTTTTTCTTCAATAAGCAAGCTAGACTACAAATAGTAACTGCTTTGGTAGCTTGTTGAAAATAAACCACATTTTCTGTTGCAAAAATATGCTATGAAATTAGTCATATTCCCAATGAATTAATACTTAAAACACTTTGCATCTTGAATAGGTTCTGTAACAGCACATGCTGCTGTTCACTCTGGCTCATCCTCCCAGCCATCCCAGTCGTCCAGATTTAAAGTAGCTGCCAGGAAAGAGGATGCAATCCAGTGAGGTAAACAGAAGCCACTATGCTGGAAAGCAAAAACAAAACAAAACAAAACAAAACAAAAAACAAAAAACAAAAAACCACAGGCCCTTGGCAATGGTCAAATAGCTGGAAGGAAAGATTTTCACTGGGAAGAAAAACCACACGCACAACACAGCAAGGCCAACCCCTCCCCATCAGTGCAAAAGTATGTTTTAAAGCTGGAAAGACAGATCAAAAGAAAATAAACTCAGAAGCTTTTTAAAAACAAATTATTTTTTCTCCCTCAGATTAATTATAACCAAGCCGAGGCAAGGTGGTGGGCACTTTCAGCTCACAAGTGGAAGCTCAGCTCTCTGCTCCCCAGTCTCCTGGAGCAGAAGCTTCCTGATGCCTGGGAACAGCAGTGCCTGGGTTCTCACTCTGCCTTGCTGGAATTGGGAAACAGATAAGATTTTTTTGCGTCTGTGTTTGGGAGAAGTGCTGAATTAATCATGGCTGTAGGATCAGGCTCATTATAGACAGAATGGAGGTAACCTTTTGCTTAAGCTATGGTTCAGACAGCCTCAGTGTAATTTTCAAGCACATCGTCCTTATAGAAGCCGTAGTTCTGGTGATGAAATATTTAAACCCAGTACTCAGAGGGCCTCTAATTCTGCCTGTGGATCGCCACAAAAGCTCTTCAGACATTTCAGATATTAAACCTCCACAGAACTGGTTTTTACTGTCATTTGTTGGTGAAACTCTATACCATCTTTTTACGATACAAGCTGAATCCTGGCAGCAGAATGCATTATTTTAAACTAAAAGGTGAAGAATAAAGCCTGAGTTTGAATGCTCTGCTAACAACTATCCCTTGGCAGCTTGCAGCCCAAATACTGGAAGCCAAGAGATAAACCAGTTAAAAACAAAGCCCAGCACACCAAACATGCAGCAGGAAGAATTTCTAGAATTATTTGGGTTTTTCCTTTCTGGTCTCTTCTTCCCTTGAACAGAAATCTCCTGAGATGGAGGAGTCCAGCACCTCCATGCAGACCTGGGAAAACCAGGTGCTGTGCACAGCTGCTACTGGCAACTGTGGTTATCCTGTGGCTGTTTTTAAAGACAAAAATGTTGGGCTTTTAACCTCTCCATCATTGCACCAAGAAGACCAAAACTCATGAACATCTGGATTTGAAGGAGTGCCCTTACACAATATTAGGGTACTATAGCATAACTCTTCAGCCTTCCTCAACTTCAGTTACAAGACTGAATTTAAACAGCTCCTACGTCATAAATCCTTAACTTGATTTGTTTGTTGAATTATTTCAAAAAGTGAAAGGCATTACTAGCACAGAAATTGAAATGTAGGATTCAGATTTTGTGGTTGATGGGCTTTGAGTTGCTTACCCAGTAAGTCGAAGGAGTAGTACTGTGGCATAGTATAATGCCACATGAGACAAAAAAAAGCCCAAAATGTTTGAGAAAAATGCCAGGCACACTCTTGTAAACTAATATTTTATTAATTTTTCACCTACTTTAAGCATTTATTCATAAGCATCTTATAAACATTCAAAGACAACTGTTAAACCATATTGCATACATTCTTTGTTTTTGTGAGAATTGAGCAAACATTTTGCCTTAATACTGTAGTTAAATTTTTACTACGTGTAAATTTGATATTCTAGCAAATGCTTCAGCCTAATTGATAAGAATACTGTGCCTCTCATTTTAGAAGTGTAAAATAAAGTCACTTATATACATTAACTTGCCTTTGAGGCCATTATATATCAGCCAGAATTCATGGGCTTACATTTTTACTCCTTCAGCTCCTAAAATTGAAACAAATAGTATAACCAAAAGATTGAATGTCTGTAGTTTCAAAGCCAAAGGAGCTGACACAGGCAGAAGTGAAGAGCATAAAAAGCACTCTTCATTATTGTAATCTTTCTATCACATTCCTAATGACCCTATAATTGCAACAGTCAAAATAATCACATCTTGGGATGTTAATAAAAGGTGTGATAATAATATATCTCTTAGAGGAAATCTGATTTAACTGTTCCCATTTCCTATGGTCATTCTCTTTCTCTTCATCATACTGAGAAAATTACAGTCTTGATTGAATATGATACAATCACTAGATCAAATATCTTATGTTTAATACTGATTATTTACTCAGGATTATGCAAATAAATAAGTAAACAGAAATGAAATTCTGCCAAATAATCCATCTTTACTGCTCTAATAAGGACTTCAGAAGATTACACTCACTGGCATTTTTGTAAAAATTGATGTTCTTAAAAAATGGAACTACAGCATATCTGCTCAATATCCAAATTTTTAGTTTTTATTAATGAAAGGGCTTGGGGATAGAAATTGATATATGTGGACTGGGAGCATAGGAAAGGAAGCAGTACATGGGTTCAAAAACTGTTTGACAAATACATGGTATGAAAATCCGTGGAAGGCTGTAAAATAAAAAAGACCATTTTTCTCAAGAAATACAATATCCAGAAATTGTTGGAGTCTGGGGAAGGATTTTGGTGCCATTCTTTTGATATTTTTTTTCTTTTTATTTTTTTAATCCATGCATGCAATGTTGGGTTATGAGGCAACCAAGGAGCTGAAGGTATGAAAAAGAACTGGTAAAAGGGTAAAACGCTAATTAGCAGAATGGACGCTGTGTAAGACTATGCATTATCCTACACATTGCTTATTAAAATTCCTCTTAAAAATTGAAGCAAGCAATCAAGCAAGGAACCTATCACATTAAAACAGCAAAGTAAAAGAAGCTTTTAGAAACTAAAAAAAAAAATGTAAAAATTAAAGCCTTGTGCTAAAAGAATAAAAATGTGAAATAACAAAATATTTCATCCATTAACATGCTTTTTTTTTTTTTAATATAGAACCTTAGTAATAAATGATAAAAGATTTCAGGGAAAATGTTTTTTAAATGCATAGAAATTAGCAAGGAAAAAAAAAAAAAAAGCAACCACTTTTTCAAATGCATCAGGAGCAGGAATCCAGCCAGAAACAAAGTTTAATAGACAACTGAAACCTACTGACTGATCTTGAGAAAGACAAGGCCATAGTATAGAAGTTAAATTAATTCTATTCACTGAGACACACAAAGAATGAGGAGGAGGGGGAGGGAACTGCCTCGTATTAAAGTGTCAGATGTCAGAAAAATTCAATAGAATACGTTGTAGCAAAGCATCAATACAATACATTTGTTAACTAAGAGAGATAAGGAAATTCAAATATTAAACTGCTGAACCACAGAATCTGGTAAGCAGTCTATCAGTCAAATCAGGCTCACCAAAGGGCGGCAAGAGATATCCAGATATTTTTAAACAAAACCAGAGTGTGACTTCAAAACTACCAATACATGTGATGAGAAAGTTAGATTTATTAGACTGCAAAGTAACTATACTGCTTTGGAAAGTGTTGATGTGTTTGATGCAAAAGGAATGTGATTTCCAACATAGTTTTTGCTTCAGAAAACTTCTGGAGTTCTTTGACTAAATCAGCGGTGAGGGTAAAAGATATGTATGCTAAAATCCACACCTGGCTGTGAAGTTTTAATTTTAACTCTGTAATTGAAAATGAAATGGCAGATGAAATTCAGCATCAATAAATGCAAAATAGTGTATTTGGTGGAAAAAAATCCACGATCGCCCTGCTACAGATGCAGAATACTGAGCTCTGAAAGACCTTGTAGTCATTATGAGTAACTTTCTGAAAGCACTAGCTCCATGTTCAGAGAGGGTGAAAGTGGTAAATAAAACTTAAGAAATATTAAGAAAGTCATAAAGAACAGAAATTGTTGGTAGGACACTATATGTCTGGTGAGTCTATGTCTTGACTTCTGGGTATGATTCTGATCATCCCAGTTAAAAAGATGCAGCAGATCTAGGGCACTTTCAAAAGTGGAAGATAAATCAGATCAGAAGTATGGAGATTAAAAATACACTTTACTTTGGAAAAGAGATGACTGATAGGAGGGTTATAAGATGGGATTATGTAAAATCTTGAACAGTACAGATAATACAGACAAGGAAAGTTCACTCTTTACTTCTCGTGGCAAAATTTTTGGGAATAGGTTTAAAACAAATTAAAGAGAAGGTATTATTCATAATTAAAAAACACAACATATTCACAATTGCCATGAAAAGATAGAGCTCAAAGAAGGAATTAAGAAATTAATGTACAAGAGGTCTCTCAAGAACTAATGAAAGCAAAGGTCTAGAGTCAATCTCAAAAAACAGCAACTACAAATAAATAAATAAATAAATAAATCAGTCCTTTAAATTCTGGCTACCAACAAGTAAGTAACTGTACCAGGAAAGCTGAAATGTTTTAATTGCTCCTTTTTTTTTCCCTCAGGTCACCCACTACCATCACTGGGTGACCTAGTTAGAGGTTTGGCAGGTTTGATACAAAAGAGAGATTCTTTGAGGCATTCATATTCTTTTTTTTTCTGGCTTGTGTCCAAAGTCATACTTTTATTGTGAGTTCCTTCCTGCCAATGAATGCTATATAGCATATAAAAGATGCGTTGATTAACAGGAATTTTCAAAATGGTTGTGGTGATTAAGGTTGTTTCTGCCTTAAACATTAGGAATCATCAGTGCCTTCAATGTCTTCTATTATCAGTCACAATTTCTCTTACTGTATAAAGCATCCAGCTTGGACAGCATTTAAAATAAAATAAGAATTTATGAGAGAAAGCTTTGTAATTCATTTAAATAGGGCTTTTGTGAAGCATCTGAAAGAGAATTTATTTTGACAGATAATTTACTGATCACATTATCTAAAGCCTATCCTGTTCCTCAGTGAGTTTTGTTTCATAAATGGTGGAAACTGAACTACTGAAAAAGAACACCCTTCATTTGTTTCATTGAACTTATTAAATATATAAGAATAAATTGAAATAATAAATTTAACCTGGACAGATTTCATCAATTAACAAATCTTTTATTAGTGGTTGTACTGCAACGTTGTATGTTTACACCAGAAAGGACTGTTTTTCATACATGACTTCTTTCTCCAGATCTTCTGTATTGCGTTAGGGTGAGTTACTAAATGGCTGTCACACTGCTTTAGAAATAGCTTCATTTCAGTGATGAGTGGGAAATTTTTTGAGTTGAATCACACTTTCCAAAGCACAGAATTATGACTGCACATTGGAAGAAAGTGAGGTTCTTATCAAATTTATTCTTGTATCTTGTATCATGTTTAGTTTATCGATAACTTCAAAAAATATAAAAATATGGCTAATGCAGCTTAAACGTTCACAAAACAATAAACTTATGATCACCAATGACAAAAAATTGCTGCAGGCAACTTGATTTTAAACTGGACACAAGCAAACAAAATGTATTTTAAACCCACCATGCATGTGGTTGCATATCAAGGAGAGCAGGAAAAGTAATTTGATTGCAGTGAAGTTACTACATTCTACTAAACAGTGAAAAAAGGATTTTGAGGTGTAGCAAGAAAGAAGAGGTATAAGTTTACTTATGCATGAACTGTGAATGCTCTCTGAAAGAATCAAAGCTATCGCTGAAAAGGAAAAAAAAATATTTCAGTATATTTTAAAAAAATCTTTAATATTAAACATAGGTTCACATTTTTTAATCTTCATAGAAAGAATTACTAAGATTGACAAAATCACATCATTTGTTGCAAGATTGTGGTCTCTCAGCCGGAAAAATTTTGTTCAGGAAGAATTTAATAATACTTATCTCTTTTGTTAAATTCACATTTACATTCATAAATTCTCCCTTGCTAGAGATTATATTCACAGAACAGGCTGAGAGAGCTGGGGGTCTTCAGCCTGGAGGAGGTTCCAGGAGGACCTTATAGCGGCCTTCCAGTACCTGAAGAGTGTCTACAGGAAAGCTGGGGAGGGACTTTTTATGAGAGTGTGTATAAACAAAACAAGGGGAAATGGTTCTAAACTGGAAGAGGGTAGATTTAGACTAGATATTAGGAAGAAATTCTTCACTCTGGGGGTAATGACGCGCTGGAACATGTTGCTTAGAGAGCTTGTGGATGCATCCTCCCTGGAAGCACTCAAGGCCAGGCTGGATGTGGTTTTGAGCAACCTGGTCTAGAGGGAGGTATCCCTGTCTATAGCAGGGGGGTTGGAATGAGATGATCTTGATGGTCCTTTCCAACCCAAACCTTTCTATGATGATTCCATGATATTTATACACAATTTAAAAATGCATTGTCACCTCTTGTTTTTGTAGTCTCTATTTTCTGTATAGATTATATTTCAGTAATATTTTACCATTTTAGAACATGAAAGAAACAAATACAGATGCTTGTGGGAATGTGAATATTTAAAAACTTAATTTGCCTTATTAAGAAAAATTCCAAGGAAATCTTTGTGAATTGAATAACATATAAAAATCAGTTTTCCTAATTTTCATTGTTCTGCTATCACACAATCTTGTATTTCTCCGTATTCTGTATTCTCAGCATCAGACATTACTAAAATTTACTTATTGATGAAGTGACTACACTGCTATAAACTTTCTTCTGGTGAGGTCCCATCAACTGACAACTATTGAGTCAGAAGAGCATGCTGTGACTACCCAGTAGTATCAGACAGCTGTGTTTCTAATTATTTTTTTCCTGCCTTTTCTGGGGCTCAACTGCTCTTCAAACCAGCTTTCTTAACTGCAAGTATTTCAGTTTTATCTGAAACAAAACTAGCAATTCAACAACTGAACTGCAGTCTTCTAAACAAGCCTCAAAGCCTCATTGTCTTTTGATAATGAAAGCTTCCAGATGTGCAATCTTCACCTGTTGTGAGAAAAAAATGAACTCTTTAACTTGTTGATCTAGGCTCTCAAATCAATGAAATAACAACATAATGTAAAGTGCCCGCCCAAATTTAGCAACTGAATATCATAAATCATATCTACTTAAAGTATACCTCATTTCTGCATTTGATATTTTATTTGCTGAAGCTCTGAAGAGAGATTTTTTTGCAAAGCTACACATTTCGTCCAGTAGAGAGATCCAGTAGAGAGGATAGCTGTAGTGCAAGAATATAATCTGCTCATTCCTACATATATGTTCACAGTTGCAAGCTCAACTGCTATTATATGAAATGCACTTCTACTTGATAAAAATGAAGAGTAAAAATATATTATTGTTCTTTACTTCTTTGGAAAGGGTGATCTACCAATGGCTTCACTCTATATACTAATCTATATCTATTCAAAAATTATTCAATTCTCATTTATTCCCATGTGCTCATTTTATGGCTTTTATGAATCTAAATGAAACTCTTGAAAAAATAACATGTCACTAGGCTACAGGATTTTCTCTGCCCGTACATCACATTTTATTCATTAGGTCGGATGTGTTTCCTTAAACCGTTCCTAAGTTCTAAGATCAACCTAGGACATAATTCTGAGAAATTCGGTATTTACAATTATTTGTAAATTGTATTTGCAATTTAAAGCTACAAGCATAGAAAAGTAATTAAAGAGAAACACTTTGTATTTATGAAATTTCCTGGGCTGGTTTTGAGTCTTTCCCTGACTTGTTGAGAAAGTGGAGTTCTCTGTGCATTTTCATAACACGCTGAATTCGGTCAATATGAGAATAAGTATATGCAAGTAATAATAATAGATATAATTGGATTATTACTCACTTTACAGATTGTTTCTGAGTGATAATAAAAATACTTTAGTTATAATTATGGTGTTGGCAAGCAGACAAAAGGCTGGCTGTAGATATAGTGGCTCAATAAAATGTGTTAAGAAAATATTTGCATAGTCTATGTCAAAGAATCACAGAATTTTAGGGATTGGAAGAGGCCTCCAGAGATCACCGAGTCCAATTCCCCTCTAAAGCAGTTCTCTACAGCAGGTTGCACAGGTAGGCATCCTGATGGTTCTTGAATATCTCCACAGGAGACTCCACAACCTTTCTGGGCAGCCTATTCCCATGCTTCGTGACTCTCACTGTAAAGAGAAGTTCTTCCTAGTGTTGGAATGAAACTCCCTGTATTCCAGCTTCTGCCTGCTGCCCCTTGTTCTATTGCTGCACACCACCAAAAAGAGTCCCCCTCCACTGACTTGAATCCTGCATTTTAGATATTTATAAACAGTTATGAGATCCCCTCTCAGACTTCACTAGACTGAACGGTACCAGGTTTCATCTTTGACAACCTCTGCTGGACTCTTTCTAGGAGACTTCTGGATTTCTTGAAATGGAAAGCCCAGAACTGGAGAAGGTATTCCAGTTGTGGCCTCATCAGGGCGGAATAGAAGGGATCACCTCCCTTGACATGCTGGCCACAGTCTTTTCACTGCACTCAATGCACCATGTTGATACAACATTGTATGTTTCTCCAATGCTAAGTTTTAAAGATTAGATTTCTGGGCTGCCTGGATACACTATGATTTTGCTATAACAATGATGCATCTAGTTCTGGGTTAGCATGAAAAAAATTAATTCATTAAGGTGTATTTTTCCTTTTTGAAATATTGGACACAGAAGCACATCCCTGCATGGTTTCATTAGTTCCAGGCTAAAAGCCAGCACAAGATTTACTTCTCTTTCAGTACTATTTTTATTTATTATTTTTTCCAGCTTGACTCTTTTATTTACAGTAGGTAAAGCTTAGGCTCAAATGCTCTAGAAGTTCCCCCTACACAGACCTGCCCAGGTAGAGGTTTTGATGAAACTACATGACAAATTCAATGCACGCTCCTGGTGCAATTTAGGCAACCTAATTCCAACACCCATTGCAATAGTTTAAGTAAATGATACATTCAGAAAAAATAAAAAAATCATTTCCTGTTCATTTTTTGAGTGTAGGAGCAATTTACAGATGGATATGAATTCATAGGTTAAGAGCTGGTGCTATACACGCTGTCCACCCTGCTTGGTAGTTTGCTAAAGGCCGCAGGAAGAGCCCACTCACCAGCTGGAAGACCTCCAAAGTCAATTTCAAAGGCAATGTGTAGAGTCTGATTCTCAGGACGTAATTACAAAACATATGTCTTAATCCTTTGAATAGACAGATTTGGCAGGTATTCTCAAGCAGAAGCATAACAGGCACCACACAGCACATAAAGCAGTCGTACAGTAGACTTCATTATGGCCCACAGAAGGTTCTCTTTCAGAAAATGGCAGCCAGATGGAGCACTGCTGTTACTACCAATGTTTTATCTAATTATATTGCTCTCCCAAGCTAGGACGGCCACAATGCATTCTCTTCACCCGTCAGGAAGGATTAAAATTCATAGCAGTGCTCCCTCTGTAGGTGTTTTTTCATTAGTGTTTTATTTTAGTTGAGTGGTGCACTTCTGAAGAGACCTTCCTCATTGTTTCCTTTTAGAGCACTTTGGTTAGCACTGTTTTTCTGGTTGTCTTCATTGGAAGTCCTGAAGTATGTTTGCTTGTGCCTTTTTGAGTGGTAATACTTCAAACAAACTGTGATCTGAGTACCCATTCCCTTCTCTGAGAGTTGTCTCCCCATTTTTGTATGGTTAATTTAATTGAGAAAAGTTGTGGGTTAACTTCTGTGTAAGTTCTGTTACAGTAGAAACAACCATATTCATGGACTTTTATATAGATTATTGTTTGGTGTCACTCAGGCTCCCCTTATAAACCTTAACAACAGAGTTACTTATCCATACATGCCTCTTTCAGTCAGATACAATTATTATATGGGCTAAACCACAAACAAGTATTTAAGTTATTGCAGTCATCTGAGAGGTGATCATTAGAAGAATTTATAAACTATTTCCAGGAATATGGAGAGCTATCCTTCACTTCCAATGAAGCAGGATAGTCTTGGTTTCCTTGAAGCTTCATTTTCTCTGAAATTCAGAGTTTCCTTTTCTAAATCTAGAAAATAATTAGGAAAGCCAAAATATAAAAAAAGAATGCTCCTTACCTTGGGTTTTAAGGAAGTAATAATTCCTCAGACCATTATCTACATCAAGGGACTTGTCTGCCCCGACCTATTTCCATGAATGATACTCAAATAAAATATGCAGTAAAAAGTAATTTAATAATGGTTGTAGGTAAATCATGAAGAGAAAACTGAAGAAAAAAATTGCGATAGGAAGAACAGACAGGAACATTGTTAGGCTGCTAAACTTACTTGTTGTGTAAGCTCCCAGAGTCTGACAGATGTGCTGATTCACTGCTGGAAAAAGTAAAACCTTGAATTTCACCATCTCTTTGCATGAAGAAAACACTGCTGCTCAGTATGACTTTTTGATTTAATTACAGTTAGATAAGTGAAAAATATCGTACAAAAAAAATATCTTGCCTGAAAAAAATCACAGGCATGGGTATAAAAGTCTTTCAGCTATGTTTATTCTCTCCAGTACAGAGAGTTATTGACTAGGATTAACTTATGATTAATTGATGAATCAATATTTCATCCAGGCTGTCCTTGCATCTTCATAGGTATAGTAAAAATGAAGTTCTGATACAGCAATAGAAATATCTAATCACTTTACATTTCATGCAGTTGGGTCAAATGTTACTTGCAATATCACTTGACGGAACCAAACTTGAAAAAAAGTAATGCAGCTGAAATAAGAATAGTGGGAACTCTGGAAACACCATTCCTGTAGCTACTTCGTATTTTATGTCTTGCTTTGTGGCAGTAAATCAACATCAGCTGATGTGATCTAAATCCAACTTGTAGGTAGACTTCATAGCTGACCAGCCCAGCATACTGTAAACTTCCTTGCTACAGTCTACGTGACAGAATAAAAGTTACTTCTGGGAATGCAGTCTGACAAGTGCAGAATCATTTTCAATACTGCAGTCCCTGAGGAAAAAGCTTTTATCCTGTCAGAGACTTAAGTCCCAACCTTAAAAATCTGTATATATGTATCTACATCTGCTTTTATCTCCTGAATGTACGAATATTCAAACTAAATGTAAAATTAAAACAAAATATTAAATTAACTGAGTTTAATTTAATAGCTGCATATATTAAATTATTAAACATTTAATCTTCTTCATAAAAGTCAGTGAGAGATATACTGTCACTCTCTCCAGTGAAATAAACTATTGAAAATGTAAGACTTTCAAATGAACTCACGATTCTCAAAGAAAAGCCAGCTTTTAGTTAGTGGAAAACGAAGCAGCGATTGATCAAACCATTCTACATGAAATTGTACAAATGTACAATTGAAGATGCAGATGTACTGCAGACTGCAAGATTTCTTGAATCTGAGCCCTTCTCCTTCTCCAATTTAAATTCCAGTTTAACAAATGGTACAACAAGCCAGTAATGTTTTCACTGGTGATTGTATTAGGTTAATTGGAGCATGTAAAGGAGCAGATTCAGAAGACGCTACCATTTCATCTGCATAGCACCAGGGAGTTCCTAATGATGGAGAATTTCAAGACCTAGTTAATTACTACATAATATCTTATATTCAGAAAAATTTTCCATTAATATACTAAAGTGCAGTATCTATTAATCAGAAAATAGATGAAATAAGGTTGACTTGGAAATCTTAGTCATACTACTTTTCTCCATATGCATTGTTGACATAGCTTAATAATTACTCAATATACTTGAGAGAGAGTTTGAAATACTCTGTATATTTCAACAAAAATACAAATCCTTTCCCCTTAATAAGTTGTAGTGCAGGACCTCAGTCTGCAGAGCTATGGGTAAACCAAATAATACATAGGAGATGATAGGCTACACATGGCTGTTGAAATCCTGAATCCCGCTTTTGCGTCCCAATGGGGATCCAAATTCAAATAAAAGAACACTCTCTTAATTGCCTACAGTGGTCCAAACTGCAAATGCTCAGAATGATATCTGACTTCACATGCCTACTTGCATTCCTCATAGTCTTCCAAAAATTCATACTACCAATCACATCAAAATAGTGGTTTTGATACAGGAACTACCGGGTGACATGTGTATTTTACACTGAAGATGTACTAAAGGTTAGAATGGCCACTTCCAGTTTTTAAACCCACAAACAAATTGGACCTAAAAAGAAACATGCAGGAATCTGTTTAGATTTTCTAGCTCATCTTAAATTATGATACCTGAACATCTTCCAGTATTCTAAAATATGCTTTAAAATTTAGAGGTGAGAATGTTTTCTGTGTAATATTTCATGTTCTTTACCTCTCAGTGAGGGTCCTTCTAAGGGCATTCTCTACCATCTTCCCATCTCTTCCCTGTTTGCTTTCTTCTCTCAGTCTTCCTTTTCCCTTTGCCTCTTTTTTCTTTTTCCTCACCTTCATTTGGAGAACATGAAAAAGTGAGAGCTAAGCCAAGGAAGTAAGTTTTTCACTTCACTTTGCTTTAAAGCCAGAGAGATTTGTGGTCATCCTAATCTCCACTAGTAATGAGTTCCCAAATCCAGGTACTGCTGCTGAGCAACCCATCTTTTGCTCTTATGGGCTTCACACAAAAGATTGACAGTTTCATCAGTCCTAAGGAACACAGCTGTCAGGGCATAGCACTTTTGCAAAAAATACCAACAACCCCCAAACCAACCAGACAAGTAAAAATGTATTCTCTAGCATGCCTGGAGGTAATACCTTGGATAGCTCTGATATAATATGTATTTAAGTAGTATAGAAAGCAGTATGTTCTTTCTTAGTATGTTTATCCTGAAGTATGCATAATAGAAATAAATGAGAATTTTTTTAAAATAATGAAGTAAGCAGTTGCGAGCTGGAAGAAATACGTACGTATATGGGCCAAATCCTTGACTAAGAAGATGCTATTTTTACATTCTCATTTCCTGACTGCAGCTGCACCTCCAAGCCAAAAGCAAAAAGCTTGAGAAAAAAAAAGTCTAGAATTCGATTCTTAAATCCATGTTTAAGAGCCTAATAAAGAGCCATTTTGAAGATTTATTTTTAAATATTTTAGATGGTGCAATTATTCTACTTTTGGACTCAGAATATGGCTTCAGGCACCAAAATTTGGGCCTGAAAACAGACATTGAGCATATTTCTTAAAAACCTTTTTTTGGCAGTGAATGTCTTAGATATCTTTTGGATGCTTAAGACTGCATCACAGCAGTTTCTTCAGTTTATCGCTGAAAGAGATAAGATTGATTTTTTTCAAGATTCCTTTTGTTCATTGTCACATTAACAGCAAATAAATTTGCTGGAGAGCAGTCTCCTAACCTAACCTTTACTCTCGCAGGCAGCTAAACAAAATCCTTGATGTAATTCATTTTTCCTAACTCCTATTATTTCAAATAAATCACCACTTAGTGTTTTCAAGTCCATCTGTCTTTGATTAAACATTTCTGTTGTGTTTCACAACCAAAATTTTTAACGCCCAATTCCCAATGACCCATCACTCACCATTTTGAACTATTATTTCCGGCCTTTGCATGGCAGTCACAGGCCCCAGCTGTTCAGCTGTAGAAAACATTTTCTCCTGCAGCAGCAGCAGCTGCTGGCCACTTGGCAAGCTCTGCAGCCAGCTGTGGGGCTACCATGTGGTGGCGAAGCCAATACATGTATCACTCTTGCTCTTCAGTACAAGACTCAGCGCTTGTCTTCAGTTCAAGTTATCAATGTCAAAAAGCTCTCAAGAAGATTTTTAATTGGTGCAACAAAAGCCTGGTCACTGTCAGGTCATCAAAATTTCCACACACAGACCAAGCTTCAAAGGCTCCCAAATTTCTTTGCTCAGTGGGCAGGCAAGCAGGCTGTCTGCCAAGCCAAAAAAATGTTAGTTTTGTGCAGTCTCACACATGACCCATATATTTGTGACAGGATTTTCAATGATGCCCCGAGGAGCTGTGATTCCAGCTATTCACTGCCACCTGGAGGAGTACAGGTTAAGCTAGGAGAGCATTGCTACCTCCAATTACGGTTTAACTGCTCAGAATGGCTTTCAGGTTTTGTTTGGCACCCTGGCAGAGAAATTAGGCTGGGAGCTAGGTTTCAATATCAATAAAGGTCTGTGTGTGTGTGTGTGTTTAAATCATGCTTTATTAAAGAAAAGCAGATCTGATATTAATAAAATATGACTCTTTTTCCCAGTAAATTGTGTCCATATTACTTTATTACCTTTTATCATGCAATGCTAACACAGCTGGATTCCACAATTTCATCATTTTAAAATGGACCTATTTATTTTATTATTATAAATAATAATCATAAGATATGTAAAAAAAAATTAACATAAACTCTGCTGTATTTCTGTTTACTTAGTCATTTTCAAACTCAATTCTAGCAAGTGCTAAAGCTATTTTATCTTTAGTTTCCTGACTATTCAGAATCCAATATCAACCCTCTCATTACCAAATAATTGTGATAAATCTATAGTATTTTCTAGACTGATAATAGATATTCCAATAAAAATACTTCTCCAGCGTTACATATACTGAAATTAGTAGGACAGATCTAATAAAAAAATCTCCTCCTATTCTCTCTAATACTTTGCCAATTAAATGTAATTTCTGTTCTAATGCTGTAAGGCTGTGTACACACTCCCAAAGTGCCTATTAAAGTATATATTTACCTAGTAAATATTACTAAGTTCTGAGGGTAGTTTATAATTCAAATCATGGACTGGATACACACTGATTCTTAGCAAAGGTTTTCAAGTGAGTTTTTAAACATATACTGTTAATGATTTAGCTCTCTTGTCAACAAATACAGTACACTTGAATGTGCAAATGCCTCCAGATGAGCATACTGGGAGACAGCTCCAATGAAATGTGCAACCATTTGGCAAAAATCCATCTGAGAACTGCACACCTCTTTACATCAACGTTATTCATGGAACATCACAAAAAGTCTCTCTTTGGAATCCCTTCGAATACATAAGTTGCTGATGAGGAGAGAAAAGGAAATTCAGCTGGAGGCACACTAACAACCTAAAATTTTGCCATAATGGCCACCATCAGGCAAGTTTGCTCTGTGATTTCTGTCTGGGACATGCACCCACACATTAAGCATGGCTCCAAATATGCTGCCACAAGCTTGTTCAGTCTTACCCACCCTTACACCCTTACCGACAGTCTCTAAAGGACTTTATTTCCTGCTATATTTTCCATTAAAATTTTAACTGAAATCTTTATGACCAACAAGACAGTTATAATCTCTCTCCCTTAGAAGTTGGTCCTTTTGCTTTTTTTTCTCCACTTAATTTCACTCAAGATCATTCCTTCTTCATGGATCAAGTTATTCTGTATATTCCTTTCATATTTTTTCATATTTTTCACTTTTTTCAAGAGTTTTCTTATGATTTCCCTTATCACAGACTTTCTCTTCCTCCTTTCTTGAAAGGTTCCTGGTCTTTTTCTCCTCTACTGTAGGATGCTTGCTTGTTTATTTCATAGAATCATGGAATTATTAAAGTAGGAAAAGACCTCTAAATTCATCTCGTTCAACTGTGTCATACATTTTGAATTTATAGTTGGATTTACAACCCCTCTATTTTTCCTTTCCTACAATTTTTCCCTTTCAGTGCTTTCCCACACACATCTTCTTCTATATCCCTTGCACCTCTCCTTCCTTGTCACTGTGTGGCTTTGTTTTGGGGAACTACCTACACTTGTAATTTGCTATTAATGGGTGTGCCAGGAAGGGAGAGGCACCCAATTAAGGTGCCTAAGTAATTAAGGTTAGTTGAATCACTTTCACACCTAATAATGGTGTATAGACTGTGGAAAGATGGATTGCCCCCACTCACCTGGGATTGGAGTTCTTTCCCAGCTCCTGTTCCCTTGGAAACAATGTATTATTGCACACTTTAAGTAAACTTCTTCATTTTGAGTCATCACTGGAGGAGGTACACAGAGTACTTCCACACAAAGTTAAATACATGGAGTTGATTGGTTGGTTTTCTGGTGGGCAAGACTGGAGAGCAGAGTATCTATGGCAAGTGAAATAGCATCTTTCATTCAAGCCTGTCTTTAGGAATAAAGGATTTCCATGAATAGGCACTAAGGAACCTCAACTCCCCAGTCACCCCAGTCTGGATGCGAGGAAGCTCCTGACCACTGCCCTTCATTCACCAATAGAGAGACTGAACACCAGGCAGCTGAAAATATGAGAGGATGTGTGATTTTTTTCAAGTCAGACTTTCCAGCAGGAAGCGCAATAATGGTAGGAGAGGAATAGAATTGAAAGTTTTCTTCTACTGAGGAAAAAGAAAGCATGTGTGAAGTGCTGATATCTAAGTAGGAAATTGTTATCTAAAGCTAAATTTAACAGAATACTAGACTTAATTGTCCTTTGGAAAATTTCTAAGGGAGTCTGTATGGGAACTGTTGAGTCATGGCCTGAATCACTGATTGATCACTTGAGGCAAGGACTGAGTCTGCCATGAGAGCGCAGGTGAAAGCAATTCACCTGTGTGAACGGAAGGGGTGGAGCCTGGCCCCATCTCTCCTAGACTCCCATTTAAGGGCTGACTGCTAATAAGGAAGGATCTCTTTCTGGAGATTCTTCCCTTTGGAGTTTTCTACTGTATGGCTAGGACATGGGTGAGCATTTCATTTATTTTTTATTGTCTCTTTCTACCACAATAATCTTTCTAACTATAAACCTATAAAATGCTATCCTAACCATGCTACTCTTCTAACTGTATGTTTGTTAACTGTACATTTAGTAAGCCAGGTAGGCCAAAATACTGAAAAAAAGTCTTTCCTTTGGAATATCTTTAAATGGGTCGGGGGAACACCACTACCTATCTAGACAAAACCATCCCTGGACAGATCCCACGATTTCTGGGATCACCTTACTCTGAACTGGTGTCTATAATTGAAAAATGGAGTCCCCTGCAGGTTATGGGAAATATTTGTTCCCCATCTCACATGGTGGATTATTTTCATGGGTTAAGCAAAGATATATTAGTCACAAAAGAGCATCAACTAGCTGCTTCTACTGTGGTGCGGCCACTATTGCTTCAAATTAGGCCAAAATGAGAACCAGTGCTTTAGAAAATGAAAATTGATTATTACAAGACCGCATAGAATAATTAGAACAACAAGTTAGTATGCTGACAGGGAAAAAATCAAGCCTAAACTTCCTGATAAAGCCGGTCTGTGACATTTCAATAGATGATACCCAGGTTCCTGAATCAATGGACCTGGTTGATCCAGAAGGTAAGACTTCTAAATCAGATCTTGAAGCTCCACTTTCAATGGATCCCTTTGAGATCTGTCCTGTAACAACTCAAAAAACAAACAAAAAAAAAATACAAGATAGACCAGTAGGGGAGCTCCCTACCCAAACCTATTTACATGTGACAGCCTGTCCTTATACAGCAACGGAATTAACTTACCTGGTACAGCGATTCTGACAAAAGCCCAGAGGAAGTGTGCCAGTTTGGCTTCTGAGATTATGGGAATCAGCAGTGGAAAGCATTAAAGCCAACGGGCCAGAGGTCTCTAAGTTAGCATCCATTACTGTACACCCTGCCCTTAGACAGAGGCTATATGGTGCCATCCAATATATCAATGAGAATTACTCAATAATATATTTGGTGATGGCAGCATGCCGTATGGTTTGGCCTAATAAATCAGATATACCATTACACACAGGGTTATGGTCCTCCATGGAGGATCTTCAAAACTATATTCACAAACTGGGTATAAGACTGGCAATATATGAAGACGCATTTGAAAGCCCAGATACGGTAAAATTGTCAGCAGACATAAGAGACCTGATCCTGCAACAGGCCCCTTCCCACCTGTATGGAGCTCTAGTTTCCATACTAATCCCCTAGTAGCTTCAGAGTCTGTGGTCCAACAGGCTGTCCAGCTGGTAGCCAATCTAGGGGAGACAGAGTGCCTTTGGACCAGGCACAATATTTGAACATTGGAAGAGGCAGAGGTTCTTCCAGTAACTAAAACCAGGAGACCCACCCTACAGACTCCTCAATCGGGACCCATACAGGTATTCCAAAAACAAATGTTTAACAACTTAATCCAGGCTGGGGTTCAATTTGCAAAAAATTGATCGCCAGCCCAATCATGTCCTCTTTCAGCTATGGAAGCAGTTGAAGGACAATCAAAAATTTCAAAATCACCCCAAAAGACCTAGGCTAAGAATTATTGACAAACTACCAACAACAACACGGAACTTGAAAGATTTTCTGGTTCCTAGTAGAAGAAAGAAGCCTCCTCAGGTGACTCGGGCCATGATGCCTGAGCCACCGGAGGAAAAAGACTTAGCCATAGGACAATTTATGGCATGACAGGGGATGTTAGTTCCCCTAGGGCCTCCAGATGGGACTGGAGGCCCTATGTAGAGTTGACAATTTTTTGGTCATGGAAAAATATTCAGAGGGTTATGGTGCTGGTTGATACAGGTGCAGAAACATCAATAATTTATGGGGATCCAACTAAATTTAATGGAGATAGAGTGATGATTGGTGGTTTTGGGGGACAGACCATTCCAGTCACCCAAACATGGTTGAAACTGGGGGGTTGGGTGTCTCCCACCCTGGGAGTATAAAGTGTCTATTGCCCCAGTCCCAGACAACATCTTAGGCATAGATATTTTGTGGGGTCTGGCTCTCCAGACGACTGTGGGAGAGTTCAGACTTTGACAAAAGTGTCTGGGCGGTGCAGGCAGTATTGAGAGACCGTGTGAAGCATGAGCCTATTTGCCTGCCAGAACCGTGCGGGTTACTAATGTAAGGCAGTATAGACTCCCGGGTGGACAAGATGAAATATCAAGGACGGTGCAGGAATTAAAAAGAAGTAGGCATTATAAGACCTGCACATAGCCCATATAATTCCCCCATATGGCCAGTGCGGAAGTCGGATGGAACATGGAGAAGGACAGTGGATTATAGAGAATTAAATAAGGTCACACCACCTATTCATGCAGCCGTACCCAATATTGCCTCCCTAATAGACACATTGAGTAGGGAAATAAAAACCTACCATTGCATCCTAGATTTGGCAAATGTGTTCTTCAGTATTCCAATTGCTAAAGAATCGCAAGATCAGTTTGCGTTTACATGGGGAGGCAGGCAGTGGACCTTTCAGGTCCTGCCTCATTGGTACGTGCATTCGCCAACATATTGCCACAATCTAGTGGTGCGTTACCTGGCTAATTGGAGAAAACCTGATGATGTGAACTAGTATCATTATATTGATGATTTCCTGTTGACATCTGACTCATTGGAGGCAGTAGGACAGGCAGCAGATTAATTAACTACTTATCTGTAAGAAAGAGGATGGGCTATAAATCTTCAGAAGGTGCAAGGTCCGGGCCTGTCCATAAAATTCCTGGGGGTAGTTTGGTCAGGAAAGACCAGAGTACTACCCAGTGCTGTAATAGATAAGGTTCAGGCATTCCCAGTCCCTACAGCACCAAAGCAGCTGGAGGAGATTTTAGGTATATTGGGATACTGGTGCTTCTTTATACCTCATTTAGCGCAGCTGCTGAGGCCACTGTATAGACTCACAAAAAAAGGGGCAACTATGGGACTGGGGGAGAACAGGACGCTTTCTAACAGGCAAAACTGGCAGTTAAACAAGCCTAGGCATTGGGTATATTCGATCCTACCCTCTCAGCTGAGTTGGACGTTCATGTCACTAAGGATGGCTTTGGCTGGGGCCTGTGGCAATGCCAGAGTTCTGTGCGGACCCCCATTGGATTCTCATCTCAGGTCTGGCATGGAGCAAGGGAAAGATATAGCATGATTGGAAAAACAGTTATTGGCTGCCTACTCCGCATTACAGGTGGTAGAGCCGATAACCCAAACAGCTGAAATCATACTTAAGACCACCCTGCCGATTCAGGGGTAGGTAAAAGATCTGACCCACCTTCCTAGGACAGGGGTAGCCCAGGTGCAAACAGTGGCACAATGGGTCACCTATCTCAGCCAGAGGAGTAGTCTGTCCTCATCACCACTAAAAGAACAACTTCAGAAGATCCTAGGCCCAGTGACGTATCACAGTGATGCACCAAAAGAAATATTGGTCTCTACAGCAGAGAAGAGTCCTGTTCAGGAGGAAAAATATTCTATTCCTGAAGATGCCTGGTACACAGATGGGTTCAGCAAGGGCAACCCGAGCAAGTGGAGAGCAATAGCATACCATCCCTCCACCAAGACAATCTGGTTTGATGAGGGGGATGGTCAGAGCAGCCAATGGGCAGAACTGCAAGCCGTGTGGATTGTTATAACCAAGGAACCTGGTGATGGTATCCTGAACATCTGCACAGATAGTTGGGCTGTGTACCAGGGGCTTACTCTTTGGATGGCACAGTGGGCCACCCAGGAATGGACTATTCATGCCCAACCAATCTGGGGCAAAGATATGTGGTTAGACATATGGAATGCAGTTAAACACAGGACTGTACGTGTCTACCATGTTTCTGGTCACCAACCCCTACAATCACAGGGAAACGACGAAGCGTTCAATAGATTGAGAATTCACCATCTGAGAACATCGTCTGTTGGTTACATCAGAAGCTATGGCGTGCTGGACAAAAGACAATGTGGGCAGCTGCAAAAGCATGGGGACTGCCCATACTGCTATCTGACATCACCCAGGCACGCTGAGACTGCGATGCTTGCTCCAAGATAAGATAGAGATTGTTGCCTGAATCAACAGCCCATCTTGTTAGAGGACACAATCCTCTCTAGCGATGGCAGGTTGATTACACTGGGCCCCTCCATTGGTCTGAGGGGGCAAGATATGCCCTGATCTGTGTTGATACTGCAAGTGGGCTAATGCAGGCCTATCCAGTACCGAGAGCGAACCAGGGATGTACAATCAAGGCACTTACTAAGCTGATGTCTGCCTACGGGACACCTCAAGTCATTGAGAGTGATCAAGGGACTGATTTTACTGGTGCAGTGATACAATGCTGGGCAGAAGAAAACAACATCGAATGGTGATTCCACCTGCCATATAATCCAATGTGGCAGGCCTCATTGAGTGTTATAACGGTATTCTTAAGGCTGCCCTGAAGACAGACTCTCAGTCTCTGCAGGAGTGGACAAAAAGACTCTATGAAACCCTGCAGGACCTGAATGGAAGACCTTGAGATGGCAGACCCAGTGCCCTGAAAATGCTACCGACAACATGGGCCTCCCTGCTTAGGATCCAAGTTACAGGCACTGATAATCAGGTAAGGCCCCAGATTGGGAATGAAAATCATCTGCTCCCTGCCCCTGAGAATCTAGATCCAGGTACCCATAGAATAAAATGGCCTTGGAAGGTGTAGGTAGGACCGAAGTGGTGTGGCCTACTTGCACCTTGGGGGAGATTATTGGAGGTGGGAGGCTCGGTAGTCCCTCCGGTGATTGGTACATGGCCTACTGATATTGTGGTCAACACTCCAGTCTTCATTGCTAAAGGGACCCCCATCATGTCCCTATGGCAGATCAGGACACGGCCTTTGGTGCCTGACTTGCTGTGCAGCTGCAGATATCTGGCCAAAGGATATAATACAGGTGGCTGGGGCATTTCCCAGTACAAGCTGAAGTGTTGACTCAGGATAGAAATATGGCCTGTATCTTGCCCTGGAGGGCAGACCTTCCCCTCCTGGTACCCCTGAAACATCTGTATTACTCTTCGTGCGTCTTTGAGCTTCTAGGATCACCAGGAGAAACGAAATGCCATTGAAGCATTCTAGTGTTTCTGTGAGATCATGTACGACACCTGGTAATGGTCTACATGGGACTGATGGAGCATAGAATGGACCTGCACCACACAACTCCATGCCTCCAATAACAACACCACCATAATGGCCCATGAAGGAGCATGAACCTCCACAATACACCGATCATCACTTGTCTTAAATTGTGTCAACCTGCATTGCGACAGGCAATTGTATAAGCATCGCGATGTGTTGGATCTCTGTATTAGGGAAGGCTCACCCTATGGTGAACTCAATCATTCGTTCACGCTGTAAAGGGGTGGAGTGTACGGGAACTGTTGAGTCATGGCCTGAACCACTGACTGATTACTTGAGACAAGGACTGAGTCAGCCATGGGAACACAGGTGAAAGCAATTCACCTGTGTGACTGGAAGGGGTGGAGCCTGGCTCCACCTCTCCTAGACCCCCCCATTTAAGGGCTGACTGCTAGAAAGAGATCCCTCCCTTTGGAGTTTTCTACTGGAAGCCTAGGACATGAGTGAGTATTTCATTTATTTTTTATTGTCTCTTTCCACCATGATAATCTTTCTGACTGTAAACCTATAAAATTTCATCCTAACCATGCCACTCTTCTAACTGTACGTTTGTTAATTGTACAGAGTCCTTAGAGGCAGTTCTTTGCTGACTCATTTTTCATCTTCATGGGTGGGCTTTGCTAAAATATGGAGGCAAGGGACCATGGCCTGAAGTTTTCTGAACAGAAAATAAACTATTAGGCAGATACTGCTGATCAGACCAAATGAAGTGAGAAGCTGACAAATGTTACAGATAGCACTGTGAGAAATGACCAGCTTTCACAGAGTGTTAAGAGAGAGGTTATGAGAAAAGCAGTTCATCTTCACATATTATTACTGGGGTGCATGGAAGACTTTTTTTAAGGAATTGTATTGTCAACAGTACCTAGGTAAGCATATCAACAAAACTAGTCAGTATTATCAAGATAACTGTGTAAGTTCTACTAGTAAACAGCACAAAGTAAGGCTGATATTACCTAGGGAACACCACCTAAAATACTAATTTTTTAATACAACTGTATCAAACCCACTGGGAAAAATAGTAATTACAGCTATATTTTTAATTGGACCTTGCTGAAGGTACTTGTGGAAAAGCAAGAATTGGAAAATGAAGAGAAGACAAAAGGACATGGTCTAGTGTAGTACCTCATATGCACACCTGTATAAATACTTCGGTTTTTGCCTAAGGGTATAATGTACTATACAGCTCTGTGTATGCTTACATCATGTAAATGTAAAGTTAAATCTTTACCTTGAAGTCATGCAAGTTGGTACAGTGGTAGAGGAAGACTGAAAATCTATGTGGAGGAGGCATGCTCTATAAAGTCTTGAGAAAGCAAAATTGTATTGAATTATATAGGTTTGATGGAATATCTCCTCATATAACAAGGCCTGTGGGACAGACAATGATTTATAAACAAGAGAAATGCTGATTTGCCAACATAGATGAATCTACCTTCCGTAAGTAGTTATCTGGCACCATGTCCTGGAAATGAGTTTTATATACATCACGTTTTATCAACTTAATTTGTATGTTGATTAAGATATATCCTACTTATGGAAGGAGTGTTGATTTTGCATCCTTATACTGAGAATTTGTCTATTTTAAACACAAGTAGCTTATAGGAAGTTTTTACTTTCTATTATACTAATTTCCTGGTACAGGCTGAAAATTGTTTTGTTTTTTTTAATGGACTATCCAAATTCTAAATCTGTTATAGCCATAAGAAGTTGTAAAATACAAAATATTTTCAAAGGGGGTAGAAAAACTTTAAATATCTAACAATATGCGTACAGTTATCAACATCAAGGAAAGGTAGCAAATACATATATATTTTTACTTTTTCTCTATAGCAATATTATAAAACTTATATGGCTTTATCCTCATAACATGTAAGAACTTAACATTTCAAAGCATGTCTGCTCACAGAAATATTGGGAAATTTTGATGTTTGAACACAAGTTAATCAAAACTCTGTGTCTCACATATCTCTTAATTTTGCTCATATTTAAGATTCTTGGATAATGAAATTACAGCTAGAGATTCTAACTCCTTTCATCTGGGGTGCAATGGAAATGCTGATGGACTAGTTACTAGCTGTTTATTGGGGAATCCCTATCAGCTGCAATCACAGATTAAGCTTGATACAACACAGCTGGGGCTCAGTGTTGTAAATCATAAACTCCTCTTTACTCAAGGTTTGTTCATACCCTTTTAAATTATGGTTAATTTTGGTTTCATGAAAGATAATCATATTCATTTTGAAGGAAGTAGCAAAAAAAAAAAAAAATCAGCTGCACAGTAATGCCCAGTAGTTCCAGTTTTCTTAAACTAGAACTTGCAACATCAAAGATTTTCTTTTTGCTCTCGATGTAGTATTAGTAAGAAAGTAAGATTCCCCCGGAAGATAAGTCTAACTGAAGATAGAACCATGTATCAATTAAGTGTGTATAAGCTTCAATTCTTTTTATATTGTGAATTCAGTCAATTTATAGAATTGTTACTATCTTTTTATAGTGAGTGTGGCACCAGCAAAAGCTGTTGACTAGCAGCAGTTCTCTCCTGAGCAAAGCTCAGCTCCGTGCACAGGGCTGTTTCAACCATTGTATTGCCTGTATTTCACACATGGCCTACTTTAGCCACAGTGAAGTCAGGAGTAATGGAAGCTTCTCTAGTTGCAGTGTACAATAACTCTAACCTTGATTAATCTGGTTTTCTAATTACTCCCATTATTCAGTTGTCTGCAGAACCCATTCAGCTTCAAAGAACACCTCTGCACCATTCAGAGGACTCAGCACCATTGATTCACGTAACATGAAAATCACCTATTTTGCCATAAGTTCTCTCGTGTCCATGACCACAGAATATTTAAAAGCTTTTTTCTCACTGTGAATACAAAAGTCAGAACATTATATAACAAGTGTTTGTATTTCTTAAGCTGCTAACTATTTTGATGTTAAAGCATAGTCTTTTTCCAGAAAAACCCTTATTTAATAAAAATAAAGCTGCCACTCTCTTGTTTCATTATTTTAAATGTTTGCTATGTCATCAATAAAATAAAGCACACAGTTATTGAAGTCACTGAAGATGTGTGTATTTATATTTGAAGCAGAAGTAGATTCTGGGGAAATATACAAACTTATTTGCTGGATGTATCTGTGTGTCCTTGGTAACTCATTAGTTTGCCTTTATAGAATATATGAAAATACATATATTCCTACACGTGCTTATACATGTGCACACAGAATACAATATTGCATCAATATTTAGTGTTTACTGGGATGACCCAAAAATAAATCTTTTGAAACTTCTGAATATGACAAAGATCACAACCATACAAAACTATCTGATATTGTCATTGGAAATATAGGTTATGATTACAATTTATGGAACTGGATTCCAGAATAGAGTGTTAAGATAATACAGAAGGTCTCCTTGAGAGCTACAGCTCCTTATTTTTTGAGAGTTACAGCTCTGAAAGAAGCAGCGTCATATATAGGGATCACTTTGGTACTGCCTTTTGACCTTCTGTTTATGAATTATACAAAGATGGTTTAACTTTCCTATTACTCATTTTTTTAGCATGAGTTTGAAAGAAATGACATTGTATCTGGTTGAAGAACCTACATTTGCAACGGCTTGGATGTAATGCATCAGAAAAAGTAGACTATACTCGCTTCTCAGATTTGAGAGCACGTTTCTGTAAACCACAAATAGAAATATAGCTAGTGATCTCATTCCATATGATATTCTCTTCACAGGGAAGAACTGTTACAAAATGTAGTACGTTATTTATGACTGTCACTATCTGGATGGAAAAGGCTCAGGGCTGGGATCAGAACAAATGATGAAGGTCAAGTGTGAAATGCATTCCTTCTTAAAAATGCAGTAGAAAACTTGAACTTCATTTACTAAAGATCATGGGTAACTGACTCTGTCTGCTCTGGGCACAGATATCCAGTACATGGTAATGAGATTGCTATGAAAGGAATGCAAATATAATCTGCTTTTTATCTAAAGATACTGCTCCTTAATTTACAATAATGTAGAATTAATTCAAATAATGAGAATAAACAAGCAAACCAACCTTGAAAAAAATCTATTTCATTTTCTGTCAGAGCTATTCACATCAGCATCACCTAGGATACCCTGGATAAATACATCTGCTCTTATAGTTCTATCTCAGACCAGGTGGGAAATGTTACAGGCCATGACTCTCACATCTATTCTCTCTTGTGTTGTTTTTTTTTTTTAAACTCATCATCCAGTCAGAGCTTCAGATTTAAAGGAAGAAGGTGACAGCATGTCATAGAATCATAGAATGTCTTGGGTGGGAAGGAATCTCAAGGATCATAAAGCTCCAACCCCCTGCCAAATGCAGGGCCGTCAACCTCCATATCTAATGCTAGACCAGGCTGCCCAGGGCCCCATCCAACACGGCCTTGAATGCCTCCAGGGATGGAGCATCCACAACCTTTCTGAGCAGCCTGTTCCAGCGCCTTGCCACTATCTCTGTAAAGAACTTCCCCCAGATATCCAACCTAAATTTTCCCTCTGTCAACTTAACTTAAAACCTTTTCCCCTTGTCCTGCCATTGTCTACTCTTGTAAAGAGTTGACTCCCCTCCTGTTTATAGGCTCCCTTTAGGTACTGGAAGGCTGCAATTAGGTCACCCTGCAGCCTTCTCTTCTCCAGGCTGAATAAGCCCAGCTCCCTCAGCCTATCTTCGTAGGGGAGGTGCTCCAGCACTTTGATCATATTTGTGGCCGTATGCTATACTGTTCTATCAGTACAGTCATGTGCAGCTCCCCTGTAAGGAAAGTATTGTCCCTCAGAGAACTTAAGTACATTCTAAAGGCTTCAATGTACAGTTTATACTCAAAGTTTTGTTATCATTCTAACACTTCCTTATTTTTTTCCTATGGAAAGACTCCTTACAGTGGTAAGTACTAGGGGAGGACATTATTTCTTTTAGTACCAGAATAGTGTGCAGTACTTTAGGACCTTTGTCTCGTAACTTGCCTGAGCAATGTGAACTTCTGAAGGCAAATAATTGTAAACAGCAAAATATTTATTTTTATCTCCTGTTTTTAGAGTGAGAGGCAACACAGTTTTAAGGCGACTAGTTGGGGCTGGGTTTGCATTTGTTGAGGTTTCTATCTGCTATTTGTTACTATCAGAGTTCAGAGATGTGAATCACTGCATAAATAGTCAATTTTTCTAATAAAACATAATTTTCCTCAGTTCATATAGAAAAAGAAATATCCTAATATTTTTCAGATGAAGAACAGAAATAACATTTTCTTAATAAGCTACCTAGAGTCCATGAAGACTTAGTTTAAAACTTCAGTTTGCTTCAGAGCTCGACTTCTCTTTTTTTCAATAAAATAAATAAGTTGACTGGTAATATGATGATTGTTAGAAAAACAGAAACAATAATTATGTCAGAAACATGAATTTAAATAACATTAAGCCCCGCCTAATTAATACATTAGTTCAACAGTAATTAATCTAATGAAGCACAGTAAACACCAAATAGATCTGAATATGTGTTTGAAACATTTTTATTGTATTTTTTTCCAAATACTCTCTTTTATTTTGATAATATCCTCTATGCTAATATTATTCCTGTAAGAACTAAAAATTTTTCATTTCTTATAATCCTTATGTTGATATGAGAAATCTATTTGGTGCTTGATAATAATATCTTATTACTGAATGAGCTAACCTGTGTTTTAAAAGAATTTACTTGTGCTTTAGCCTTAAAATTTTCAGACAGCAAAGAACACCAATGGCGTCCTGGCTTGTATCGGAAATGACGTTGCTAGCAGGAGCAGAGAGGTGATAGTCCCTCTGTAATCAGCTCTGCTGAGGCTGTATCTTGAGAATTGTGTTCAGTTTTAGGTCTCTGACTACAAGAAAGTCATCAAGGTCCTGGAGTGTGTCCAGAGAAGGGCAACGAAGCTGTGAAGGGTCTGGAACACAAGTCTTATGAGAAGTGGCTAAAGGAACTGGGATTGCTCAGTCTGGAGAAGAGAAGGCTCAGGGGAGACTTTATTGCTCCCTACAGCCACCTGTAAGGAGGTTGTGGTGAGGTGGGGGTTGTCCTCTTCTCCTGCATAATTAGCAACAGGACTGGAAGGAATGACCTCAAGCTGCACTGGGGGTGGTCAGATTGGATGTTAGGAAAGAGTGGTCAGTTTCTGGAATAGGCTGCCGAGGGAGGTGGTTGAGTCACCAACCCTGGAGATGTCCAAGAAATGTTTAAATGTTGCACTGAGGGACATGGTTTAGTGGGCCAATATTGGTGGTAGGTGGACAGCTGGATTAGATGATCTTGGAGCTCTTTTCTAACCTTGGTGATTGTATCTCTTTTGTCAGTACACTCCTCCACAAATTCAATTACAAAAAAATGTAAGTATACAGAGAGAAAATACATGAATTAAGTCAATGTAATAGGAAAAAAAAAAAAAGGAAAATTGCAAACATCAAAACTGCAATCTAAGCATCTCCTATTCTTCTCATTTCTCAGTTACAGACTTGGACTTGCTGACTGCATAACAACTAAAGTACTGCATGTACATAAAAGTGTAACTCAACAGAGATAAGTAAACTTACCACTTACCTGCTATGATGGAACTTACTACAAGAACAGAATTAGTGCTATCTATGAAATGGTATATTTGGAGATGTCCAGTCTTCTAGCTTCCGTAAGAGAATGATTTTTTTTTTCAGTCTTTTACAGACGTTACAGATTTTATAATCAGAATCTAAAGAAATAGAGTTCAAGCTGTAAGCATAACAAACTGCTAACTGATGGAGAGGCACAAAGATTGGGAAAAAATGGTGGAAAGCACACTCAAGGAATTACTTGTCACAAAGATCTAAAGCAAAAAGGTAGAGCTTTGGGAAAATAGGATTCACATTCTGTAAAGGGTTCTTAGTCTTTGGAAGAACTTAATATATCCTGAAATACGATAATGCTAATATGCAAAAAATATGCTAGAACATTTTTATTGAAGTCAGTGAAATATTTTGATCTCCAATATAAAAATTTAAAAATGTCACTGTTCGCATTCCACAACATTTTTTCACATAAAGTATCAAAATATTTACCTGAAAAGTACATTTCTAACATTAAACCTTATTTAGAGAAAGTAACATAACTTTGTCAGAGAAATGATGGGGTTAAAAAAACTGGAATAGGTATAGAGAAGCATCTGTAACATGGAAACCTCTGAGTATTGTTGAGTTCTGCAGAATACATAGCTGTTCTAAATAATTCACACTAATATCTGAGAAGAACATAAGTGATATGTTGCATTGACACAGGCTTTGACAATCAAATTGTGTGAATCATATGTACTGGAGGTTTATGCATACTAATAACCATGGTTTTGATGTACCACTGTTCTGCAATGCATAGTAATATCAAGGTTTTTTTTTAAAGCTTTTCTCAAAAATTTATTTTGCATTCCAACACAAACAGCTGTAAACATGATGCTCTCTTGAATGAATCTTTATTAATTGCGTGATCAGTGGACAGTATCGAGTTTAGGTTTCTAAACAGATTTTTACTCTTAAGAGTAAATACATGAGTACCATTCATGTGAAAGACAAAAACTCATTTCTCAAGAACAGACACCTGTTATTAGGCACAGAGAAATTACCGTGATAGCTAGCATTATCTGACACACGGGAAGCATTTAACCTTCATAATAACCTTGTCATATGAGATCCTGATACATCCATTCAGAAATGGGCACACCTCAGTCTGTTACTCTGAGAGGAAAAGAAAGCGGGCTTCATGGGAGAAAGTATTTTTTTTTAAACTCTTGTTGTTTCTTTTTCTTCCAATTTAAACTGTTGAATTAGTACTGGGATAACAAAATCAATTCCCTAGTTATTTAGTGAGCTATTTAATTAGTCATATTTAGCCTTTGGCATTAGGTGGCTGCTGACAGGTTAGAATCCTGGTATGGACTGTATGCTGTTATTTATTAATATTATAATACAAAATAATTACCTCTTTTACTAACTGTACCTGAAGGTCAGTATTTTACCTACTTTTTTGTTATTCTCTAGTCCTGTTCGTTTCTTAGAATGACAACTAAGAAAGAGGAAAATAAAAGTATTCTGATTTCTATGAAGAAAATGAGATCAAATTACTGTTCTGTCATTCATCTGCTTGATGGTATTGTTGGTTGCTAATAAGCATGTATTTGATCTATCGACCTTCATTCAGGTTATATGAAGGAATAATTAAATATTTCTCTACAACTACATGAAGAGAGGTTGTGGCGAGGTGGGGGTTGGCCTCTTTTCCCACATAAGTAGTGATAGGACTAGAGGGAATGGCCTCCAGTTGTGTAGGGGAGATCCAAGTTGGATATTAAGAAAAATTTCCCCTCCAGAAGAGTGGTCAAATGCTGGAACAGGCTGCCCATGGAAGTGGTGGAGTTGCTGTCCCTGGAGGTGTTCAAGAAATCTTTAGATGTTGCACTGAGGGACATGGTTTATTGGGAAATATTGGCGATAAGTTGACAGTTGGATTGGATAATCTTAGAGGTCTTGGTGATTCTACGATTCTTGTTTGGAGATGGCTGAAATAATAGAAGCTACCATTAGAGGCACTGATCTTTGTAAGGCTGCTGGAAAAAGAGCTCTGGGAATAGCAAAGCATTTTTCTGAAATAGATAATAAATGGTATGCCAAAGGAATTGTCAAGTTGTATGGAAAGTGTCAAGGGTGAAAGACTGAAAAGCAAGAAAAAATGAATTTCACTAAAGGAATGAATAATGAGAAAACCCTTTTTAGTAGATGTCTGACTAAAAAGCTGGTGTCAACTTCTGTAAAATGAAAACTGTCTTTTGCTGTTTATTCCATCTCTGTGCAGGGACATAGGAAATATTTTCTTTAAAATACTCTGTCATCCAGCATGTTTTCCTGACTATGCAAATAACTTTCTCCTCTAGTCTGAAACAGATCTTAAATGTTAGCTAATCAATTAGCTGTATAGGCAGCTATTTTATGCTTGTCAAGGGAAAGTGTTCTCTTGCCTAATACCATGTCATGTCTGATAGTGACAGACGATTATCTCATAGTTTCCAAGTAGTAATCTTAATTGACTCTACAAGAAGGAATGTTATTTCAAACTTCTTTTAGAGATTCTACTATCCATTATTTTACACACACTCTAAAATTTCACACCAGGTGGGTTTCAGTGGCAGAAAGGTCATCACATGTGACCAGTATAACCTCACTTCTTTCTGAGAAATAATTGGTAATAAGAATGATGAGGAAATGGATGGGATGCCCAAATCTATTTTTCGGTCTCCTTTGGAATCTGAAACAGAAGTTCTTCTCCATGTAAAATCTCTAAAGCACTATCATTGCCTCTTCTTTGTCAGACAGGGGAATAGAGAGCATCAGCGGGCTGTTGTTTCTGACTGAACAGGTATGTTGTACACACTTTGGTTCAGTGGATGTAGTGAGACCACTAGTAGGTTAAGGTTGAGGAAAATCAGTGGTGTCATGCATTATGTATATAGATTGTTACATCTGGTTATATTAATGTATTGTTGCTACATCACAGTCAGTGATCCCTGCAAACTTGATTTCTCTCTGACATGATCTATAAACAGATAAAATAAGCACATCCAACTAAAGGATGCTGGACAGTTAAAAACTCTAACTTCAGAAGAGTTCAAAAGAAGAAACATGCTGTGATGAATATGCCTCGTGGGCATTTATTTATATGTTAGCGTTATTAATTCTCTAGCCCAGCAAATAAATCTTTAATGACTATTGAACATCAGAAAGCCCATGCTTATGTAAAACTATCACAAACTATTTGTTTAGGGTGTTTGTTTGTGTCAGTTCTGATGCATTCTTAGTATATAACTGAATTTATTTGCATTATGAATTAAGGAGGCTCAGGACTTCCCATAGAACCTCCAGCTGAAGCTTCTCTGCTTTACTCACAGGAGTGCTCATTCTCTCTAGTAACCTTGGACCCCAGTCCTAAGAAATTAAGCTACTGGTTATACAAACACAGATCATTCACGTCTTCTCTCCCAGTACGGGGGATTGACTCTTCCTGTTCTCAGTGCCTTCTACAAACCTGAAATTACTATTGTCATCTTTGACAACATGGCTTTGCTAGATCCTGTCTGTCTTCCTCACCCATTTCCTTTTCTGCTTTTTCTACACGCTCTATGACAGATTTCTTCCTTACTCTGAAAGGGAATGTGAAGAGAGTAATAAATATCTTATTTATAAAAATGTTCAGACTTTTTCAAAGCTTTTGTGGGACGGAAGAAACTCTCTGTTCTTCAGCTCAGGATTGGCTACATGAACAGATGTTAAGTGTGTTTGTGGAACTGAAAGTATAATCTATCAGGGAACAGGTCACATGAAAACAAACACAACAGTCTTTAAAATACCTGTTGTTTGTGCTAATGCTCAGTTTAAAAGGGGATAGGACACAAAAAAGTCAGTTGACTTTCCAAATTGAAGTTGATGCAATTCTTATTTCAAGTGGCTTGTGTCACACTGGAAGAGAGAAGTGTGCCAAGCTGTATCTGTATCTAAGAACTTGCAGCAAGAACCTTAAAAATAAATAAATAAATAAAAATAATAATAATAAAAATTCGGAATGTGATCTGTAAGCTCATAATAATTCTAAGGTTAAATGTGCTCTCTGAACTACAAGGACCACAGTGTAGGACCAGACTTCTAAGATTAATTTCTGAACTATGGTTTTAGTATTTAATGTCATTTTAGATTTCTGTAGCAAAGATGGCAGTGCCTTCATGATGCATTACCTAATATAAGGTATTCCTCCTAGGAAGTCTTGTTTGTCTTTATCAGTGTGTAATTTAGATTATTTTTTAATCAACAAGATGGGTACAAGGTATATTGCATTTCTGACTAAGTGTTTTCAGTATTTTCATTACAAAAATCTATATGATACATAAACTTTTTTCTTTTCATGAACTGAAAGCGTAATCCTTCACATCTTTGCTCATGTCAGTTCTCAGTAATCTCAATTAAATGATGGAGCATTATTTCCATGAGTATGGCTTTGTCCTGTCTTCATAAGATTGAAACCATAATTATAAGAACATATTGGATAAGGTATTTTTTTTCCCCTAAATCCAATTTTACATTCTATTTTTGTTTTTTAAAAATATCTTCCATCAATACATTTAATAATTGATTTTGTACACATAGCCATATAAGTTAATTTAAATATTTCTTGCAGCCACCTTCTGGTGAGATGCAGCATCTCAGCCATTAAACACAAATTGTAAGGAATATAAATGAGACTATAGAAAAGCAATGAAAATTAAAATGCAGAGGTTAACAAAACAACATTCTGCTTCAAAAATTTGCCTGGATGTAATTTTCCCTACCAAAGTAAATCTTTAAATGATTGGACCTTTTAATAGTGCTTAAGTGAACTGCTGAAATTTGAGAACTGAGAATATTTATTCTATTTAGAACTGTATGTTACATTAAAAAAAAATTATGGCATTTTCTACTAAGCTTTGCTCAGCTGCCTGTTTATTGATATCACTCTTGGAAGAAAATGGAATTTCTTATTTGTTTGTGAAGCCAATGCAAATCAGTTTTTATTTTTCTATCAGAGATATTTTAAAATTCCACATATAAAATTTCAAATACAAAACTCCTGATTTTCATTAGTTTATGAAAAGGGAGCTGCAGAACATTCAGTGATCCAGAAACTCCTCTTTGTCTTGTGCATTTTAATAAATGTTTTAATCAGAGTACAAAACTTCTGTTTTCATATACTTAAAATCTTTCAATTTGATGAAGTAAGCACTCTTCTATAGTACTAATTAGTATTTTTCTCTGTTTTTAATTATGCAAATATTGGATTCCATTCTGTTGTACTTTCTGTGGAATCAAGAACACAATCAGATCTTAATGTATCAATATGTCCTCAAGTGGTTCCATTTTTTGAGAGGTGTTATTGATTTCTGTAAAATATTTGAAAATATAAGGTTACTCTCAAGCTCAGGTACCTGTAGAAACTGTCCTTCAGAGGAAGCAGCACAGTTTAAGGTCAACTCCTATTGTGTTCCTACAGTTAAATTTTACACTTAATTTATAATATACTGTCCAATCTGGTCTATTAGCTTTTCTAGTATATGTAGCTTAAATATATAGCATATAATTGCATAACTCAGATGGGAAGAGCCTAGTGGAAGTTTATAGTCTCTTATCCTTCTCCACCTAAGGCCAGCTGTGAGTTCACACCTAGCTTTTCAGGGCTTTACCCAAACAGTTCTTAAAACCAAGAAGAATTTGCCTGCTCAACCTCTCTGTGTGACATGCTGGACTTTCCTCGTGGGGAAAAAGTTCCTAATTACATCCAGTCTGAACATCTAATTTCAGTATATATCCACTGTCATTTATCTATGCATCAACATGAAAGCCTCATTCCATCTTCTCAATGCCTTTTCTGGAGGTCCTGGTAGGCTGTTTTTAAGTTCCCCCCAACAAAAAGTTCTCCAGGCTGAACGAGACTCCTACAGCCTCTTCACACAGGGAGAATGATCCAGCTACCAACCAGCTCAGTAGTTCTCCCCTGGACTGCCATTTTACAGATGTTCTTTTTGTATTGGTCTAATAAGCACTGTGTAGATGGGGATAACCCCTTTTCCTGAAAGATTGGCTGTGGCCCTCCTAATGCATCCCAGGAAGCTGCTGATCCATTCTACCTGGGCACTGCTGGCTTCATGCTCAGCTCACACCCACTAGGGGGATCTTTGCTTTCACTTCCACAGAACTGCTTCAGCCCAGCAGTCCCCAGTTTGTATAACTAGAAGAAGCTCTTTCTTTCCAGGTGCAGGACTTTGCCTTATTTTAGTTTAATTTTGTATGAGTTTTTTCAGCCCAATTCCTCCAGCCTGTCTGGGACCTCAACTGGCAGTCCTGCACGCTAGCAAGTCAACTGGTTCCTTCAATGTTATGTTGAATGTATATTTTTGTGTAGAGGTGTATGTATATATGCACTTCTATAGATACTGGCTTGTCTATCAGGCATAATAACCTATACACAGTATTTAAAAAAAGTAATTGTACATGTTAGTTATGGTATCCTCATTACTCTTACGTCATGTATCCATCATCTTATGCTTTCTCTGCCATGAACACTAATTTGATGCCAATAAGATATTTTTAGCATCTGTACTTTAATAATACCCTAGTTCCATTTCCATATATCCATGAGTATATCAATCTTTTTTTTCTGATCTGATTAAGATGTGCTTAAGTAGCTGTTGGGACGTAAGGAGTGCTAAATCAAACTAGAATTTGAAGTGAATAAGAACTATGCTTTTCAAAACTCACTTGCAAGTTCAACTTTATTAATAGTCATCTCTAAATGTTTGCTTTTTCTTCCTCATCTTGTATAAAATTTTATTTTGAAAAATGTTGGCATTGTCAGTGTTGGAACAATAATTAACTCATTAAAAAAACAGTGAAATTCTAAAGATATGAAACAACTAGGCATTGATGACTAGGAGGGCGTTTACAGTGAAACTTTTTCAACACGTTCTCAACTTGAATTTCTGGGGAGAATCCTGAAATGTGTACTGCCTTGTAGAAGGTAAACCACAGGTTCATATTTTTCTCTTCTTTCAATGCACTGCTGTAGATCTTGATTTAAACTTCTGTCAGCAGAGTTGAGATTCCCGTGTTAGCTTAACAAAGGTACCCTGATTTACAGAAACACAGTCTGTCCTCAAATGCTTTAGAACCTTCCAAGAACCCCAGTATATTTGCTGTATGCAACAGTTTAAAGTCATCCTCCAGTCTTTAGATTCAGGTAAATAAGTATAATTTATCTGGTTTTTAATCTCTGCAATCATATTTTTCATTCTTGAATTTCTGAAGAGTTCTCCTTTCCTATCTGCTGCAATTAGAAGAAATGAAAATATTTCCAGTTAGATGCTATAAAGTTGGAATTCCACTTGAATGCAGCAAAGCTGTCTGAAGGCTTTTTATCATCAGCAGATAACCTGGATTTTCAGTGATTCTATACTGCACTTTCTTCCATCATGGAACTACTTTTTTTTTCTTCCTATCCTTGAACAACCCCAAGTAGAAAACAAAATGATACTTCCCCATTCTCTTTCCCCTCAGCTAAACTGTCAAATCTCAGTTCATGTCCTCTATGCTGCAGCTTTTGACTACGTACAACCCAGAGGACAAGAAAGAGGAGGAAGGGGATGGAGACTTATATGGATTATGGACATAGAGTCAGTATGTAGAAAATAAAGCTTCAATCAGATATAGAGTTAAGAAGGAAGAAAAATGATGTCAATGACCACTAGGCAGAACGAATAAACGAGCAAAACAACATTTTGAGAATGTGTACTAATAGGAATGGGCCTGCCAACATATACCACAAGCTTAGTATTTTGGTTTTACTAGCTATTGACCAAAGGGATGTTGCTCCTGTTACAGAGATCTCGGAGGTTACTTGCTGGCAGGCTCAAGAGTAGTTTGAAGATGAATATGATCAAGTCATTCATTTCAGGTTCTGAACAGTGTGGGTGATATACAATGCATGTTATGTACATATTGTAGTGATTAGAAAATCAGTTTTTAATACAGATCAGAAGGCTGTGTGTGTAAATCAGTACAGAGACACTTCGAGTTCTGGTAGAAGTTTATATTTAATGCAGAGTATCACAGATTTTATGGAAAATTCCATGGTTCCTCCTTAGAGAAGATTAAAAACTTCTAAACAGTGTACATATATTTTGTTTGTTGATATTACTGTATTATTGAATAAAAACAGCACATGATATCCTATATTTGAAGAGTATAGGATATATAAGCATCAACATGTCAAAAGCAGGATTTCAAAATTCTGGAAAACTACTAATTTTTGCCAGGATTTCAGGAAAGAGTTAAATGTTGATGAAGAAGTAAGAGCTACAGAATTACAGTTGGTATTTTTCAGATTCTCCATACTGCATTGAAAATGTACATCCAACTGCTTCATTTTTTACCACTTTCCCACGTCTCTGTACTTACACTGAGTTCGCCATTATTTAACAAAATTTTGATCTTTTAAAAAGCTTTCTTGATTTTATTCTGAATACTTTATGGGTTTTTCCACCAGTTTTTTTTTTCTTTTTTTTCTTTTTTTTTTTTTTTAATCAAGCTGCAGTTTCTGGAAGACTGGATTTGAATTAGCACATTCAAAATCCTTTTCCTTATGTTTCAGTTTTTTTCTTCATGACTTCACTCTGTGCTTGATCAGTCTATCAGACCATCATAGATATTTTTAGACAGCTGGTATCTAGGTAGCTTATTGCTGCTAAAGATATTAGAGGGTACTCTAAAATAATGCTCCAAAAAGAAATATTCATACAGCAAAGATACAAGTAGTCCTGACAAAGAGCTAGTCATTCTTGCTCTCATACTCTGCCCACCTGCAGGACAAACAGCTCCACAATGAAATGAAGCAGGAAGGGTCAGACATAGTTTCACTTCTTATGTGATGGCACTTTTGTAAAAATAGTGATAACAAGCATTTTACCTCTGTGGATCTGTACACACAGAAATTGGTAAAAGCTAGAGCAGATATTGGGAAGTATGTAGAGAAGAGAATCTAACTTTCCTACAGATTAACATTGTGAAGTTGGTCAATGAGGGTGAGAGACAACCTCATTTTCTCACATGTACTGTGTCCAGTCTAGCTGAAATCTTTTGACCCATTCTACTTACATGAGAGCTCTTTCTCACTGTAACACTCATTCCCTTAGTAAGAAAGTGCAGCTAGAGAATGTACACTATGTATACACAGTGCTTGCGGTAGCTTCAGAAGGGTAACAAATGTTGAACTACATAGGGAAACTCTCATTCCCAAATGATTATTACCACCAGCTTTTCCATTCAAAGTGGTAAAAAGTGGTATTCATGATTTGTCATCAAAGAAACTGCCTGCCTCAAACAACATTAAGCCTGTTCCTTCCTTTCCCTTCCTTGATTCTAGTTCCAAAACTTCCTGAAAATATTTTTGACCAAGCAAACCTCAGATAAGGTGGGATTACTTTCATTTTTACTACCTTTAAGTACTTCACAAGAGCAGTGCCACCCATCCTCCTCAGATAAACTAAGAGCTCTCAGATGCTACTGTGGTAGTGCTGGAAAAATTTTTTTCTAAACTTGAGGCTACTGCTGCTTCTCATCTCCATTTTTCCATTGTATATAAGAGTTGAAATGGAAAAAGGCATTGTGAGTTTCAGGTGATATTGATGAATAATTGTTATCTGATAAAATAGCACTCACAGCCTGCTAGTGCTGGCTGGAGGCCAAGAAGGAGATGATCTGTTGGCTCTTTTTGGCTGGGAAAACCCTGCTGCTGCTTCCTATATATTTTTCTCATCAGAGGTGCAGCCAAAGAGTTGCTATCCAAGTGTAAAATCAGACCTGTAAAACCCTCAGTCACAGTGTGAGCATGAGTTCAGGAGGCCCTGAAGCACCTTAGAACACCATTGATTCATCCAGTGAAAAATCGCAAGAAAGATAACATCTGACAGGAATAGGTTCCCAGCACCACACCAAATTATATTTTGACAACAGACCATACAAAAAATAAATAAATTGATTCAAATAATTTAAGGTAAATGTCACTGTCAGTTCCTTGAATGTTTTTGAAGTCTCTGGTATTTCACTACCAGTTACCTTATAATATTCTCAGATTGGAGCAGGGAAAAAAAGTTTTTTCTTTTTCTGCTCTTATTTGATTTTTCAGCTTTGTATGAAGTTGTTATTGAACTGAATAAGTTGAAAACCTAATGAAAGAATACATTCTTCCTGCACATGCAGAAGAAACAACATATGTCAAAAGATTAATACTTCGATAACATAATTCCAAATGTTGCGCGAGAACCTTCTTCTACTTCATTATTAGCATTTAGAGAAAATATTTACTGTTCGTTCTTTTTTCATTAAACAAAAGTCAAATTAATGTAAATTCATACTGTTTTTTCCTGAGTTTTTCTGCTTTATTATTATTATTATTAGTTTGGTTTCTATCTTGTCTGTTCAGAGTTTGTACTTCCATATCCCTGTTTCCCAGTTTGTTGCATACTGAAGCATTGCTGGAGCTAACTTTGATTCTTATAAACTAACGCTGTCCTTTAAAACACAAATTGAATATTTTCAAGTCTTGTGTTCAAGTGGCCTCAGATGGCATATCAAATTTTTCTCTATCTTTCTATGGGCCCCGTGTGGTGTCCACACGTCCCAGTGGGTGAGTTAGCTATCCTTTAACTACGGGGTGGGCATTTTCAGTTCAGAGTGCCTGAATGAATGTGAAAGCTGTATTTCAGTACCACAGAGTGATGTTTACTTGCCACACAGCATTTTCTGGGGAGTGTCTGAGCCTGTATGGGAACTGATGCTGGAAGTTCTCCTGGAATAATACAGACAATTCTAATCTAAAAGGAAAAGAGACCAGTGTTGTCTTTCCCATAATTTTTAAATGGAAATGGTTGTCTTGGAGTCAAGAAGTATGGTAACAACTAAACAGAGTGAAAAGCTAGTTGTCCTATGCTTTGGCTTGCTCTCTGACCTTGCTTTATTTCTCATTATGAATGCAACTACCTTGAAGCATGTGTGTGCTCTGAAGTAATTTTCTTTAATAACAGTTCTATGTACAATCAGGACAGGAAAGGCTGTCAATGATTTCCTGATTTCTGCACTCCTTGCTAGCATAAGTTTGCGTAGGTACTGACTGAGGTGTTCCTTGCATTGACATAATCTGCTTGGGCCTGCAACCCTGCACCAGCTGCTGCCATGTCCCTATGGTGGTACTCAGTGCCCCTCCTTTGAATTCTCATGGACATACATTACATCTGCCTCATTCAATGAACAGAATATTTCTTTTCTTCCTGTTTTGTGTACATACTTTCTAGATTTGGGATGGGTTTTTAACATTAGTGATTCACACTGCACCAGTGTAGGAAGTATTACTTCTCATCACATCTTCTATAGTGCCAGTAATAATGTTTCAAAGGATTAATACATAGTTTGAGAACTGGCTTGCTGAGACTCAGCTTCAAGTGCTCAAAGTGTGCGCAGAGATCATACAATGATCTCCTTGATCAGATGTAGGATTTGGCCACTCTGTGCCTTGTCAAATGTCTGATAGAAATTCTAATTTACTAGTGTTGTTCTCTAGAGTTCATCTAATTAACCCTGTCACCTGTTATGATTTCACAGTGTAAAACATCTTACATGATTTTTGCCACTATTTCTAAGGTGTCTAACAGCTAGCAGCTCTGTACTTGCCTGAAGATAAAGGCAAATGTGGCAAATAATCCATATACACACTTGTTTTTGTAGAGGAGGTTACACTAAATGCACCTGAGACATTCCTAAACTGTGATCCATACAATTCTCTGTGAGCTATACGTTCTCATCTCAGGATAGTTACACAGGCCACCCTTTTTTGCTTATATCTGCTTATACCTGCTTCTTGGAAAAAAAAGGCACTGTATTTTGTGCTTTTTCATCCTTTCTAGTTTGCACAAAGCATGTAGAACTGTTACCAACTGTTTGCTCTGCTCTCAATGAAGAGTTAATAATCACCTGCATACATTTATTTTACTTAGAGGTTTAAATTACCTGAAACAACTAGTGCAGAGGAAGATAAAATAAAGCGGGTAAAAACACAAACAATGAGTACAAGAGGTAATGTAAATGTTTTTTTAATGCAGAAAGGAGGATAGTTCAGTCTGCAGAAAAGTCTTGGAAGACTACCAAGAGGTGAAAAGTTTTAAAACCCTGCACACGTCTTTAGCAAAGGGATAAACACAACTTTATAATACTGGGAGACCTTGACATGTCAGGAGGAAAAGCACTCATTTTTCCTTGCACTCTGATAGTAATAGACTCTACAAAATGTGTACAAGCCCTTTTAGCGATTGGGAATGAAAAAGAATAGGAGAGGAATAGGTGCCTGCTAGTGACAACTGGGAAAGATCTCTGATGTGCTAGAAACAAAGACGCGTTATTTAGGAATCTCTGTTAGATATAAACAACGTGATTCATAACACTGCTACAGAGAGCTGTAGTTGCAACGAAACAAATTATTTTACTCATCCACTGTGAAAGATGAGTGTATATTGCTATCTCTTTGTGTTGCTTCAGCTACATGCTGTTTTGTTCTTTTTTTCTTGGCAAGCAATATTTTCAAATTAATTTTATATTAGCATGCTCTTAATGTAGCTGGTGGAAATTAAATATACTTTAAAACTGGATTCCCCCCTCTAAACTTTTTTTTTCTACTTTTCTTGTGTTTGTTTTTTTTTTTTTTTGTGTGTGTGTGGGGGGGGTGCTTCTCTGTGTGTTTGTGTGACCAATAGCTACTTTTCCTAATTATATCCATATTTATACCTCCACCTTTGCACCTAGCAGCAATTAAGAATGTATGGAGAGAAGCTTCATGAGTCTGTTGGTGAGCATGACTGAAGCACTAAGGCAACAAAGGTTGTATGCAGAATGAGGCAGGTAGATGTAAGTATAAGAGAGAATAACCAGGGAAAGTCTTAAAGGCCTAACCTTATGTTCATAGTGTGTATCTTGGGGCAGAGGCACAACAACAAAATGCCTCTTTATAATACCTCTAGTAGTTCTGTAGGTGTCTTGTATGGCCTTATAAAAAGATGTTCTAGATACAGTACACCATAGTATGAAGGCAGAGAAACACTGAATTTCAAATGTGCCATGCAAGTTTGTGACAGCTTTTCTCATTTTAAAGGAAATGAAGGACTGTCAGAAGGAGTGAGTTACCTGCTTGATCCATATGATTTCTAGCTGAGCTTGTGAAGCTGAAGGTTTTCTAGGAAGATAGTAAATGGCTGCAGACTTGAAATTATTCTTAATGTTTAGTGTCTTTCAAGATGCATGCTAGATGTTTGATAAGTAAATTTCTGCGCATCATTTTACTCTCTCATGCACAGACATTAGAAATTGCAGTTTACTACTTTGAATTTTCATTTTTCATCCATTTGTATAATTCTTATATCACTGAAATGTTACCATCCTTATAATGTTAAAAACTAGATATCTAAGTAAAGTAAATGTTGCCCCACGATGTAATTATTTTGTGATTACTATGTATTTTGTTTGCTTAGACTTTTAAGAAATACTTTCATACTTCTATCTTGTATCTTTGTTTATGCAACTCCATTAAGTGTTGACATTCACTTATTCCTGACTCATTTATGCTCTCCTCTGACATCGACAGAGCCAGCTACTATAAATTTGCTTCTAAAAAAAGATTACTTTGATGGTATGTAACATCCCATAGAATGAATCTGGACATGTGCACACTTACACGATTACATCCACATGGTTACTCATTTGATTAAATACTGTACTTGCTAATGTCACAGGATCTTCAACTTCAGAATCTGATGTGCTGAGTTATTAAATACTTTAATATCTATTCAGATTCTCTACTACAAAATTATTCTAAAGTTGAGTCAAGAGTTCACATTTTAAGATTAATGTAGAACAGGTTAAAATATAAATTCTTACATTTTCATTTCGTCTCTTATGTACTTTAGTGCAGCAATTTTTCAAGCAAAAAATTTGCATTTATTTCAGTAATGTTTCTGAATATGAAACATTCTTTTCAAGATCCATAGGAACTCTCAAAAATTGCTAGAAAATGGTTATAGAGCAACTTAAAAAAAACCAAAAAACAACACAAACTCAAAATACCAAATTTACTGCGTATATTGTCTCTGTCCAAGTTCTGACAGGTCTGAGAAGAGCTGTGTTTTAAATTTTTATTGATTTTGTCTGCCCCAGAATACACCATGATTAATGATTTTTATATTAGAGAAAATATTTAATAAAAGTAACAGTTATTAAACAATTAACAGAAAAACAGCCAATAATAATGCTGCAAAATGGAAAGAAGAAAAAAGAAAGAGTCCCTGTGAAGGAGCATTGTTGTGAAATAAATATAAAGAAGGGCAGGTCATTAGAATATAATTGGTTTTAGATTCTTGACTTATTCATAATTACAGAACTGTAACTGTTGTTCTGGCTAGATTAGTCTCCCATTATGCTTGGGAGTAGTCTCTTTAGCATTTTCTTCCTATCTGTATTCCTTTCACCAAGTTTTAATAATTTGGACAAGAAATTGAAAATAGGGGGAGATGCACGGGAATACTGAATACCAACAGTCCCACTATTTCAGCGCAGTCTGCATATTTTAATATGTTGGTGTGTGTTACCATCAGTCCCAGTGAAATTTCTAAGTGAATCCCATAATCCACTGTTCATAGCTTCTAGATTTCACTATTCATGTTATGATAGTGTCTAGTTACCCTGAGACAAGACTGCTATAAATTTCTCTAATTAAATAAAAATATATTCTACTCCTGGAAGGTTACAAATAAATATGAATAAAATATACAGGCAAATAGCAAATGAAAGGAAGAATTGTTTAAGAGCATACTAAAGATAGGAAGCTGAGGAAATGTGTGAATAATATTTTCTGATGGAAGACTGAAGGGGGAAAAAAAGCATTACCAGTGACAAAAAATGTTCGTTTGGGTGAGAAAAATTAAGCATATCCATTTTACATTGAGAAGTGTTTGTTTAATTCAACATGGAGAAAACAAAAAACCCCAAACGACCTTTTGTAATACACAAGTGTTCCATGTAAAATAGAAAGGAATCAGTAAAAGTAGATGAAAGCCATCTACATCAGAATGTCATGTAGTATCCTACAGAATAAAAAGATGAGTTCAAAGTCTTCCAGAATAGGGAAGGGATTGGCAGAGGTCCAATAATTTCCAGGAAATTGTATGTTATATAAATGATGACATTTCATTACTAATAGTTTTGGGAAATTAGAATTTATTTTACTTTCTTCAAAAAGATTACAAAATTGTCATCATAAGCCATTTTTAGTTTTCTGAAAAATTTCAGCCATTCAACCTCTAAGTGGCAAGCTTTGGGTAAAAACTTTCATAAGTTTTTGTGAGAAATAACCTTATTTGCTAACAGTCTGGTAGGGACAGAATCTGGTTTTCTGTGTTCTAGTCCACGTTACTTGTTCATTCACTATTGAATCCACACTACAGATAGTGTGGCATATAATTAAAAAAAAAAAAAGCAATTTCATGAATCTTCTGATAATTCAAATTTTTGACAGATCTCAACTAATATTTTCATTTTCATTATCTTGTTTTCTGTTGCATTTGGATCTTTAATGTCATATCAAAGAGTCATGTTTGACTCCAGAGCCAGAGAACAGCATGGCTGAGAAAAGAATAAGAATCTTTTTGACTTGAAAGTCATAAATAGCATGAAATTCTGTTTCCAAGGAAACTGCGGATTTCACTTTGGTAGAGGCTACACCATAAAGAAGGTGTAAAATCCATCTTGTAAATTGTCTCTACAGATGAAAAAGTTATGCAAAAGATTTATAGTTTTGTAGACTTGTCTTTCTTGCCATGAACAGAAATGAAGCTAATTTCTTTCATTCCATATGAATATGAACCACTAAAGACAACGGTGTCAAACTCTAAGAAAATCAGAGTTCAAGTAAATATCGCTACTTGTGAAAGACAAAACCAAACACTGAAACTATTTCAGAAATCACAATGAGACGCATTTTACTCTACTTAATGAAAATCAAGAATATCTCTATCCTTTTGAGTGGAGTCACAGTCTTGCTTTTATACGCAGAGTATTACATTCTTGGAAAGAGCCGCCACTGTTATGAAACTGTCGTTCTACTGAAGTTTATTGTTATAATCATATCAGCTGAACAGTTGACACCGAGAATATAGTATCTCCACTAGTATTCAAAATAGGCCCATTTTGTAGCACTAAATGTCACTGAAACCAAATGCCTAAGGGTAAAGAAATATAATTACTATATTTTCTGTCACTTTTATTACCAAAAGGAAACTCAGTAATGGATCTTCTGATAATAGTTTTCATACAAAAAATCTCACCATTACTTCTCTAAATTGCTATGAACTGTTGTTTGTTTCTTTCCCAACTGATTCCCCAAATCTACTCAGTTAACATGAGATTACAGCAGTAATGAACAATGTGATGAGTCGGTGCTTTCATTTTTAGTATAGCATGGTGAGATTATACAGTATACTTATCTTTTATTGCTATTTTTCTTTAACCTCTATCGTGTCCACCAGATTACTAATTTATCATATATGGTAATCAAAGATGTTAGATACTGGAAATACTCCACATCTTAAAGAAGCAGTGTAGATTTATAGAATTTTTGTACTCAGCTATAGAATCCTAGTTATATAAGCCTTCTTTGAATATCCAATTATTCTTGGATTCTTAAGGCGTCCAATACATTACACAGAAAAATGAGAACTACTACATAAATCACATGATTTCTAAAGAGCTATCCACTTTTAATATGAACTTCAGATTCCCATAGTGATTGCTTCAAGGCCATCAACTTCCCAATCCACTTCATTCTGTTTGCTACAACTTACATTTGCATGTAAGCTTTATTTCAAGTATATATTGGTGTTAACTATTGTTTTTATTAACCTAGAACACAGAAGAGCTGCACACAACAGGATTTAACCTTTCACACAAGCAGTAAAAAATGAATGAAAATTTCAGAATTTCCTGTCCTTTCAGCTAAAAGCCTGCCCTCCAAGCTTCTGACTTTTTAGTGGTAGAAAGCAAGTCCACTTATCATTCAAGCTGAGAACCTTCATCATTAGTAGTACTGGGAATAAATATTCATCACTTAGGCTTTACTGTCTGAGAGGGCTGCTTTTATGTGCTTAGTTTTAGAGCTCGCTTTAAAACAATTTGGCTTGCATTGCAAAGTAAACAAGAAAAAGCATTACCTTTCTTACTAGACGGCACAAGTCTTGTTTTGAAATCTGACATCTAGACCATACTTCTCACAGTCTTCACTGCTTAGAATATAAATACTTTTCTAGAGGTGATGGGTGCCTGAGACAGGTGGATTCAGTCACCACTTCACCACATTGCAGAGTCATTACAACTAAGTCTTTGATGTCTGCAATGCATGAAGTTTCCTGAAACTTCATGGAAAGTTTTAGGAAAGTTATTAATTTTCAAACTGTGCCTTTCTCCCTGGAATACAGTCAGACATAAAAAAATTCTTAAAAAGTGTTAACATTTGATTTGGTTTTACACCTTAAATGATCATAATAACGACAAAATTTCACATAAATATCTTGATGCTTTGAGTCTGCCTGGCAGGGAATCCAAACAACCTAGATTTAAATCACTACTTCCAAAAATTGTTGTTTGGGAGTGCTGGCACCAGTCTATTAGTTGATTCTCATGAATTCTCCCTTCCAACCCCTACAATTCTGTGATTCTGTGATTCTGTGATTTTATGAAATTACTAAAAATGAAATACCACCTTCAGTAGAAGAAACACTTGGCATGGAAAAACTGTACTAAGACAGTGCTGCCTTCTTCATTCTTGTAGGTGCTGTTGATATGTTCAGTCATGCCGGCTGGTTATTGGAACTCCTATATTCTATAAAAAGTTTCCAACCCAGACAGTTACATAACAATATGGAGACAGAAGGAAAACATAGCCTCAAGGCCTTAGAAATTTAAAATCCTGTTTTAAGGTGAACAGTTTTAACCTGACGTTCCATTAAAGTCCTTATAGAACAGCACGTAGATAACTGGGATAGAGTACATTCCCCCAGAACTCAGTTCTGTGACAGAGATTATTAATTTCAAAAGATTCATTTATTTGCTGATTTTCTTCTTCCTTTCTGTATTAGCTCAGTGCTCCTTTTGGGCTTGGCACCAAAGAACAAAGATGATTTTAAAAGAGCGTGCAAGAGCGTGGCTGACTTCACTGAATCAGCAGCCCAGGTGGGACCTAATTTCAAGCAAGAGAGTGGCATTGTATAACACAGAAGCCACAATATAAATTTATGTAAATAAAAATTCCAGCAGGGCAATCTTGTGAGTACTGTTTTCTGCTACAATTTTAAATGCCTTTTTTTTTTTTTTCTTGGAAGACTTGCCATTCATATTAATTTTATTGACATTTGATGTAGCTATAAATGAGACAGTTAAAGAGCTGGAGGCATTCTTCCGAAATTACTGTCAGCTGTGAAGAATATGGTAACGCTTGTGAAACTGCTCCCTTTAGTGATTTCAAGACCTGCTTTTGAGTGAACAAAATGTATCTTATCCTGTAAGAAAAATGGGACATAGCTTCTATGTATAATACTGTAAGAGGAGATATGTATAATGACGGGTAGAATACAATTCAATAATTTCTTAATTGTGAGGAGATAAAATATATGAAAGAAAAAGGGAAGAGGAAATTGATATTCTTATCAATCTATGTTGCAGATTTCTTTTAAAATATAGATTTCTTTTAAAATATAAGCCATTTTTTTAACTCAGAGAAACATCCATTTTATTGGAGCCAGGAAGACAGCTTATTCATTTATAGTCATACTATCTCAGAGCTTACTAAGGACAATTTCAGTGATAAAAATGGCTTCAGCATCTCAGAGTTACTCTATTCTATCCTTAACTGCAAATACTTCACTTCAGCTTTTCTTAAAGCAGTTACTGAAGTGCTGCCATAATGGTGTATATATATATGTCATACATATAAGACTATTATTTTATTCTGGTGAACGCTGGTTAAATGTTAAATATATAAATATATTCTCTGGTTGTTCTTTGTTACATAGGGAGGATTTATTCTAATTTTACTTTTGTGAGCTTGTATCAGAGTCTTATAGTTTAAAATGGAATTCTATGTGAATGTGATCAACATATATCCTTTTTCATAAAACAGTTTATAATTTTTTCTGGAGATAAATTGAGGGTGGTTTTTTGTTCTGAAGAGAGAAGGAAAAGCAGATCAAAAGCTTACTTATGCCTATATTAACTAACAGCAGACTGGGAATAATATAGCTAGGACCTACAAATCTATCTTCTCTCTGCAACAAATATAATGAACATTAAAATACAACTTTATCAGAGAACAGAGAGTTGGCCAAACAACAGGAAAAATTAAATTTATGAACATTTCTGACAAAGCTGCTTCAAATAAACCTTCATTTGAAGTAGGTGCTTTGTGTGTGTTTTTAAATGGACAAAATCATTATTTTTTTCCTTTCCCCCCTTTTTTTTCCTGAGAATCTTCTAATGTTTTTTAACAAGAACTATTTACACAGTTATTGTATAGGATCTGTAGGGTTAGGACAAGGGACAAAATTGAAAAGATATCTGCTTTAACAGGATTCTAAGAGAAAATAATATTTTCTTTATGAAAATAAATACATAAATTTATGCATAGATTACAGTACATGGAGTAGGAAAATAAGAGGATAGCAAACAACTGAGACAGAAGAAATTAACTCCTGCAGTTTCCAGTACTTTTCTGCCTGCCCTCACTAAACACCTGGTTATGGTAAAATTAATTATATGAGATAAACAAAATGTCTACTGCCTTTGTAAGTAGAAAGAGGGTATTGGCATGGCATCCAAACTTCTCATAATGTTAAGAAGAATGGTACTAAGGGTTTATGCTGCAGAACTGCCAAAAGATAATACAGGAGAAATTTAATCATTTCAGAATCCTAGATGGATGGATCAGTCCTTCAGATAGAAGACTTCAAACATACACATACAATTATACATGTATGTATAAATATATATATATGCAAACAATGCAAATGCAGTGTTCTTGGGTACATGTGATCCTGTATTTCAGGTAATATAACCTCATTCTTGATTATTCATCAACGTTTAGTTGTTATTAATCTCCACAAAAGCATTTCTACTGCAGAAACATTGAATATTAAGCCTCTTTAGCTATGGTTCTGTATCTGACTAGATTTAATGCATCTTCCCTGCTCCATTATCTTTCAAATGTGGTATGCTCCAGAATGCCATATTCTTTCACATAAACTGAAAAACTTGAATTTACAGTACTGAAGATTCATATCACCTACTTTTGCGTGTATATATTCTTTTGTATAGTTCTTTACATTTAACCTCTCATTTTGATACCTGGTGCTGAGTTTATCTTCCAGTGCCTGTACACTGAAAAGTTAAAGGCTAACTAGTTTAGCTCATTACGTCATCTTATGGTTTCATTGCTCCGTGTTTTCATGCACCATCAGCTTTCCTGCAGGATATTTTTCTATTGTATACTTTATTTCAGAATTGTATCTTTTTTTCCTGTATGAAGGACTCATGTAAGAACAATACACATGGGAGGAAAAGAGGGATGGCTTACTGAAAGATTTATATTGTATACATATGAAATTTGTATTTATATTCAACAGAACGTTGTACTTCCTACAAGGTACATCAGCATTGCCCTTGAGTCTATCAGCTGCTGCATATTGGTAGATTTGGAATGTTGTTATGAGTTTAATTACTGAAAGAGACAGGCACATTTTCAAGTCAAGCCCTGGGGTATTACTTTGTGTTTAGCACAAAATAGACCTGTGTGATCTGTAATCATTATTCCTACTGTCCCTTGCCCTCTGTGTAACCTTTCCCCTCTGTGACCAAGCAATCTTCTTGTGACAGACGTGAGGAGTTTCCAGTGTTGTAATTGTTTGTATAACCCTCATGGATATTCTATTGAATTATACGCCAGTCTCTGATTTAAGTATACCCCACCAATATTTTTCTCTCTTGTAATCTCTGTTAATGTTTGGTTTTCACCTTCTATGAGCTGGCATTGGTGTTTTCTTGCACATAAGTATATATACTCTTTTGGAATTCCTCATTAATACCATCCCTGGTTTTTTTTTAGTTTTTCACATTTAAAATACTTTGACTTTTAAACATGTTTTTGTATGTTCATTTACTTTACCTGTTTTTTCACACTTTCAAAACATTATTTGTTTTCCCATTTTCTTTCAGACGTGCAAACTGTTTGTTTGTTGATTAGGTATATTGTTGCTTCTGTGGCAGACCAAACCTTACTTAAAATTACACATGTAAATTTTGTTCATATTTGAATATAAACAGAACTTGAGGACTGCTTCATATGCTCTAGAAATATTTACTGCTCCCAGTAAATGAATGTCACCAATAGTTCCTGGACTTCAGAGAATTTATTTCCAACATTATCCTGGCTGAATTAATTTTATACATACTACAAGTGCAGCTGTCAATTTTTCACTTTATCATTAAATTCAGGTGTTCTGACATCTCCTATTTAATTACAAAAATGCATGTCACATGCACTTTTATCTTTCTTGCTGACAATAATTTTTATCTCTTCAGCTGGCACATCATACTAAATGTCTTTTCACATTTTTTTTCCAATAACATTAGCCTGGTAACTAAATCTATCTCCATACGCTTGCATTTCATGAGTCATTCTATATGCAACAGAAGTAATCCCGAATTTCATAGAAGATAAGCTCCAGTGGTTCATTCCTAACAGTCAAGTTTTAGCAGATTTGGGTTACTTCTGCATTTTTAAAGGACCACATCATACTTTGGTATTTGTATTTTGATATGGCGAAGATTTAGGTGCCGTGGTTGTTAATTCTTCTTGTGATCACAATCTCTTTTTTTTTTTTCTTTACAAGAAAAAAAAAACAAAAACCTGTAGTAATATTTCCTTTCCTCTTACTGTTTATTTTCCATTTGAACTAAAATTATCAAGAAGTGCTGTCAAGGAATAGCAGTAGGTCAATGACTTAAATGTTAAGGTAATTTGGATGATCTAGTAGTTCTGGGAGAAATATAACAGGGAAAATCACCTTAAAAAAGAAGTTTCCTAATAAACATCTGCCATTTCCTACAGCAGACTTGTCAGCAAACTACATCATAGCTGGAATAGAGAGTAAAGGGCAGGAAACTTTGGAATTTGCTTTTTTTCAGCTGCTTGTATCTAAAGAAGATCTACTTGAATCAAATGTGATACGTTTTCTACTTCTGAAAAGATGTTTCACAAAAGAAACCTGCAAAGAAAAAAAACCTGATTGTATCTGTAAGTTCTTTCTCTAATTTTTATGCAAATCTATCAGACTAGGTACCTGAAGAAGTCCACCTGTCTCAGTGTTTTTTTGTAGATATTCAAATGCACAAGCTAATGCCAGAGGTGAGAGATTCTGATAAGATGTAAAACATACTGGGACTGGACTTATAAAACACTGCTCAATTTCTGGCTGCAATTCTTTAAAAGGATTGTGCTGAGACAAAAGGTCTTCATACTTCTAGCTGGCCCAAGGTTTGCCTCATTCTGATCAGAGTTTGAAAATGAGCAGCCATTAATTGAGGCCTACACTGGGTCTCCTTACTCCATCTTTTTCAGTAAAAAAAATTAATTCCAAGCAAATCCCTAAATGAAATCCTTTTTCAGATTTTTTTCCTCCGTGATATTTGTCTATGCAGTGTGCTATTACCTTATTTCTTAAATTTATATTAGAAAATATTAAATTTGGTTTGTGTTTTTGTTAGAACTGAAATAATGAATATTTATAAAAGATTGGGTCTACAAGGCATAAATTACCATTTGATTAAGCTGTACATAAATGAAATATAATTACTATAGTTTTAAATACATTTATTTTTATTTGTATAAATATTTTTATATTTTTGAATAGCAAATTTAAAATAATTATATACATTCCTTTAATTCCCTTAGTTTTGATACTTATACCATGCACTTAATTTATATAATGTATTTCAAGATACTGATGGGATTGATGTTATTAAAGTGGTTGCTTGGAGATAAATCTTGATATTAAGCACAACGCTATTAAAATTTATTAAGAATTAAGTTCTAATCTCCTCAGGAACAAATCTCTATCACAAGCCTGTTTACAGGCAAAAAATAAAAAAGCACACTCCATTTTTTGTGGAGGCACTGCAGAGTACAGATTACTCATAAATACTCAGTGTTAATAAATTTACAGAGGAAATTAGAGTATGTGTAAAGGAATTGAGTTGTTTGGTTTTTTTTTTTTTGAACAAATATAAAAATGTTGTGTATTTCTAACAAAAGAATGATGGAGATGCACATAGTTTATATACCCACCTTTTGTTTAGAATATAACTGTACATTTTACATTGATTTTTCAGAAGTGGAAAAGGATGATTTTAAACAATACAAGCAAAGTTAACAATACACTCAGATGAAATAGAGTAAAAGGTTGAATTTTGCATGTTGCGTTTTTGCACTATAGAAAATCAGTCACAATCAAATTAAAAAGTTGAGTCAGAAGCAGGAATACCTTTTTTTAATGTTGTTTGGTGCAACTTAGAAAAGCACAGAAACCTTGACTGTAAGATATTGAAAAGTAACAAGTATGTGTATTAGATAATGTAAATGCATCTTAAACCATGATTTTGAAAAATTGTACAGACCAATTAGAGCTCAACTGGTAACATCCAGTACAATGACAGCACATGAGAACTTCTGACTTTTGATAATGGTCCTAGGCATATGCCAGGTTAAGATATTTTCAAGAAGTTTGAAAAACGTATATTTATTTATAAAGTTATATAAAAATTACCATTCTGCTTTTTTGCTTAGTGGAAACGATATCAGAATTTAAAAAAAAAAAAATGCCTTTTAAAGGATGATTTGTGATGTAACGCATACTAGTTGTTCAAGTACTCACTGGCCTAAACTAAGAAATGCTTATGGAGTTAAAAGTTTGATTCTTTTGAACCTCATAAATTGCTATTCATATTTTAAAAGTGTCAGCTTGCAGTTCTTTCCTAGGCAAAATACAGCTTTGAAAATGCAGACTAGCCTAAGTTGAAAGTATAGGCTGAAAGCAGATTACCTTTCCATAAAATTATCAAGATTTTCATGATCTCCCACTAATAGTCTTATCCTTGAGATAACTTTTAAGAGCTATGAAGTCTCTATCTATGTTTATACATTCAGGATTTCATTTTAACTTCCATGAAGGCATACACTTCACAGAAATGAAAATTGGATCAGACAAAAACTTATTTGCCTCCCTTTTTTTTTTCCTACTTGGGAGGAGACTGCTGTAAGGAGGCCTTGCACATTGTTGTGAGATCTTTCAGTTTTCAGAAAAGTGATAGCAGATATTAATGCCTTATTATCACGAACTCCAACAATCTTAAATCTTCTCTGAGAGATTTAGCTTCTGGGATTGAATAAAATTAAATTAGAATTTTACATTACATAACAGATTTCTGTAGTGAATAGAAGAGAAATAAAATATGTGATTATGTTTAAAAAAAAAAAACGAATTAGTCTTTCTCACAAATCTACTATTTTAGTCACAAAATTTTCAGTAATTGGCTTAATATTTTTACATGACTTAGATATACAATGATATTTTAATTTTTTTTTCCTTAGCTAGCCACTCCTTAGTTTGATATAAAGAGAAGTATCTGGGCCACCGATTGGTTAAGTGCTAAATGGTATATTCAGAATTACAACATCGGGAATTTCTTTCTGATTAAAGGTGAATGCATAAGAGGCATTTTGATGTATTGCAAGTTTCACTACTATAATTGCATGGCTTAGATGGAAAATATATCTTAGTTGACCTTGAAATTAATGTTATATTGAAAAAATGGACATATCATAGCAGGCTTGGGTGGTGGTCTACCTTTCACCTGCATTCTCCTTGTTTTTGAGATGCTGGTTAGAAGTTTTATTTCTTTTTATTATGACAGATGAGAAAGGATAGTGATATTGGATGTCTTCTTGTACTTAGTGGTCATGAAATGAGTACTTTCTGGATACAAAAGAAATTAGGAGTGGAGAAATAGAAGATCACATGGAAAGTATGCAACAGAAAGGCTGAATATAAATAACAATAGATAGAAAGAAAGTAAAATTATTTTCTGATAAAAATGAGTAAAAGTTAATTATATAGAAAATACGATATGGCCAGTCATATAAAAGAGAACATCCAGTGACTAGTGATTCAATTAGAGATATCATAATTTTCAGACGTTATTAAGGAGGAGGAAGAAGAAGTGATGCAGTTCAGATTCTACAACAAAATATCTGAAGGCATCTACTGAACATGTCCAATGCAGTGTATTTTGAGATCCTTTATTGGTAACTGATTATCTAAAGAAAATAGAGAGGACAAAAAGATGCAAGTGTAGGTATTTAGGTGTAGCACAGGAGATGAGAAGGAACAAAATGTGTATATCCAGTGACTGCAGATGATCAAAAAGTGACAGCTTGTTATTCAGTTACTTTTTTTCAAATTATGTCAAAGGTGATTGAAGAGTGACCAGCCCAAGGACTAGTACTGTAAGGAATATATGACTACTGGGACCACTATTAGAACAAAAGAACTTTTTTTGCTGTACTGATTCTACCTGGAAAACAAACAAAAAAAATCTTTAATTAAAGAATAAAGAAAGTAGGATGAGATAAATTAATGATTTCCACATAGGGCTGCAATAATCAAGATAAGAGATATAAAGAAAATGAGGATACACTGAGAAAATCAGGAATGAAAATAGAAATGTCGTGCAAGACCTGCTTAGTGATGTGAATACCAAAGAACTAATGAAAACACATTGCGTATAAAACATGAATAAACTGGGAATTTTATATAAATTTGTATGAAGGTAAAATTGGTAGTATTGCATTGCATAGTCTAATAATCAGTAATGTGTTTAAGATCTGTTTGGGTCAGGGTCACTCTGGCGATGAATAATGAAAAGTTCTATTATGATATTGGTAGTAATTGTAGGTTTTGTGGCTACTGTGCTCATGAAAGTTTCTTTATCAAGGAAGTCACCACTGGTGGTGATTGTCAAGATGAATGGAAGGCAATGTGGCAGGTTTGGATAAAAAAAACTATATTACTCAAATTAACAATAACAAACTGCAGATTACAGGGAGCTGAAGTATATAGCATTAAAAATGAAAATTTGAAGGGAAGAATTTTTAATTATTCAGGAGACTGCCTGACTGAAGACTAAGAAGTATAGTGCTTATATGTGGTGGAGGGTGTGAGAAAGAAGCTAACATGGAAGATCATAGTTTTAACAGTTGGATTCTCCAAGCAGCAGAACAAATGCTGAAGATTTCAACAGAGAAGTAAAAAACCTCAGAGTACAAGTTTATCAAAGGAAGCTCATATTAGAAATAGTAATCTTTGTCCTTTAGAGAGCAACTAATTTTTTCAAGTCACTTAGAGACTTTGTTTCTCTCTAGTACCTACTTAGTAAAGGTTTTGACACTGTACCACCTAATCCAAAAGGGAAAAACAAGTTTAGTACATTAAATGTAGGGGGGAAAATAAAGTGTGTAAAATGGAGACAATTGACTGTATTAAAAAGACAGTTGTTAGGTTATAAAGATTAATCTTTCACTGAGGACCTTTACACAGATAGAATGAAAAAAATATATATGAAATCACATAGCATTGTGTAGTACAATCACAAGATGGTGAGCAGAAAGCAATAGATAAACCTGAGATGTTGCAAAATATAAGCAGACAAAATTGTAAAAATTAAAATACTGCATTTACTTCATTATCTTCAGTTCATCTGATGAACACTTCATAGTGCTTTCTTCATTTCAAAATATATGTGTGTATGTACGTATGTGTATACATAGACAAACTTATATATAAACAGCCAGTGCTGTGTGGCTATGAAAGACCTGAAAAGCACTAAAAACACTTGCAGATGTGCAGCTGATAATACAGTAATGAGCAGGTTGCCCATGGTTCATTGAAAAACTAACAAGGATGTGCACAAGGCAGATGTGTTATCATGCGACGCTATGCAGTCCAGGGATGGGCAAATATAGCATGCAATGATTTAAATATTTAGTACATGACCTTGAAAACATGCTTAGTGTTTGGCTAATTTAAATACCTATTAAAATACATGCTAGATGCGTGACAGAAGATAGTTTCAAATAGGAAAACATGGATATAAAGGATTGTTATCACTTGCAATCCCTGGTTGCCAGCTTCTGAAACCTTCTGCGTGCTGTTTAATCATTGCTACACAATGTTATGCTTGTTATTTGCCAGACCATGGGATAAAGGACAATGAGTGACAGCTTTGGTAATTGATCAAGCTTTGTGGCTGGATGAGATAAATGAGTGCCTTCTCTGGACTGATGTTAGAAATAGCTTCTAAGCAGTCAATTGAGGTCACTGAAGAAGAAGTTTTTGCAGCGCCAGCAATGATCAGTGAGCCAAAATGGCCAATGGCCAGTGGAAGAGTGATCCTGAAAGAATCTACTAGCAAAAAGAAATATTTTTGCTGGTGATAGGGTAGTATTAATGTCATTGATGACAGATAATATCTGTCATCCAAAATTCAATAGAGAATTCCAACACGCTCATATGCAAGAGGAAATTTCAGCTGATTTTTGTACCAAGGTAGGGTAATAAGACAACCGGAACTGTCGATCTAGAATGTTGGACTAAACAGAGAGAAAACTTATTTAATCTGGCAAAATGGAAGCTTGAAGTTGGGGACTGAATGTCCCAGTGATGACACACTAGTTGTGGAGAAGACTCTAGAGGTCAAAGGAGGAAATTCAAAACAAGAAAATACTGATGCAGATTTTGCAAAAAATAACTTTGATTGGAAATTAGAAATAAAAATTTCCTAATTTCTGTTCAATGACCTTCCAAAACAAGTTTAAATAAGATTGCAGTGAAGGCAGGAAACTTAACAACTTTTGCGTTAGACCTTAATAAACAGAACAATAAGATTACGTGTTTGTTACATTGATAGCAAGATCAGGCAGAAAGCTCCTTTTACTTTTGTGCTCCGGGTTTCTGTGCTAGGATCATTTTATATTCTTTTTCTTATAACCTTTTTCTTCATAAGTAAACAATTTTCTTCATTCATACTGTACCGAAAACATAAATTTTGTTTAATTTTTCCTTTGTTTCTTTGATATATCTCTTTCCAGCTGGCACAAATCAATGAATTACTGGTGAAAGCAAAAGAGAAATGGTGCAACCTCTTAGAAGTCTTCAGCTCCTTTGGATATACTGCTACATGGAAAATGCGGAGTTACTAATATTCTAATCTGTACACTACAGTGAGAAGGCTTGAAGCCTAGTGTAAATTTTATTTGAAGTGGACTCTGTAGCAGAAACTTAGAGGCTATGTACAAAGCTGCTGTGATTTCTGTAATATTGCCAGATAAGTTTTCCCATGTTTTATTTAATGCAGTTATTCACTGGATGTGGAAAAGACTGATGCACATTTATTGTTTTATCTATGTAAAAAGTTTGCTATCATAGAGGAACTTACCTACTTGAAATGCCTAGTGATAATACATGACGCTATTAAGATTAACAACCTCCTGATTAATACTAGAGAGCACATTTGCAATCAAATGGTCTATAACAATGAGGCATGTGGAGAACATTTTGTACATGAGTTCAGCAGTTCATGGAGTGGTGCCATTACTGACATAAAACCAACTGTTATTCATCTCATGAACTCTGTTGTAGTGTTTCAGAAAGCTTAATCTTATATAAAAGAGTATTTCTCATGTCTTAAAATAGATGCTTGTAATATGGCTTAGAATGTGCATGTTGGCAGCCAACCTTGACCACACTGTGAAACAGAGTGCAATGCAATGTGATCTCCGTTCCATGACTGCAGGCAGAGAACTACAGAAAAAGGTCAGTGTACATTTTGCCCATTATTCAGATGAAGATGCAGATGTAGAAATGAACAACTGCTGTGTTGCTTTGGAAAATCAAAGCCACCATTAACACAGTAAGGTACAATGGGTGTTTTGCGACTTCTGCCAGTTTTGACTTTAGAGATTAGTATTTCTTTCTGTCTCTAAGCACAATTTGCAAAACAGGTGGCTTTGAAAAGGAATAAAACAGACTTTTTCATAAATAAAGGTTTTATTATTATTATTATTTTAAATATATGCTACTGGTTGGCTTTTTTTTTTTATTAAAAGCATGATGATTTCTTGTTTTAGAAGCAATTAATGATTGCTTTTTCATAATTAATTGGATAATCAGTTTAGCTTTAACCTTATACCACTTTCTTGGAACACTAAGGAAAAATGTTTTTGTTTTATTAGGAAGGTACAGTTTTATAATATTTCATAGAAGACTGTGGCAGATTTTAAGATAACATTTATTTAACAAGAAATAACTGTAAGAGTAAAGAGTGCAGATGCTGTGCAATCTGTTCTAGCTGCATTCATGATCTCAGTTGCTGCAAGCAGTTCTTTCCTGGCCTTTGTGGAGAACAGAGTTATTATGGGACTGGATAAATAAAACAAAATGTCTGAATATATATAACAGTTAGGTAATAGATCAAAGTACACACAGATAGCACAGAAGAATATGTTTCATTATCACTGAAGCTTACAAAACCTGCAGTTTCCATGCACATGCAGATCTGAAGGATCTCCAATGAAACCTTCCCTCTAAAACCCCTTCTATCAACTCTCCCTCTACCAGAACTTTCATTGTGAATAAGGTGAAGATGCAGGGCCCACCCCTAGTGTGGCTTAGCTATGTTATCTTGACTCAGACTGCAGAGAGAGCCTGTAAAAGTAACAGTTACAGAAGGAATATTGCTGAGACTATCAATGAATCAAGAAGAAAACCAACAACAAAGAGTGGTATAAAGTCCAAAAGAAAAGCAAAAGCTAGTTAGTATTGTTGAGGGATCTCTAGATTGAGTTGTCATTGGAAGGATGGCTTTGCAGGACTGATTTAGTAGGACTGTTTCTCATCTAGAAGTAGATGATGGCTGTAGAAATGTGATTTCAGTTAGCATACTGACAAAAATTCCCGAGACTCTCTACAGAAATATTAAATGAAGCAAAAGGAGAGATGTAGACAGAATTTTCCAAGTAATAACAGCTGAGCACTGGTTATATTTCTGAGAGATTAAAGAAATTGTGAGAGGTAAAGAAATGACTGTAGCAGGATACACTGGTAACAGAACGACTGTTGACATGTCTATTGGAATTACTATGGAATGTTTATTATGGACAAACTGCTGTAGCCTGCTATAAAGTAGTATAAACATAATATAGTTTAACATATAATGCACAGCTGTGAATTGATGTTGACCTTAACCTTGGCATTTGGCTGTAGCATTTTAATTCTTTTCCTTGTTTCATTAATGATGGAGTTTTACTGTTTATAAGTATCACTGATAATTGATTGGTTTGGGTTTTTTTTAGACACTGAATGGAGGCTTTATTTTTTGCCTGTGTGATTCATGTGACTATAAGATATATATGGATATATATATCTGCCTCATTAACATAACAGATGATCTACATTATTGTCACATTTGCAAATGTCAATTTTCAATTCAATCTTAAGATCATGCTAGTGTAGTGATTTCTCTTTATTAACAGATAAAATTAACATACAGTGACATACTAAGAAATAACCTCTTCCACTGGAGTCTTCTCTTGGTTGTACAACATACTCTGCTTCCTTGTTTACCTATTTAATATAGCATCTCTTCTTAAAGAAAAAGAGAAGAAAAATACTTATCAGTAAACACTATTAGCTAATTTCAGTGCTTATTTTTGGGAAAGAACCATTATCTATTCTTTATCATTCATTCAAAGACAAAAATGCACTATTCAAAAATTGTAATGACTCATATATCCACATTAGTTCAACCTGTAGCCACATTTGACATATCTTAATCCAGAAGGAAGAAAGGAGAGTTGTTTCCAGCAAGTGATTTGTCCTTTTCATTGGGAAAAAGTACATGGAAATGGGCTGGCTGTAGATGGTAACTGCACATGCCAGATGTCACCCCCTTTCCCTTCTGAGAGCCCCGATGAGCGTTTTAGTTTTTTGATGAGGGCTGCCAGAGTAGCCTTCTCAAGAGTTGGAGATATCTGTCTTTGTCTGTGAGGTTTTCTCCCCCATATTAAGGAACAAACTTAATGAAATCAATGTGGAAATCAGAATATAGGTGCAGTACAAGAAACACATATTATTTTGCCTGTAACAGGAATGAATATAACTTTTTTCCCTTATATGTTTGTCCGCAAGGACCAGATAATTGTGTGTTGTGGATCACAAGTCAAACATTATTTATATTTTATTGTCCTAAGGGATATTAGCTAGGACAATGCTCTCTCTCTCTCTCGATCTTTCTAATCTGGTATCCTGTTTTGCTGAGTAAATTTTTTTTTTTTTCAGAGAAATAAATGTAATAAAATGCATGAAAATATAAAAACACATTAGTCATTCCCTTATTCTGTTGAATATGTTATTGATTTTCAACTCTTCGTCCTTATTCATAAAGCCTCCATCAACACTGTTCCCTAACTCTACCATTTTTCTTTTCTTCCTTTCCTTACTGGGATTTTTTATAGGTCAGAATCTTCTGATTCATGGTTTTGTCCTAAATATAATTTAGAGACTGTGGGTGCCTGAGCATTTAGTGTGTGCTTTCACAATGAAATGAAATTCCTGTTTGTATTTGGAAAGATGTTTGTGGTTCTGGCTTTCTGAAACAGAATTTGACCGATGTATATTTCTTTGCTGCTTTTACTTGGTTGCAATGCAAAACTGCCTGGGACTCTGCAAATGGCACTTTACAAATGAAATTTACTATTATTGCTCTTTCTACACAGCAAAATCCACAATTAGCCACAATTGAGTTGCAGGCTTACAGCTCCCTGTCCAATATTATAATGTTCGAAAATTCTCCTTTTGGGCTCAAATATCTTACACTTACGTTAAGCTGAAAAATTTTGGTTGACTTGTTGACTGAAGTTGGCCCAGCCATTTGTTTCTGTTAGCAAAACAAGTTTTAAAATACAGAATCTGTAAAAACACAAAACAGCATCTATTTTCAAATTATGATGTGTTTTTCAAAACTAGTATTGATTAAAACATAGACAACTTGAAGATGTTGAAACATGAAGGTCAGATGTTTACCTGCTGTAGATATTGTAGTTTCATTCATTTAAATGAGGCTTTCCGTTCATAAATGGTAGTCCTTAAATATCTTTCTCCCACATGTTATGTCTCAGAGAGAAATTATCATTCCTAATGGTCTGATCCTAAGTGGTGAGTGGGAGTCAGTGTGTATGTGTGATTGTGTTAGAAGTCACTTGAAACCTTAAGTCATAGATAATATTAAACTTTTGAAAAGTTTGTCTATTACAGTTCAAATATAACTTCATATGAGATTTTCAAATGATATTTTGCTCTTTCCATTAACACTTAGCATTAGACAGCAAGAAATTCAAAGATTTCATTATTCATAAGATTCTGGGCGAAATCATATCAAGTATTAATACATAACTTTTAGGTTAATGGATTACTTTTTAATAAAAGAGCATTGCTTGTTGTGGCTGAGATTATCTGGGGGACCATCTGTATTAATATTGCGAAACAAGAATAGCTTAAGAACATTTGGGGGAGAAATCAGTTAATTGCCTACTTTTAGTGTAAGAACCTTGGTTTGGTGTAAGAAATGCTTGCTTTCTTGATAAAATAAGTATTTAAAAATATATCAGCTGACCTAAGATTGCTCAACACTTTCTTCTGGAAAAAGAGGGAAATAGCAGATTAATGAAACTTGTAAGAAAGTGATACAGATTCTGTTTCTTTCTCTTCCCACATAGTGTCTGGGGCATTCATCTCAGTTGATGGAGACACAAAATCAATTTTCTCCCTTGCTTGAAAGGAATTAATCCCACATTGTAACAAGAAGTTCTTCCCATGATACTAGAATGTATTTTGAGGTGGATTCCACTCAATATTTCCCATTGACTGTGACCCTGCAAATATTGGGTGTACATCAAGAAGATGGTCTTAAGGGTGTTTTAGTTGTTCTCCCATGTTTGACAGACTTTGTCTCCTGAGGCGAGTGGAAAAGTATTAACTACAGATATAGAGGAAATGCTCCCTTTTGTAATTTGATCTGAGACATGAAATCTTATTCAGAACAAGAATATTCTTAAGTAGAAAAGCATTACCAGGTGAAAATGAAACCATTTTACACCAGACTGTTTTATTACATGGTACTTAGCACACTCTGGAGGTAGATGAAATCCAATGAGTCAGAGGATAACACTGAATATGGGTCAGCCACCACGATAGGAGAAATACAGAGGGGTGTAAAATCACTGGGTCTGGCGTATGTGAAATAATGCTTGTCATCAGCATTACCGTTTATATCCTTCAGTTCTGTGGGTGCTTTTTAATCAGGCTCCATAATTGAACTTTTCAGTAAATATTTTCAAAATAGAAATAAAGTTACTGTTTCATATTGTATTCATATTATCATATTTTGTGTCTCATTTCTGAATTAGTATATAAGTATATATATGTATATGTATGTATAGGCATATGGAAGATAGGGAGGTGATACAGGAGAACCAGCATGGCTTCATCAAGGGCAAATCCTGTTTAATCAGCCTAGTAGACTTTTATGATGGTATCACTGCACCAGTAGAAAAGGGGAGAGCCACTGATGCCATCTATCTGGACTTCAGGAAGGCCTTTGACATGGTACTCCACAACATCCTTCTCTTCAAATTGGAAAGATATGGATTTGATGGGTGGACTGTTCAATGGACGAAGAACTGGCTGCAGGATTGAGTCCAGAGAGTGGTGGTCAATGGCTTGATGTCTGGATGGAGATCAGTGACGAGTGGAGTCCCCTAGGGGTCAGTGCTGGGACTGATACTCTTTAATATCTTCATCAATGACATTGATAGTGGAGTTGAGTGCACCCTCAGCAAGTTTACTGATGACACCAAGCTGTGGGGTGCGGTCGGCACACCAGGGAGATGCAGTGCCATCCAGAGGGACATAGACAGGCTTCAGCAGTGGGCCCAGGTGAACATCATAATGTTCAGCAAATCCAAATGCAAGAACTGTTAGGATGAGTTCTTGCATCAGAAAGTCTGTGCTTTCTGGCCTCTGCTAATACCTGTCGGCTGGCATGGGGAAGCAGAGGCTCACCCCTCCTGGAGGTGTAGTGGTTGGTGGCTCTGCACATAGCAGGGGGGTTGAAACTAGATAATCATCATGGCCCTTTTCAACCCAGGCCATTCTATGATTCTATGATCTTGTGCCTGGATTGAGGCAACTCTCACTATCAATACAAGCTGGGTGATAAAAGGATTGAGTGCAGCCCTGCAGAAAAAGACGTGAGATACTGCTGGATGGGAAGCTGGACACGAGCCAGCAATGTGCCCTTGCAGCCTAGAAAGCCAACTAGATGACCTTTAAAGATCCCTTCCAACTTAAAGGATTCTATGATTCCGTGATTCCGTATGTATATGTGTATGTTATGTATATACATATTATGTGTTTGCAAAATGTATATTCATATGTGTTTATATAAACTCGAATAGATTTTTTTTCTCTTTTACAATCATGACAGATGGCATTGTTATTCCTATTGGCTGTGTTTTGCTCTGCCAGATTCCTTTAAGTAAGGAATCATCATCACAGAAACCCAGGTTGGGCTGACATTCCTAGAGAAAGGAAGTCTTGATGAGGTTATCTAACACCCTGTCCAGTAATGTCTTGAAAACCTCCAGTGATGGGAAGTCCACCAAGACCCTGGGGAGTGTGTTGCAGTAATCAATTGCTCTCATTGTCAAGAATTTCCTCCCAGTGCAGCTTGTACCCATTGTCCCTTGTCCTCTCCATGTGGATCATTGTGAAGAGAGAGACTGTGTTCTCTTTGCAGCCCCTTATTAAGGACTGCAAAATTGAAGAGCTACCCTCTGAGCATCTCCTCTGGGGTGAAAAGATCCAACTCGTTGGTCTTTTCAGATAAGCAGCACAGCAAAACCTAGGAAAGCAATGACAGTAGTAAAGTGTGATAGAAAGGCAACTTGGGACATAATATGGGGAAAAATGTGATATTCTAGGAAGCAGAGAATAATATGGGGAGCTGGGTGTGGCGTGTGTACTCCTGGCAGAGGAAATTACCGAAAAGCTGCCAGGTTGAAGGAAGGCCTGGAAGAAAAGGGCTGCCATTCAGTGAACTTTTGTGATCCGTTGTATCTCACTTAACTCCTCACAAGACTTCTTGTTTTAAAAGATCTTTCTAATACTGTTTCAGTTTTTGTTCAAGTAAAACCAGGATTTTGAGCTGAAAATAGCTGTTGTATCTTTTTGGATGTGTCATCAAAAGGTCAAAACTAGAAATTATCTGCTGCATTCCAATCCTGTTAGTCTCAAGGCTAACCTAGAGGATACAGAGGGAGTCAAGCATAATCTTAAACCCTTTACTTTCTCTAAAGTAGATGAAGCTGTTAGGCTGAAAGGTGCTGAGAGGAGTGAGCACTTTGGGATGGATTTGCCAGAGTGGGAGTTAGTCAGGCTGACAGCAGCGTAAAAAGGTCTAAATACTACAGATTTGCCAGCAACAATCTCTTTATTTTAAATGTTTTGTACCTTTGAGGAATGAATGGAACGTGCTGTATTTGGAAAAAGCTCTATTAGCTGCTTCAATCAACTTTTGCCATAGTCTCCCTAAAGGAAGCCCTTAAAGGAAAGCCTTAAAACTCCTATATTAATGCATATTGGTACTCAACAGTAACTCAGGCCTTGGTCTAAGTCATATTGCTGATGCTGAAAGCTAAAGGTCGTGCACTTGGCAAGACCCTGCAAAGAAGAATTCCTGAAAGATTTGGTTTAATTTTGTAACCATGACAATAGTTTTTTTCAAATACTTTCTGCTAACAAAGTGTCTGAAATGTCACACCTGTTTTGTATTTTTTCCATTGTAGATATCTATCAGCAATACTTTCACTTCAGAACAGGAGAAACTGAGGGGGATCTTGGGCCTGCTCAGAAAGGCAGGCAATAGGACTGCTTGCACACACTGGGCAGGTGGCATAGGACAAAGGGGAAAGAAAGAGAGGGCTGTCTAGTACAAAAGATGGGAGGAGTAGTGTAACTCCTCACCTAATCAAAATCACAAAAGAGATGTCATGGTTTTGTGATTTTTGGTTTTCAGTATTCCACATCATAACATCATGTAATGCACTGGGAGTTAAAGCGTTGTCTATCCAGGTACCTGTCCCCTGCATGTCACAGAGGTCATGGGATCATCCCCCCTGGGGGGAAGTCTCTCTCTCTTCTTCTCCGACTGGCAAAGAACGCAGGAGGTTTTTACAGGTGCTCTGAAAACTCTCTCTCTCTCTCTCTCTTATTTTATTTGATTTATTGGTCTCAATTTCAATTAGATTGTATTATATCATAGTTAGTAAAATAAGTTTACCTCCCTAGACCGGTGCTGCTGCTGTCTATTTTCCTTTCCCTTTCCCTTCCCGTTTTTGGGGGGAGGGTGTCATGGAGGAGGGCCCTTGGGACCACTGTCCCTGTCACGGGCATAGACTGGTCCGGATAACCCCGTGACAACAGATCACAGTCTGAACATAAATGGAGCTCACAGACTACAGAGACTTGTAAGCTTGAGGGTGAGGGGGCCTTTTGAATGATTTTGTTAAATGGTAACTAGCAGTGCATTCAAAACCAGTGAGCAAAGGCATTCCTCAAGTGTTTGTTAGCATCCATCTAATACAGCATCTTAAGTGTTTTAATTACAAACCAGAAAGCTTGTTTATCCTGAGGGATAAATGGAAGAGAGTAGATGCAGGTTGAATGTGAAAATGAATGAAAAATCAACAGTGAACATAGGAGTACATGCATCCTGGTCCCTAGCCTCAGGAGGAAAGTCCAGAGAGTGCTCATGGATCTCTGCAAAACCTTCAGATTATGCTTAGGCTCAGCCTAGACTCGAGGACCACCAGGAGACTCTGACAGTGTTCAGAACCTGTTGCGCACTCTTCGTGAGATGCTGTCTCAACAAGGCTGAGGCTCATACCCTGCAGCAGGGCAAGATGAGCAATGGCCCACTGAGAGGAAATACAGCTGTGCAGTGCCAGACACCATGTGATGGAAAGCTTTCTCCAATCTTGTACCAAAGGAACCATCCTCAAAATAAAATCTATGTATCACAAGGGAGTTTTCTGCTCCCAGCCTGCAATACCAAAATGCTGTCCGCAGGTGTGCATCCAGTAGTGGCTGGCCTGCAGGCAAAGGCATATCGCCTTTTAACCTTTTTTTAAACTTGAATTAAAATTCGATAAAATACCAGACACAAAGAAAACAAACAAACAAAAGAAAACAAAACAAAGAAGCAAAAAAACCACCAAAAAACTCACAGTTTTTTCCATTCCCATCTGCAAATATCTGGTGCATTAGCCTTCTGTAGATGTTTTCAGCAGATTCTCTGATTTTGTTCATGAATAAATATTTTATATAGCAACATATATTGTAGAAGGTTCTAATTCCTTTAAAAGCATTATCAGATAAAGAAGGGAAATATTAAATTAGTTATAATAATTATATTTTATTTATATTGAACTAAAAGTACTAAGATTTTTGGTGGGTGAAAAATACACAGTAAAAAGAAAATATGACTACTAACAGTACAATGGAGTGGATGATGGGTACTAAAGCAGTTTCTTGATGGGTGCATGTGTAGTAGGAAATGAGCAACATTTCTATGATGTTTAAGTGGATGATTCACTTAGTTGGTATGGTTTACTCTGTCTGAAAAGAAGCTGTTGCCATTAAGCAAAGCACCCTTTCATAAGGTCAATTCTAAAATATTATGATTATTGCTCTCGATTTATGCACTTATTGTTTTGTACATAAATAAAGCTATGGCCTCTTCCTTCCAGTTAATGCACCGCAGCTCAACTAATTTTGAAAATGGAAGAGGGTATGAGAGAGATCTGATATTAATGAGCTGTACTAACACCATTACAGATTGATCAAAACTAGTTATTAAAAATAAGAATAGGGCTTGTTACATGCTTTGGAAAAACTTCAACAAGTAAATCCAATAAATCCAGACTCGGTCATAATTTTTATGATCTTTGCTTACCAGTATATAGCTGCTTTACTCTAGGAAAAATTCTAATCCTAGCCTGGGTTATGCCTTTTGGTTCCATACTTAAAAAGAAAATACACAAAACTAAAACTCCTGCCCGCTAATGACTTCTCCATTTTGGAATCTAACATTTCACTTATTTCTAAGAGAGGTACTGCAGATAAAATTTTGCATTTTGATGGATCTGCTTTTCAGTGATTACTTCATGGACAATAGTATTTCCTTCTCTATTTTACACCAGCAACACCCCAATGCCCCAGTTAGACGGCCATTGAGGTACAGTATGTTCTTGTATTTTCAAAAAGCATGCATTTTCCTATCAACAGAAAAAGGTAGGAAAAGTAAGAAGGAAACAACATGCCAACAACAAGGATATGTATGAATATCAAGGACAGGTAATGGCAGTAAAAGAAAAAAAGACAACCAAAATAGGGAAAGTGGGGAGTCCGCTACAACTACATGTGTCCAAACCTAGCATGGTCATACCTTCCTTTTACTTTGTAATATCCTGTGAGTGGGAAATATAGGGTATTACCTATTTAACATCTGTTTTGAGCTGCTACTGTTTTGCATGAAATTATTTCTTGCATTTCCTTGTGCATTGGAGAGGAAATGTACATCTTGTTGGGAAGGATGAGGGCTAGTATGAGAGCAAAATGTGCTTGCCATGACATAGAGGATGAAGGCATCAGTTAAAGTCTTCAGTTAAGAGTGTGAAAATGAATATGCAAACAGATTTTAAAGCCTTGAAGTAGGTTATAAGGAGAATTAAGCAGTTACAGCACAATATCAGAAAGCTCATGTGTGAAGTGCTTATCCACAGAGAGAAAAGGTAATATGCTATAACAAAAAAAAGAGATGATAAAAATAAATGATCAACGCATGGTTTTCTGTCTGCAGAAGTAATAAGGTAAACACAGATTTGCACAGAAAAGGTGGAAAAAAATCTGTACTGACTCAGGGATAATATATGCAAAAAAGAAGAGCAGCTTTTATTTAGAAAATGAAGTAACTTTCACAGCATACAAAATTCCATATATGTAGTGGCCAAAATAAAGCTGGATGCCAGCAGTTATTGAGCGTGTTATGTAAGACACTCAGACATTTCTGAGCAGCATAGATTCTCATATTCATTTGATGGCTGTTCAGGCTTATGGAAAAAAAATAAAATTAAATAAAATTAAATACATATTATATAATTCCTTGCCACACTTGGAATCCTCTCCATGACCCTTCTCTTCTGGTCTTGGTCATCTGAGTAGGCAACAGCTGCCAATAGCTCTAGTAGCAGTTAGTCTCCTTTTAGTACTGGACTAGCTCTTTTGCATTGGGCCTAAAAGAGCAAATAAGGAAAAAAAAAAAGCATTGCTGTAGTCTTTTACTTTCACAATATATCTGTTATCTCTACTCTGACATTCAGGGCTAAAAATTATCACGTGGTCTCAATTTTACCATTTGCAGAAAGGTGCCATTACAGAGCTGTATTTTCTAAATCTCAGCAGACAGGAAACTCACAGCTTTCTAAGTGCTAAAACAAGCTTGCAGACCACCATGAAGGAAGAATTTGTAGATATTGTAATTTTGTTTTACTTAATTTTGCATACAATGTGACATATGATCCATGGACTAATGCAAACAGATCAATTAAAACAGGTGGTCTTGCTGTCAAAAATAAAAATAATTGCTAAATATAAAAAAGTATTCTAGAACTCTTACCACTGATACCTCTGTGATGGAGATTAGTAAAATAAAAGGAGTAAACAGTTAAAAATATGTAAGAAATAATATTAATACATTACTTAATCATTTGTATATTAGTATAAGCTCTGCTATCTTAAAATGGAGACTACTGCCCCAAATTGTTTTCTGGTACTAATCCAGATCAGCCCAAAGCCTGTCTAAGATTTATGTAAATCCACATGCTATTTTGTTCATTTTACCAAGAAATTGTGGTCCCAATTTCTGCATATAAATGAATGCAGTTAGAAGAAAAAAAAATGGAAGCGAAGTAAACATTATATGATCTGCTACAACATAAGGAATCTTCAATATGACCTTTATTTTATAGTCAAAATCATCCAGCTTGATGATCTTTGGAATTCTAGTGTTTAGCAGAGATGATGATGCAATGATTTCTCTTGACACTGAAATTGTAAATATCTGGATATAAGAAAGAATGTGTACACATCAGTATTGCTATATACAATATGTGCACAAGTATCAGTATTATCACCTGTAGCTAGCATTTTATATTTTAAATTCCTGTTGATTTTGAACCTACCTCATACTTACAATAAGTTCTGAAGTTATGCTATTGAATTTTATTCTGTCATTAAATAACTAATTTCTGTCTGTTCTAACACAATTCTCTATGACAGACATGATAGGAAGTTTATCTTAGCACTTTGTGCGTTGGCTGTAAAACTGATCTATCATTCTCAGCATTGGCAATGCAATCTCTTATGAATGTGCAATAAGAATCAGTTTCCATCAAAATAGATATTTTTTTTCTGAAACTCAACACATATTTTTACCAAGGCTTACAAAAATAGAAACATGTATGCTGTTCGACTTCATTTTAAAGGTCATAAAATACATTTATCACCTTTAACATCTTTTATGTCTCTTTAATTAAATTATATAATTCATGTCTTTCTCAGGCACTCCTCATATGAAATTCAGGGAGGTATAATGAATACTATTTATAAGGGCAGAATTACAAGATTATTGCAATATATGCTGTTTGAACTCTACATCTTGAAGGTGAGTGAATAAATTTTCCATCAATTATATTTATAATTATTATTGCTACTTTACTTTAGGAAATAGTGAACTGTTGAACTATGTCTCTGTTTTGACTCAGCACTTTTGCCAAATATGCTGGCTTCAGTAAGAATATAAAACTTATTTCTCCTCAACATGTACACTGAGAACAGCCAATAGATACAGTTGTTAAGAGTCTGTCATGGCTCTGTCACCATCTGCTATGGTCATAGCCAGGGCAGCATAGAGGCAGAAGATTTTACCAAAGGACATGCGTTCCTCCAGGAACTAGGCGGCCAGTTCTTGTTCCAGTGCCTTCCGTGTCCTCTCAAGAGGAGAAGAGAGAAACTGCAAAATTTTTGTTGCGTGTTTGATAAAAGATCCTTTAAGAGAGTTTATGTTAGTGAGAAAGTTCTAAAATATCATAGAAAAATATTCCTAATTCCCCAAATTGATTGAGTTGGTCTGATCAAGTCCTCGTCAAGAAACATTAACAGTATCCTCCCTCTCTCTGCTTAATGGCATCCCTTGAAAAACACACAAGGAAGCAGAAGATGCCGCATCTAAAATATAGGTTAGCAAGTCATGCGAGTATGAATATGACTTCTGTTTATTATCTTTATTGATGATCTTGACAAGGTAATTGAGTACACTTTCAGTGAGTTTGCAGATGACAAGTTGGGAGGAAGTGTTGATCTGTTTAAGGGTTAAGAAGGCTTAACAAGGGGATCTGAATAGGCTGGATCAGTGGGCTGAGACCAATTGTATGAATTTCAACAGGACCAAGTGCTGGATTCTGCACTTTGGACACATCCACCCCAGCTGTTGAAGAGTCTGGAGGACAAGGCTTATGAGGCACATGAGGGAAATGGGATTATTTCAGAGGAGGCTAGGGGACTCTTTATTTCTCTCTACAATACCTGAAAGGAGGTTGTAGCAAGGTGGAAGTCAGTCTCTTCTCCCAGATAACTAGCAATAGGATGAGAGGTAATGTCCTCAAGTTGCACCAAGGGAAGTTCAGTTTGGATATTAGGAAAAAACTTCTTCTCTAAAAGAGTAGTCAAGCATTGGAACAGGCTGCCCAGGGAAATGGTGGAGTCACCATCCCTGGAGGTGTTCAAGAAAAGTGTAGATGTAGCACCTAGGGACATGGTTTAGTCGGTATGGTGGTGATGGGTTGACAGCTGGACCTAATGATCTTATTTTCCAACTTTAAAGATTCTATGATTCTATGAAATATCTAAAAAGGCAGGTATCAAGTGAATGGGGCCAGGCTCTTCACTGGTGCTCAGCAACAGGACAAGGGGCAACAGGCAGAAACTGGAACACAGTTCCAGAGAACAGGAACAGGCTGCCCAGAGAGTCTGTGGAATCTCCTTCTCTAAAGATATTCAAAATCTACCTAGACAGTTTCCTGTGCCACCTACTGTAGGGAACCTGCTTTAGCATGATCTCCAGAGGTTTCCTCCAACCCCTATGGTTTTGTGATTCTGTATGGAATATCCTGGCTTTTAAAATGGTTTCTGTAAAGCAGGGTTTGGATCATTATATTGTGGATTTAGTGGAATCTTATTCTATGAGTACTCTAGTTGGCCAGATAATCTATTAGCGTGTTCAGTAACTCACTTGTGGTAACCCACATAAATGTTTCAGAATTGTGGCATTGTGTTAGTTTTGCTGCAAGCACAATGTGAGATTAGTCTATAACACTTCTGATACAAAAATCTGATTCAGTGATGTTCTGAACAATTTACAGTCTGAGATACAGTTTTCTAAGTAGAGGAAGATATTTCTGGCAGCTGCACTGGATACTTTTTGAAGAATGAGTGAATAGTCCAAATCTCCTGACTCACTACTGCATGTTATTCACCCAGAGCACACTTGTAATGAGTGGGCATATTCCACGCACAAATGCAATTCTATTGATTCTACAACTGTGAAGTCCAAAACAATATAAGCATTGTTATATCTCCACCACATTTTCATCACTAGTTGTACTGTACAAAATCAATATCTCCTGTACTCTTCTGTCCTGTAAAAATGACTATTTTATCAATAAGAAGGATCAGGCTCAGAAATGATAAATTGTCAAATGCCTTTTATTTGCTAACTGTTTAATCAGCCCTTGTTTAATATTAAACGAAGGAAAATAATTTGAACAACAAAATTCCTCCACCTCCTTTATTTCCAACTCCCACCAAATCTATTTTGTTACTTAGTAAAATGGATTACCATTATTTTTATGCAGTGCATAACAGCTGAAGAAAACAAGCAGACTATAGTGCTTAACAATGCATAGTGAAGGAAGGATATTTCATTTTATTTTAAAATATCTTTTATAACAGCATAATCTGGCAGAGCATATTGATTAAACAACTGTTCATGCCGCATTGTAAAACCCTGATATTCTTGATATTTCATAAGGAATTAGCACTAAAATCTCAATTGGAATTCTCCTATCTGAATGTAGTCTTATTGAAAAAAAAAATCAAAGTGCCATTATTACCTGTTCTCTGAGATAACTACACAGTATGCTATGCCTAACTTCGCAGACAGAAAAAAATGAGTGAGTCAAATATTTCTAGTTTTCCAGTAATAATGACTTTTTCTTATTTTTTTAATGCTGATGTCACTTATGAAGTCACTGTATTGAAATAATGCTCTTATGTTGCTTGAGTTCATTACTCTGTGCTGATCTTATCACAACAACATTATTCACTCCTTTCTTTGATAATTAATACTGATTGCATGTTAGTCTGTGAGCAAGTAAAATGGCTTTCAGTCTCAGATTGTAGAAAATCTACTTAGAAATTTAATAGATGTTTCTTTCCATATCTTATAGCTTGCTTAATGGTGCACCTCTTTCACAAAGGCAGTTCTTATTGTAGTTAGAACACAAAAGTAGAGGAGGTAACTAGTTTTATTGTTGCTTATCCACAGTTCCATTTACTGGCTCGTGCTTCCATCTGAATCTTTCCAAGCTGCTTTCCCTGGAAGAAGATACAAATGTGAAAATGAAAAAGAATGTGAATGCATGTTTTTTGAAGCCTCAAAATACTGTTATTGACCCACTGACTATTTACATGTCTTCCTTTAATGTTCTTCTGTCAAATCCACATTCTGTTAATGGGAGCAAAACCAATATTCTTCTTGCTTAGTCCTGATCAAAAGTGGGGGAAAAAAGTTCTGAAGATTCCTGAATTATATTAGGGTTAATCTCTGACTCCTAACTTTTCATCTCAGCTCCATTGTGACGTTGTTGGAAAATGTATGAGTCATCATAGAAAACAGTGATATGAATAAACCAAATTAATAGGATTATTTTAAATGACAGAAAAAAAAAGGATAGGGCATAGAAAAAAATAAGAAATTTTACAAATCAAAAATTTTGAAGTAAAGCATGAAATGATTAGTATTTGGATTAGTATTTTTAATCAGAAAATCAGGATGCTACATATTTGAGAAACCAAGGCATACAGATTTGTAATACAAGCTTGTGAGTTTGACCAAGATAAAAATACATGCCTTAAACTGATGTCTGTTTTGCTGAGCACAGATTTGAAACAGAGCCCTACACTGCTGTGTCACTTCATTTAATGTCAGAGGAAGCCATGCTGAGCCAACATTGTCCCTACAAAAAACCAAACGAACAAAACAAACAAACAAACAAAACCTTTCATTAAAATATGTATAAGTAGATAACACAGATCCAATGAAAAAGAACTTCAATTAATAGAAAACACGCTTTAGTAATATTGTGTTTAGCACCACTGGCCATTTCCTCACAAGAATGCCGACATTTTGCAAATGGAAAGATATATTTTATATTTACCTACATACTGAAGAAATCTGATGGTAACACTCCAGATTTGAGATGACATTCACATTCCTAACATTGGAGCATGTCTGCTGGTTACTATGTATGAACATGATTAAGATATTTTTTGCCTTGGACCGCATGCTTGTTTCTGCCTTTCCCAGACGTATAGATCAGCTGAGGGGTTGAACCAACAGCTACATTAACATCTAGCTACCCTGAGAAACTGGAGAATAAATGACAAAGGTACAGGAGAAAAGACAAAGTAATATGTAGCACAGATACTTTTTTACTTGTTTCCTTGAGTGGGTAGCACTGATTGATAGGCAGTGGAACACCTGGCTGGCCACAATTCCCTGGGGCACTCTGCAAATACATGACCTAATTGCAGGCGCTGTTAGATTCAGCAATTTCTAGCAGTTTCAAGAGAGTAGTATTTAAGGAATTTTGTTAACTCCTAATTGGAGTAGCATCAATTCAAACGTTGTCATCAGCAGAAATTATTTATGTTCAGTAGCCTTACACATGTGTTACTCTCTTTTGCTCTGCTAGCAAATTTGCTAATCTGCCAACAGAAATATTCACATGTGGGTGGAAAGAAGGAACAAGAGCTGCCTGTCAGCTGGTGTCATGTGAGAGAAAAAGCTTGCAAGGCAGTGGTCACAAGACAAGATACGTGGCCTTCCAGACATTTATATCTTAGTCATGGTCCTCCAAAGCACATTAAAAATACTGATCTAGAAGACTCATGTTTGCATCATTATGCTTTTATGAAGATCAGTTCCACATCAAATGTAAGAAATCAATGTATTTTATATAGCAAAGTGATTTTCTAAATTCACCTACAGATTTTATAAGCTAGAGGTGGTTATTAAGAATAGCTATTCTGGATTCTAAGTTAGCAAGTAAAACAGAATTTCAGTGAGACATTTGTTACCTCAAAAATATCACTTAGATGAGCTTAGAAAAACTGCTTAGAAAAATATAAAATTATCTTGACTTAAATACTCCATGGAGTTGAGAATACACATCTTCTATAGACAAAAAATATTTCAGACATTAATTGTTCTGTCATGTCTTATTTCTAGTCCTGATTTGTGCAGCTTTATCTTGATTCTTTATCTGCCTGTAATGAGACAAACAGGCAGATCTTCCAAGAAATCCAGACCCTTCTTTGAAAAGGATGAATTTGAATTTTTAACTTTGCACAACTCTATTAAATAGATTTAGGATTAACAAATACCTCTGTGAAAATTCCGCGCAGTGGAAAAAGCACCTACATCCATATGCAAAAATAAGAGAAGTAATGCATGGAGATTCAGGGGCAGACTATTCCTAAAAGAATCCCAGGTCCCAGAAGAGAAGTTTTGCTTTAAATGAATGCCAAGAATTCCTCCTGATTCTAGTCCATCCTAAATAGTGTAAAAGCATGATGTCTTAGACACATTTTGCTGCTAGACAAGACAATTTTGTGATTTAGATGTAATGAATAATGTTTTGCTAACAGGATGTTGAATCTATCCATTAGGAAGATGACAGTATCCTAAGAAAAGAAGAATTGGGGGGCATTATTGGAACATTAAAGATTAAACATTTTCCATTACTTTCTATCAAGTTTTAACCTTTCGTTGTAGCTGTTTGTGTAGCTGCTTCTCTTGCTATTCACATCTTTGTCTTCTGAATCCAGACAGAGAGAAATGCATCAGAGTACCTCTCTGTATTGATGTGGTTGCATGTATTTTTATTATGACTGGTAGCTGTGACACTGAAATGGGAACTTTTCACTTTAAAACACCAGGGTATATGGGGAAATATTTAAAAATATACAGAATGCAATGTGATGAAGTGGGAATTCCTAAAAGCTGGGCTTCAAAGTGAAGCCATTTCTGAAGTATTTATGTTGGGGTTTGTGAGTCCAAATGAATCCAGTGTGTGAGGAAATCCTTAGCTCTCTAAAGTAAGTAGAGTTTGAAGACAGATACCAGTAGGACTAGAAATTTTAGAACAAATTTGTAAGAGCTTTTAGATGTCTGTAAGCTCCTGAGAGAACTGAGGGAAAGATATCCTGAAGGAACATCCATATTTGCTGAGAAAAAGTACACTACATTCTATCTTTCATTATTTGAATTTGAATAGATAAAGCTAGTCTCAGGATGAATGTTTGTAGTGGTAAAATGGTGTAGGAGCTGCAACTACTTGAGTTTAGTACATAATAGGAGTAAAGAAAGCTTAGCAATATAAAAATCAGTCATCTGACAACTGTATTTTTATCCCACTATAGTATTCAAGCATTCTTCTGAGAAAAACAAGTTTATCCTGAGAAGTAATAGAAAAAACTATGAATCAGCTGCTAATATTTTTAGCCGAGGAAAATACTGTCTCTTAGATTTTTTGCTCCATCTATACTTGTATTGTGAATCAACTGTTATTAAAGTTTTTTGAACATACAGCTAAAGAAAGAAATCTGCTCAGCATACATACCTCCAGAATTTATAGACTTGCAGTAGGATAAGTAAAATACCATTATTTGCTTCAACATCATTTAGTTGTAGGTATAGATCAATCTATTATTTTTAATTCATAGTTAGCCATTTCTTTTAATCTCAACTAGAATATTTTTCTATCTGTTGTATAAGCAGATATGAAGTTGTTCAAAGCATTTCTCTAAGTAAAACTCTTAATATCGAGGCCTGTAGCAAACAACACCAATTCTTTATTAAAAGATGAAGAGCATTCCAATGGAAATGGCTTTTGCTTTCTGAATTAGAGTGCAGCATCTACCATGATTTTGGTTTTTTTGTTTTTTTTTTTTAGTTTTTAAATACTGATGTGACATTATGAAAGTGAGTACTGAATACCAGCAATGCCTTGCTGTTATGCTGAATGATAAAAATTAGCATTAGACTTCCAACTACAAACTGTATATCTACTGCCACAGGTGGTATTTGGAAAGCATGTTGCTGGCTCAAGTTTCTAACCATAAAACAGTTTTTAATTCAGTGTACTGACACTTTAATTTGTCTGTTCTTTACTTCTCAAAATTAAGAAAAGGGCATCATTCCAAGCTATTTATCCAATATCATTTAGAAGCAACATGCCTTTTGACCTCTGAATTAAACTGCAAAAATCTTTGCATACACAGGATTTTGCAGTTCTGAGTTATTCCTTACATTACATTTCCAGCTGGTTTAGTTTGCTACTGAGAAAATGCAGCCACTTGTTCAGCAAAAAGGAGATTACCATGAAATAAATTATTGTGTGTATTGTTTTTTTGTTTGTGTTTTTGTTTGTTCTTCCAAGGAAATTAAAGGTGTACGGAACAACTTGATTCAATGTAGATTTGCATTACTATTCTAGAATCTGCTAGCCAGCTCAGCACAAAGCATTTTCATTTGTTTTTATTTATATACATAACAAGTAATATCAAGGTCAAGGTTTCTTTCAGGAATGAAATTATGTGAAATTGCTTGCAGTTTATTTACTTCTCACAGACACATTGAATATAAGCTATTATGCTTACTGTATGTGCAACCGTTAAGCATCCAACCAAAGACCTTTCAAAATACCTTTATTTCCATTATCTTTGAAAAACAGCCTCAGCCCTATGAAAAGACTTTTATAATCAAGCATTGTCACTTATGGAAATAATTCTTTATGGAAAACTCCCTGGAATTTGGGCTTAAAATGAACATGGATTATTTTTTTTTTTACCAAAACCAAGATTAAGATAGTTTGCTCAAGGACGCATAGTTCATGACCAAAAGAGAGTGTTTCACAGTCATGATGGAGCGAAATGAATGCATGAAAAAGAAGGAAGTTGGAAAAAATTAGGTCAGAGAAAAGAAAAAGGGCATCTCATAAGCTCTGTTCAGCTCACAGAATTTAATTTATCCTTACAGAAAAATCCTACAAAAACTTAATAACACAAACAATGACTTGGTCTTGGTCATGCTAGAGTCAATGCCAAAGATGGGTATATATAAGACAATTGATCATATCTACTTTGAAGTCTAAACATTGGTCCCATAACAAAATGGGAAATAAGGAGCACCATCTGCCCCACAGCTTATACATGCAAATGAGGAGAAAAGGCATTTGATAGGTAACATTTGTACAGAAGGCTGTAGTTGCATAAATGAATTCATGCAGAGAGGATTTCTAGTGCAGTACCTGTTACGTTATCACCATTCATATGCTTGATGAAGTGAAAGCAGAAAATGTAATGGAGGAGCTGAGGCTGATTTTAAAAAGACTGCTGTGTACAGATTCTTTCTTTTGTGTCCTCCAATCCAGTGCAATTTATGTGTGGTCCAAAGAGATTGCCCACAGCAGAACCATATGCATATTTTTGTCACCTGTTTTAGTTCAGAGCTATTCTTAAAAAAAAAAAGTCATGCATTTATGCATGTAAAAACAGCAGCAGTCACTGTTAATGAAAATCTGGATGGATAGATAGAAAAAAGAAAGGGATTCAGATAGAAAAAGAAACAGATTTCTTAAGTGCAGTGCGGATCTGAGTCAAACCCGAACAAATTGATTATGTTCATAAGTTCGATGGAGTCTCAACATCCACTGAAAAGGTCTAGCTGAGGTAAGTGCAAGAACGTGTTTGATCTCAGAGACATCAGAATCAAATAAATAAATGCAACCTTATTTGGGTCTTCTGAAAACAGTGCTAGCTCTGGCTGGCCCTGCATTAATGGAATTACATAACTGTTTTGTTTACAAAAATGCATGAAATGATTTTTCATGTTTTTGTGGACTTGGGCATGTAAACTGTATCTGGTCCCAGGCTGGTAGAGTCCATCTACTGCTGTTATGTGTTACACAGAGTTACTGGCTGTGATTCGCATTGGATTGAGTACAGCTTCACTCTTCTCTATTCTCTTGGAAGAATTATGGATTCAGTACATTTTAGCCAGTTTAAAATTCTTGTGTAATTGCTTAGCATAGGTCTTGCCTCTAATGGTAGTAGATCTGGATCCATTTTTATTTGTTTCTACCTTTTCTAACATGACAAATGTATAGAAGTAATATACACACCTAGGAATATATCTGAAACCACAGGGTGTTAGAGGAACCTGTAGGTGTGCATGTTTTGTTCATTGACTGAAACATTCAGTTATTCTAAAAGCTTCATCTTAAGAGTGCTCAGGGGGACAGCTGTAGGCTGGGGTGGCCCGCCTGGGCTATGGTCTAGGTACAGATGTAATAGGCTGTCAGGAGGTGATGGACTCCATGATTGTTCTCAAGCAATGGGATGAGAAGCAGGAGTCGGATACAATAAGTGGGTGCCCTAATGCTCTGATCTGTTGCTCCTCGCAACACACAGGCAAGTAGGAGCTGGACATGAGAAGGAGTACCTTCACATACTGGTCCTCAGCTTTTCTTCCAAGGAGAACTGCATCAAGGGCAGAGACCTAATAGATGGTGGAGAAGGGGAGGGGGAGGCTGCACCACCGCTACTGCTCAGCAATAGCCCAAACACTGGTATGTTACCATCAGTTATAGCCACAGATCTAAAACAGAGCATCATACTGGCTGCTACCCAGACAGACCCATATGTTTTGCCATTTAGCTAGGTTAGCCAGGAAATATGAACATCCTAACAGGTTCCAGGGCCTTCTTTACCTTCTGTAGGTGTTTGAGCTGTATCTAGACAAGTGAGTGTTATAGATTACTGCATCAGCATGTACATCTCTGATTAAGACGAACTATTTTCTATTGAACAGCTTGTGCTGGATGCCATCTCCAGACAATTGGAAGAAAAGGAGGTTATCAGGAGAAGCCAGCATGGGTTCACCAGCGGGAGGTCATGCTTGACCAACTTGGTAGCCTTCTATGATGTCGTCACTGGCTGGGTGGATGGGGGAAGAGCAGTGGATGTAGTCTACCTTGATTTCAGCAAGGCGTTTGATACTGTCTCCCATGACATCCTTATAACAAAGCTGAGGAAGTGTGGGATAGGTGAGTGGACAGTGAGGTGGGTTGAGAACTGACTGACTGGCAGAGCACAGAGGGTTGTCGTTGGTGGTGCAGAGTCTGGTTGGAGACCTGTAACTAGCGGTGTTCCTCAGGGGTCGGTGCTGGGTCCGGTCTTGTTCAACATCTTCATCAATGACCTTGATGAGGGGATAGCGGCCACCCTCAGCAAGTTTGCTGATGATACAAAGTTGGGAGGATTGGCTGACATGCCTGAAGGCTGTGCTGTCATTCAGCGAGACCTGGACAGGCTGGAGAGCTGGGAGTAAGAAACCAGATGAGGTTTAACAAAAGCAGGTGTAGAGTCTTGCACCTAGGGAGGAATAATTGCATGCAGCGGTACAGGTTGGGGGATGACCTGCTGGAGAGGAGCTCTGCAGAGAGGGACCTGGGTGTCCTGGTGGAAGACAGGTTGGCCGTGAGCCAGCAGTGTGCCCTTGTGGCCAAAAAGGCCGATGGCATTCTGGGGTGCATTAAAAAGAGCGTGGCCAGCAGGTCGAGGGAGGTGATCCTCCCCCTCCACTCTGCCCTGGTAAGGCCTTATCTGGAGTACTGTGTCCAGTTCTGGGCTCCCCAGTACAAAAAAGACAGGGATCTCTTGGAAAGAGTCCAGCGGAGGGCCACAAAGATGGTGAAGGGCCTGGAGCATCTCCCCTCTGAAGAAAGGCTAAGTGAACTGGGTCTGTTTAGCCTTGAGAAAAGAAGACTGAGAGGGGACCTGATCCAGGTCTATAAATATCTAAGGTGTGGGGGGCAAAGTGGTGAGGCCAGACTCTTTTCAGCAGTGTGTGGAGACAGGACAAGGGGAAACGGCCAGAAACTGGAGCATAGGAAGTTCCGCACCAATGTGCGCAAGAACTTCTTTACGGTGAGGGTGACGGAGCACTGGAACAGGCTGCCCAGGGAGGTTGTGGAGTCTCCTTCTCTGGAGATATTCAAGACCCACCTGGATGCCCACCTGTGTGACCTCGTGTAGGGAACCTGCTTTGGCAGGGGGGTTGGACTTGATGATCTCTGGAGGTCCCTTCCAACCCCTATGATTCTGTGATTCTGTGATTTTCTCCTTCAGTCTTGGAAATACTGATGGAGCTTAATATAAATTAAATAAACATTACTAAAACTAGCATACCTCAGAGAGTGTAGAAAAAACAGTTGGCTTATGGAATCTGGGAACCCAAAAGAAACAGCAAATATTACTTTGTAAGTCAACTTCACTTACATATTGGCCATAACCCAAAGCCAGTAGTATTTCATTAGTCTGAGGTATTGAATGTACATCTGAACCAGATATAACATTTAGCTTACAGAAATCAATACAAAAATCAAATTTGCTGGTGAGGTTCCGGAACTAATGTAATTAGGCTGTAGCATTCTCTGTGTAATGTTGTAATGACAAATTGTAGAATCTTCCATAATTTACCTTTTACTATGTCCCATAACTGTTTAAGATCTGAATCATCTGTAAAACTCTCTCAGGTTAAGGAGTTTCTGCTATAGAAGTAATCACATCTAAAATCTTTTAATTAGCTGTCTACCTTTTCCTTGCTGCTCAAAAGCTGAATATTCCCAAACGTTATTTCTGATCCTTTCATCAGACTTCTGAGGTTCCAGCTGCTTCTGAAACAAGCTACTTGCCATATGTCTTCTGTGTCTCCCACTGTTTCAGAGTAGTACCGTGATAAATATGAGCCCTTTGCCATTTTCTTACTGGCAAATTTATTTCCTAACTCTCCCTGCATGCCTGTAACTTCAAAAGCCTTTGGACACTAATTTATTTTCTCCAAGAAAAAAAATCTGATTACTCATTTCTTTATCAATAATAGATAATAATTACTCTGAGTACTGCTGTTATCTATTGATCTATTTCCAGCGAAAGGATTGAAAAAGTTTTGGTGTTTTGTCTGCTACAGTACGTGCAATACAACATTCTGATTTGCAGTGCTTTATTTCTCTTAGGATTTCTGAAGGTGGGTTCACAGACCCTGCAGATAGTTGTCTTGACACTAAAATAAGAATGAAAAACTCCATAACAACTTCCAAATTTTTAAGATCTCACTGATTCTGGGGTTCAACAATCAAATCTTTCATTTATTGTACATTCGCACCATGTAGATTTAGCGTCATAGATGAAAAAATAGCTTAAGTTGTGAACACTAAGCAGATAATTGGATGTATGCAGAGGATGAATAACCAAAACTGAAACACAAATGCCATTTCAGCCTGAGGCACCACTGGTAGACTGGTGGTCATTTCAGTAGGCTCCAGGTGAGCATAATCAAAAGACTAAATGTTTCTACTGGTACTGGAAATACAATCTATCAGAACTCTTGTAAGCCTAAGTCTGTAACCCAGCCTCTAGGCACCTGATTTTCCTGATATGTATGATCTGTTTCTTTTCTCATGAAACATCACAATAACTGCCTGGGTAATCTTAGCAGGAAACATATCAGAAAATAGATGATGCACACTCAAACTGAGGTACTATTTTTCTATAGCTGGAATATCTTCTTGGAGTGAAGAGGGGAAACAGATGTTTAGCTATGAATGCATTATCATTCATACTTTGAATTCCACATATATCCATAGGGACAAGGTTTAAATAGCAAAATGCTAGTTTACTTGCTGCGCATTGCATACTATAATACATTCTATAATAGTTATATGATTGCTGTCAGCTGCTTGTGTTGTATAAAGCCGGGCATTGTCTTAGTTCATGGAATTTGGACAGTGAATAGTCTGCTTTGTCATCCAATTAATTGGTAAAGAACTTGTGTTACAATGACATCTTCCAAGATTTCAAGAATTTTCAGATTTCCACTTGACTGCTCCAGTGAAAAGAAATAAATGCCTGATTAGCAGTAAAAGACAGAGCAGCCACAGGACTGAGATGAATAGCTGGATAAGGTGCTAGAAAGGTTTTTCCAACACATTTATCTTCAAAATAAGTGTTAACTAAATTCCATTTAATGGTGTCAAATTCTGCCTTTAATTACATCTGGGAGACCTAGTGGAGAGAATAATGTGTGCAAAGAGAGTTTGGCCTTAAAGACTTTTTTTTCCCTTTTTTTTCTTTTTAAACCAGTAAATGGAAAGATATATCATGTCCGCGGTCTCAGGCAGAACATACAGAGCTGCAGATAGGAGAATTTTCATTTTTTACCTAGAACCTGAACAAAGATGACGTAAAGTCACTGATTACAAAAAAAAAAAAAAAAAAGTCCTATCATGCTGCTGTTGCAATGACGGAAGTTGAGATTGTTCTCCAACTCAGGAAATAGAGATAATCTCATTGTCATTGTATTCAACCTTCAGTTAAATTATATAACTTCAGGAAAAGTAGTTATGTTATATGCATCATGTACACAGCTAACATCTCAGAATTTGCATTTTCTGAACTATTACATCATCACTTCAAGCTTGGCTTTTTAGATGAGAGGAGGCTGTTTCTAAGAAATCACAAATGGCAATCTGAATATACTTTGTAACTCCGCTGAAGTACATCTGATGAGTATACTTCAGAAACTCACAGAGATAAGAGTGAAAAGACCACTGTGCTACCATTAAATAAGAGCCTGTACAGTAAATCCAACATCTGCTAAATCAGGCGTTTTTCCTAGAAAGAAAATGAAAATGGCTTCTGCAGTATAGCACTACTTGTTTGTTAACTGTTCCTGGAATATTTTACATCAGGGTTACTTAGAGAAATTATTTGTGAAGTTATTAACTTTTTTTTTTTAGCATGCGTTTACAAAAAGAAAACACATTCTGTCAACTGTTATCGACAGTTGCAAAGAACTCATTGCAAAAGCCTTGTAAATCTAAATCCCAAGTGTTTAACATGCAATAAAAAGGACTTCTGTGTGTTATTATTTTTAGGAGAACATGATTTTTGAAGGAGTAATTTTGGGAGCAGTGTGTAAACAGAATTCTTTTATTTCCTAGAAATCAATTTTATTTTACAGAAACACTTATAGTCATTGATACAAATGCCATGCAAAAACAGCTAATTACATGCAATAATAGAATCAAAGTAGTAAGCTCTGTGTAATATATATAAAAAATAATTATTATAACGTTGGAAATAGGAAGCTGAACAGTAAGCACTAAGACTCTACACAGAAAAAAACTCACAGGGAGAAATATTCAAATATTGAGCACTCACAAATGGTCAGTACTGTAGAGCAATTCACATCCACCACAATTAGAGAAAAGTGCACGGAGAGGAGTGTGTTCTCCTTGGACCCCAGCCTAAGAAGCCTTCTTCCTGGGTTCGAGTGCTGCCATTTCTGCCCTCCTCCCAAGAGCACGGAGGCACCTTAGTGCAAGGTTTTTTCTGACATGACCGAACCCTACAACCCTGGAACAAGTACCTGTGGCAGCAGCTAATGTACAGAATTGCTGTGGGACTCTCCACTCACACAGCATCTTCTCATTGGCTTGGAAGATGCATTGAAAGTCCTTACTTGATATTCCTTTCTTACTTATTACCTGTGTCTGGCCTTTCACCTTGTTAATCCTCAGTTCACCTCACACTGACTTGAAGATTTTACTTCTTGGCTTGTCCTCAGATCTGTCTTGCTGCTTTGGGTTTTCCCAGCTGTGGCTGATCCAATTACTGCTATGGGATTTGCTTTGTTCTTCTTATTTAAGTGCTTTAGGGCTGCAACTCTTGTTAGTGAATCTACCTAGACATTGTCCTCAGCTCCTGGCTTATTCTTCATTGAAGAGAAACCCACTGATGTGACCCTGGCTGCTACCTATCAGCTTTCCTGGTATGTGTTTCAGTTGATTATAAACAGCACAGGTTTTATTGAGCCAGATGAATCACTGGGGAGCTAACTGAGTTGCAAAATGACTAGGAAAGTGGTAAAATTTTAATTCCATAGTACAGTTTAATGTGGATGTAGAAACTTTTTTGGTTGCCAAGCTGTTAAGTATCAGAAATGTCAACAAGTGAGGTCTAGTATATAAGATACACTGCAAGACAGAAAGTGATAAACATGAGTATGTGGTGAGATTTCAGTTCTCTGTTTATTGTCTTCTCTTAGCTATATGAAACAATAGCATGGCAAAACAATAACCTTACTATAATTAGAGGAAGGAGATATCATACAACAGCTTTTATATGAACAAATATGGATTTACAGAGCTACATAGGTCTATAAAGACCTATACACAGACGTAACAAATAATGTTAGCTTTAACACCCTTACATATTTAAATGTTTAAGGACACTTCAGATTATGCCTTTTGTGGACTTAATATATGAATAGAAACAGACGTATATAAAACATTTAAAAACTGCTATCAGCAGTACAAAGTATGTCTCAAAGGAGAGAAACTTCCTGTCACTAAGAGAAAATTCTGAATGCCTGACCTAATAATTTTCTTCTGGAGACTTCTTCCTGCCTGAAAATACTATGAGCATTGGAGAGAAAGAGTGTGGTCACCAATTTATAGGCTTTTAATAGTTATTTTTTACCCATGTGGCTTATGATAATGACTGCAGCAATAATTATTCAGTAAAGTTTAGAAGCTATTTCCTTTTCTGTTATTATGGGAGGAGAATTTGTTTAGCTACCTATCTATTTCTAGGTTTCAGGTCCTGCAAGTTCTCTTAGTCTAAACGGAGAGATGCTCAGATCCAGGAATCACCTGTGTCTATTAAAGCTGTCCTCTAACAGAGAATTTCTTGAAGTCTAAATAAGATCATATAAGCAGCTGCTTATACTACCAGTAAAGAGGGATGAAAATCAAAGTGAAATAAAAATCTAGCAAGCTGTATATAGTCTCAGCAAATTTTTTTTCTTTGTTGTTATAATCCAGCTGAACTTTGCTTCTGGTTAAGAAACTATAGGGATCAGTCATCATTAAAACTGCAGAAAGCGAGCTGAGCAAGCCATAACAGTGTTAGCCTGTACTCACTCAGCCGAAACCACAGCTACTATGGCTGCTGACATTTCTTTTCGTTAATCTGTGCCTCTGTTGCTCTTCTGTATGCCACCCACTGTTTGCTTGCATATTGCTACATATGCACATTGGAGATTATGCACTACCATGCTCTATTTCTTTAAATTTCCCTTCAAATAAAAAAGCTTTAGAGCTTTCTAGGTGCGTGATTTTTGATCAATATAAAGGTTGGATTGATGATATCTAGTGATACCCATCTCTTCTCTGATAGGTGTTTCTCAGTTTCTTAATAAACACATTGGCTAGGATGACAAGTTTCTCACCTGTTTGTTTAGTTAGGTAGGCGTCAGTACTATTTGCTTATCAGAAAGATTCAGATTTTCAGAATATTAGAAATGTGTTGAAGCTCAAAACTACTGAGTATGTCAGGAAAAATTCTTTTAAAACTTAATTTTCCATCCAGAAGCTGTTAGCCTGGAGGAAGAGAAGAAAATGAGCTTTACTACACCAGTTAACAAATCTTCAAGTTTTCATGAGATGAATGGTTAGAGTGACTGCTAGAGTGACTTCTTTTACTACTAATTCGCCTTTATATGAGAAAGATAAACANTAAAGATATTGAAGAGGACAGGCCCCAGCACCGACCCCTGGGGAACACCACTCGTGACCGGTCGCCAGCTGGATTTAGCTCCATTGACCACCACTCTCTGGGCCCGGCCCTCCAGCCAGTTCCTTACCCAGCCAAGAGTGTACCTGTCCAAGCCACGGACTGCCAGCTTCTGCAGGAGAATACTGTGGGAGACAGTGTCAAAGGCTTTATGCTCGCTTTTGAAAGAACTGTTCAATGATATTTATTTCAAGAACTCCAGGTGGAACTTGTAACACAAAATAGCTCTTGGTGATTTTATTCTCAAAATTTCCCATCCTGTAGTACTAAATAAACTCTGGAGATGATACCCAGCAACTTTAGATTTACTAGATATGTAGAAATAAATTAAGACCTGAGTGAGGAACAAAATCTGTCCTGAACACACTTGACTATAGATGAAGACAGATTCTCACACTATATCTCACGGAATGTTAGATGATTCAAATCTGTGGGGTTTGAGAAGTCATTAAGTGAATAATAAATGTTACATCAAAAGGAGTCCTGAGCTGGATATTTTCATAACGTTGCTAGTAAGAACCTAGTAGCGCCGAAGTCAGTAAGAGCATTATAGGAATAAACAGGGAAGAAATGTCTGGAGAGGAGAAGTAAAGTGGAGACTAAACAAGAAAGAGGACTAGCATTAGCTAAGAAACACAAATGGAAGAAAAACAAATGAAACAAACACAAACTTGCCATTTCAAAGTGATTTTTTTTCCCTTAGCATACCTTTATTAGAGCTTCATATGGATTTCTCTATATAGATCTTCCTTCACTGATTTGTGTGGTACTTACCCAGGAACCTTAGGAAACTCTGTTTTATGTCTCTTTGTATAATTTTAGTGCTAGACAAATATTTAGTGGTGATACAGCTCATTGATAGCAAAGAATACATCACCTTTATTCCATTTTATTTCTGTCTCATAAAACTAGAACATTGGCAACTTTTTGAGAAAGAATATCCTTGACGTAGAATCTTGGAGAAAATTTGCTTTAATGAGCTAACTTCTTTAGAGTGCTTTCTATTTCATAATATTCTTTCTATCGTGTGCCATGCTTTCAGCAAACACTGACTTGCTTTTTAAGGGCTACATTGTAAGTCTTGAAACATACTTAAGAGCTGGGCATCTGTCTATCCCCTATGAATCTCTGCTACTCCCTGAATGTGCCATTTTCAGACATCTACTTGGGAGGTTTCATTTCCACATGCTCCAGATTTTAGCAATTCCAAACACACTTTCTCTGCTGAAATGGAAAATCACATCCTCTCAAAAGTTTCTCACACAAACATGACAGGTCTGAGGGGAAAAAAAAAAANAAAAAGTCCTATCATGCTGCTGTTGCAATGACGGAAGTTGAGATTGTTCTCCAACTCAGGAAATAGAGATAATCTCATTGTCATTGTATTCAACCTTCAGTTAAATTATATAACTTCAGGAAAAGTAGTTATGTTATATGCATCATGTACACAGCTAACATCTCAGAATTTGCATTTTCTGAACTATTACATCATCACTTCAAGCTTGGCTTTTTAGATGAGAGGAGGCTGTTTCTAAGAAATCACAAATGGCAATCTGAATATACTTTGTAACTCCGCTGAAGTACATCTGATGAGTATACTTCAGAAACTCACAGAGATAAGAGTGAAAAGACCACTGTGCTACCATTAAATAAGAGCCTGTACAGTAAATCCAACATCTGCTAAATCAGGCGTTTTTCCTAGAAAGAAAATGAAAATGGCTTCTGCAGTATAGCACTACTTGTTTGTTAACTGTTCCTGGAATATTTTACATCAGGGTTACTTAGAGAAATTATTTGTGAAGTTATTAACTTTTTTTTTTTAGCATGCGTTTACAAAAAGAAAACACATTCTGTCAACTGTTATCGACAGTTGCAAAGAACTCATTGCAAAAGCCTTGTAAATCTAAATCCCAAGTGTTTAACATGCAATAAAAAGGACTTCTGTGTGTTATTATTTTTAGGAGAACATGATTTTTGAAGGAGTAATTTTGGGAGCAGTGTGTAAACAGAATTCTTTTATTTCCTAGAAATCAATTTTATTTTACAGAAACACTTATAGTCATTGATACAAATGCCATGCAAAAACAGCTAATTACATGCAATAATAGAATCAAAGTAGTAAGCTCTGTGTAATATATATAAAAAATAATTATTATAACGTTGGAAATAGGAAGCTGAACAGTAAGCACTAAGACTCTACACAGAAAAAAACTCACAGGGAGAAATATTCAAATATTGAGCACTCACAAATGGTCAGTACTGTAGAGCAATTCACATCCACCACAATTAGAGAAAAGTGCACGGAGAGGAGTGTGTTCTCCTTGGACCCCAGCCTAAGAAGCCTTCTTCCTGGGTTCGAGTGCTGCCATTTCTGCCCTCCTCCCAAGAGCACGGAGGCACCTTAGTGCAAGGTTTTTTCTGACATGACCGAACCCTACAACCCTGGAACAAGTACCTGTGGCAGCAGCTAATGTACAGAATTGCTGTGGGACTCTCCACTCACACAGCATCTTCTCATTGGCTTGGAAGATGCATTGAAAGTCCTTACTTGATATTCCTTTCTTACTTATTACCTGTGTCTGGCCTTTCACCTTGTTAATCCTCAGTTCACCTCACACTGACTTGAAGATTTTACTTCTTGGCTTGTCCTCAGATCTGTCTTGCTGCTTTGGGTTTTCCCAGCTGTGGCTGATCCAATTACTGCTATGGGATTTGCTTTGTTCTTCTTATTTAAGTGCTTTAGGGCTGCAACTCTTGTTAGTGAATCTACCTAGACATTGTCCTCAGCTCCTGGCTTATTCTTCATTGAAGAGAAACCCACTGATGTGACCCTGGCTGCTACCTATCAGCTTTCCTGGTATGTGTTTCAGTTGATTATAAACAGCACAGGTTTTATTGAGCCAGATGAATCACTGGGGAGCTAACTGAGTTGCAAAATGACTAGGAAAGTGGTAAAATTTTAATTCCATAGTACAGTTTAATGTGGATGTAGAAACTTTTTTGGTTGCCAAGCTGTTAAGTATCAGAAATGTCAACAAGTGAGGTCTAGTATATAAGATACACTGCAAGACAGAAAGTGATAAACATGAGTATGTGGTGAGATTTCAGTTCTCTGTTTATTGTCTTCTCTTAGCTATATGAAACAATAGCATGGCAAAACAATAACCTTACTATAATTAGAGGAAGGAGATATCATACAACAGCTTTTATATGAACAAATATGGATTTACAGAGCTACATAGGTCTATAAAGACCTATACACAGACGTAACAAATAATGTTAGCTTTAACACCCTTACATATTTAAATGTTTAAGGACACTTCAGATTATGCCTTTTGTGGACTTAATATATGAATAGAAACAGACGTATATAAAACATTTAAAAACTGCTATCAGCAGTACAAAGTATGTCTCAAAGGAGAGAAACTTCCTGTCACTAAGAGAAAATTCTGAATGCCTGACCTAATAATTTTCTTCTGGAGACTTCTTCCTGCCTGAAAATACTATGAGCATTGGAGAGAAAGAGTGTGGTCACCAATTTATAGGCTTTTAATAGTTATTTTTTACCCATGTGGCTTATGATAATGACTGCAGCAATAATTATTCAGTAAAGTTTAGAAGCTATTTCCTTTTCTGTTATTATGGGAGGAGAATTTGTTTAGCTACCTATCTATTTCTAGGTTTCAGGTCCTGCAAGTTCTCTTAGTCTAAACGGAGAGATGCTCAGATCCAGGAATCACCTGTGTCTATTAAAGCTGTCCTCTAACAGAGAATTTCTTGAAGTCTAAATAAGATCATATAAGCAGCTGCTTATACTACCAGTAAAGAGGGATGAAAATCAAAGTGAAATAAAAATCTAGCAAGCTGTATATAGTCTCAGCAAATTTTTTTTCTTTGTTGTTATAATCCAGCTGAACTTTGCTTCTGGTTAAGAAACTATAGGGATCAGTCATCATTAAAACTGCAGAAAGCGAGCTGAGCAAGCCATAACAGTGTTAGCCTGTACTCACTCAGCCGAAACCACAGCTACTATGGCTGCTGACATTTCTTTTCGTTAATCTGTGCCTCTGTTGCTCTTCTGTATGCCACCCACTGTTTGCTTGCATATTGCTACATATGCACATTGGAGATTATGCACTACCATGCTCTATTTCTTTAAATTTCCCTTCAAATAAAAAAGCTTTAGAGCTTTCTAGGTGCGTGATTTTTGATCAATATAAAGGTTGGATTGATGATATCTAGTGATACCCATCTCTTCTCTGATAGGTGTTTCTCAGTTTCTTAATAAACACATTGGCTAGGATGACAAGTTTCTCACCTGTTTGTTTAGTTAGGTAGGCGTCAGTACTATTTGCTTATCAGAAAGATTCAGATTTTCAGAATATTAGAAATGTGTTGAAGCTCAAAACTACTGAGTATGTCAGGAAAAATTCTTTTAAAACTTAATTTTCCATCCAGAAGCTGTTAGCCTGGAGGAAGAGAAGAAAATGAGCTTTACTACACCAGTTAACAAATCTTCAAGTTTTCATGAGATGAATGGTTAGAGTGACTGCTAGAGTGACTTCTTTTACTACTAATTCGCCTTTATATGAGAAAGATAAACACAGTTATAAGGGTTAACTGAGAACTGTATGCTGGAAGAAAGAATTCAGCTACTTGACGTACAAAATTCTGTCACAGTATTTCTGTCCTTTTGGGCAATGAATGTGTTAGTGAAGACAGCAAAGTGCCACCCCTCCCTGCCACACACGCACCCCACACCTGTATTTTCACCTAGGAAGGAATATTCTGAACTTGAGTTTATTGTGTTTTCTCACAATTCCCTTCAAATATGTTGAGGAGACTTGCAGTTATGTATGTCTTAGAGAGCTGTGTTCTTCAGTGCACAGAATCTGAACCCATACTTCACATAGGCAGAGGTGTCTGTGTTACGCTAACAGTGGTGGAGTATACATTTGTAAAGGCACACTGAATTTTGCTCCTTCAAAGCTGCTGCAGGTCTAAGTTAACATCCATGCTGACACTCAGCTGGATTGGCAAACTGGAGCCAAAACCTGTGCCCGCCAACCTTGAGAGAAAGTTGTTCCTATGCCTCCATTAAGTTTCTAACTTTTTCACTATATACACAAAACATAGATGCTGCCTATTCTTTTGGTCTCTGCTCAGGAATTCAGGAATAATTGGTTTTTCTACATATATACACACATTTCAGCAAAGTCAGGGCTAGATTTACAGATATAGAGAAAACTGGAATTATTTTCTCACCAGCAGACTGGGTAGATGGTTCTCACAGCATCTGTACATACTTCCCTGGGTCACTCACTCTATGTGCAGCACTTGCATGTAAATGTGTCAACATGTAATTGTACTCATCAGAGCCACACATCCCCCTCAAAAGTATAGTATGATATGTTTCACAGTAAAGCAACTTTAAAGAGAGTATTTCAGAAAATTAACAGCCAAAGGGGCTTAGTACAAAGATAGCTTTAAAGACCACTTTAAAAAAAAAGAATTGAAATATTTGCAGCAGACACTTATTTTCTTTAGCTTTGAATGTTCTAGTATGAAAGTCATTAACTAGCGCATTATCCCTTGAACTGGCAGAAGTGAAAGGAAAAAGATAATAAACACTAACAATACAATATGCAAGCTAGATATGTTCTGTGATCAAAAGTGAAACATTCAACATAATTATAAAAACATATGATTGGAAATTATAGAAGATGAGATGGTGGAAAAAAATGCTCTGGCTACTGTTGTAAAAGCCATTCTGTTTTTTCTTTGCATTACACATAGGTTGCACTAATCCTTAGCATCAGTTTAAAAAAGCATATTTCCATTCCTGTTTCCAAATCCTGCAGAAGTCAACCCATAAAGCAACTCTAAGTCTTTTGCAGATTTTTCTCATTATTAAAATGTGACTAAGATATAAAGAGTAACAAAATACTGAAAATACTCTGAAGCTGTATAGATTAGAAACCTTTTCCCCCAGTCTGTCTGACCCATTCTGTATGGTTCAAACACCACACAGAAGGAGACAAATTCATTATTGAGTTATATTCATAAAACTTTCATAATGAGTTTTATATTATTCTAGGGAATTTCTTCCTCCTGGTGTCAAAGTGAATAAGATTTGACAGGTGGAACTTGTAATAGTTAATTTTCTTTATTTTTTATTTTTAAGAACTATTGAAAATTTATCTGTGATATGAATTCTCATTACCTAATTAATGGTATACCTAACCACCTGTTGACGTTATTGATCTGTTCTGGCTGTATTAACCCTTTGTGAGAATAAACAATTACCTGATCAGGGCCAAGAACTGCATAAGACACCAATATGATGTGCAGAAAATGGCAAAATGGCGTTTAATCACACGTGGCATTTGTTTATATACCTTTTGCTCTACTTCGTCTACACCCCTAAAGGTGTATTGTCCAATTAATGAGCTCGGGGGGGCACTATCCTGTGACATCCCGAAAGCCTCACTGTCGCCTAATACAACAACCACCTAAAGTTTCTTAGAAAGCAGAATTAAATATTTCTGTGTATTAAGAGGAAAGTATCAGCTGAATAACCAAAGTTCAAGTTTACCAGTAATTACTTTGTGTCACAATACACATCTCTTAAAGCCCCTGTGACATTCTATTTTCTTTGGAACTTTCTATTTTTCTTTCCTTTACTGGGACTTACTTGCCTCTTAAACACATCTATTACTGAGTATTTGCTTATTGAGTTCATTTTCTTTGATTATTCATGGAATTAAGCTAATGATTTTGTATAGATTTTTACACTATTATCCATACTTTTAAGTATAGGATTTTGACAAAATTTGACTTGTAATTGAACATATTGTGCTGAGACTGCCTTATACTTTTGCAGGACTTTCTAATAGTTTTAATTGTTTAGTAAAGCAGCATTTATCAACTGGGATATATTGTGAGGGCAGAAAGAGCAAAAAAAGGTGTAAAGAACAGCAGTGTGTTCCTACCAGTTGTCACTGTTATGTAACATATAGTTGTTCAACATTCTTGGAATAAGATGTGGATCAAAAGACACCTGTCTTAATAAACACCTATTTGTTTGTGTTAGTTTCAAAGATCATGCCTGTCCAATCTCCTACTTCTTTTCCTAATAATCCTTATCTCAAGAATTTAACTAAAATATAAGATTAAAACTATTTTTTCACACTGATTCTAAGAATTCTAAGAGAGGAAAATACAACACTGTAGAAGTCTGAAGTGAGTATTGAAGAGCAGTAAGCAAGTTTTTTTTTCTATAAATAAGATTGCTAAGTAGATTTCTTATCCCAAAGAAAATTCTTACATTCTGAGGCAAGCATAATGGAATTCAAACAGTTAAAAGCCCATTTAAAAATCGCTTATTTGATGTTTCTTCTATTACTTAACCTGATGGACTGGATGAACTTTAGATGACTAATTATTCAGTTTTTGAGAGTACAAGAAGAATTGTTATATTTGTGTTAGCAGAGCCAGATTTGAATTACTTTTTGTATTTGTAGGTATATTTGAGCACATACTAGCTCTCCAGCTCCAAATCTGGAGTCACATGAACTTCAAACAAATGCTAGACTCTGGTTTCAATTAAATAACTTACTGTAGTTTCTTTCTTACAGAAAAAAAAAAAAACCTTTACTACTTACTAGCTGCAATTAAATAAGGTCAAGTGTTAGTGATGGAGGCTGCAAAAGAAACTGTGGATGGATTTCCAGAACAAGTATTTTGGTGTATCACAAAATTCATTCTGAGCAGTCCAAATGGCAATACTCAGTCCACAGTTGTGCTTGAAAGAATGTAATGAAGAACAAGAGTTTTTATTTCTGAAAGATGTGGAGAAAATGTGTGCTGAAAGGCTATCACAGAAATATTGTTTGAACATATAACTTAACATGGGGCATACTGAAATTCTCATATTTTATTTCTGTGGTGTCCTGCTAGCCTCTAATTCGGGGTGATTATATAGACGTGCTGGATAGACATAGCGGAAAACTTTGGAAATATGTATGCAAATCTCACCAAACTGAATGCCAGATTTGGGGCCACATTCAGAATCCTGTTCTCCCAGTAACAGTTATCTTTGGATTTTAAAAAGATATTTCTGTATAAAAGCACATGCCTTAGAAAGGAAGTCTGCATTCATGCTCTTTCTGAATACAAAGAGGGGATACGAAAATATATTATTTGTGTTGCACTATCTAAGAACTAGGTGAGAGCTAGTAGTGCTTAGATAGTGAAAAGGAGTTAGAATTTTAAGAAGGCTTTTTGTAATGTAAATCAGTAAAAGAGGGAGAAAAATTGTTCTACAGTTCTTTTCTTCAAGGACTTCCATCTCTTTATAGAAGAGGAACCACATAGGACACTATTGTGCTTTAAAATCCATGAACAGCAATCATCTCCCTGAAAGAAGTTTTGCTGCACTGGAACAATGATCAGACTGTCGTCCAGTGCCAAGCACTAATTCTATCACCAAAATTCCTTGCAGAGGATCAGTTCCTGCTTCCAGAGTCTGTCTTCCTTTCCCCTCTTCTTCCTCTCAGTTGTAATCAATCAGTAGACTCAGAAGGAGCTATTTTCACTGACAGATTTAGGAAATGACAGATGAAATTAAAGACCAACACCATTATGAAGGACTCAAACACCACAGCTGGTACTTAAAAAGAGCTGAAGTGGGGTATCCCGGACTTAGTTGTCTCCCTTTTTATATTCAGCAGAGTATTCATCACAGAATCACTAAGGTTGGAAGAGACCTATAAGATCATCCAGTCCAACCATCCACCTATCACCAATGGTTCTCGCTAAACCATATCCCTCAACACAACATCCAAACGTTCCTTGAACACCTCCAGGGTCGGTGACTTCACCACCTCCCTGGGCAGCCCATTCAAGTGCCTGACCACTCTTTCAGAGAAGTAGTATTTCCTAATATCCAGCCTGAATCTTCCCTGGCACAGCTTGANTTTGGATGTTGTGTTGAGGGATATGGTTTAGCGAGAACCATTGGTGATAGGTGGATGGTTGGACTGGATGATCTTATAGGTCTCTTCCAACCTTAGTGATTCTGTGATTCTGTGATTCTGTGATTACATAGTCATATCCTCCTTCACAATGAAAGAACGTTATGAGAAACTGGAAGACAAAACATTGTAAAGCTAAGTATATTTGCAGGAAAATAGTAAATTAGAAGCATCACAGATGGTATGGACTCGATCTCATATTGAAGAGATGACAAAATTTCTCATTGGCTTTAATGAGCTTTTGTCTCTTGTTGTGAGATGAATTTGAAAGCTGAAAGACAGAATGTGAAAGGGACTTGTGCCTGCTGGGAGAAGAGCATGCCTCATTCCACGGGGAGCTAGTTTTCCTGTGTTTTCACCAGTGGAAAGCCTTGCGTTGTAAGGCATCATAATAAAATAAAAGCAGAATAAGGAAAGAGTGGTCATTAACAGTTGGATGATACTGATATAGTGCATAATAGATATAGCCCAAATAAACTCTTACTAGGAAATTCAGTGAAAAAATCCACTCCAGCAGTGAACACATCCTAGAATCATAGAATGGCCTGGGTTGAAAAGGACCATAATGATCATCTAGTTTCAACCCCCCTGCTATGTGCAGGGTCGCCGACCACTAGACCAGGCTGCCCAGAGCCACATCCAGCCTGGCCTTGAATGCCTCCAGGGATGGGGCATCCACAACCTCCTTGGGCAACCTGTTCCAGTGTGTCACCACCTTCTGTGTGAAAAACTTCCTCCTAATATCTAACCTAAACCTTCCCTATCTCAGTTTAAAACCATTCCCCCTTGTCCTATCACTATCCCCCCTTGTGAACAGCCATTCCCCCTCCTGTTTATATGCTCTGATTTAGCAGCAAAGACTTTTAGCAGGTCAGTGTGTACCATGTGACTCAGCATGTGTGCAGACAGCTAACAGAAATGTTAACAAACAGTTTGACACCATTTTTCTGTGAGAATACTTGGAAAAAAGAGAGAAGTTTCTAATGAAAATTGTAGATGTCACTAAGAAGTTGTAAGAGATTATTATTTTTATACCATTGCCTCAAAGTTTGCTGAGGAACACTGATGGACAAGTCCAGGCAAGTCCTGGGCAAAGGTTGAGAAATCCTTTGTCTGAGGGGCACAGATGGACAAGGCCAGGGGCAACGAGAGAGAGATAAGCTGCAGATTAATGGCCGGGAAGCACTCTTTTGTGTGGGCTTATCTCGAAGGAGATGGCCCTCTCAGGAGGTGCTGCACATGACTCTTACCCAAGCGCCCAGGAATGTCACGTAGGCAGAAGAAGAAGGATAAAAAAGGGACAAACAACCATGGTTTTGAGGTTTTTCTGACAACAGAATTCCTCATGAAGAACAAAGAGGTTTTCTGACAACAGAATTCCTCGTGAAGACCAAGGAGGGTTCCTGACAACAGACAACAGAAACCTCATGAAGAAGAACAAGGAGAGTTCCTGACATGAGAAGCCTCACGACCTGCCTCTCTCCCTCCTGGACTTGCTCTGCGCTCTACCTGCTTGCTTCCTAAGGCCNAAAAAAAAAAAATCCAACAAGGCTGAGATTGTCACATTTTTTAAAAAATATATATATTTTTTACCATGGCCTCCAGTTTACTTGTGAATGTCCTCTGAATTACACTGATACCAAACTGAAGTGTCTATGGCATCAGTCACCTACCTATGCATCTTTCCTCATGTAAGAACTCCTATTTACTTTCTTTCCCCATGAAATATTGAGTTGCAAGGATGCATATGAAAACCATGTTTGCTATCATGTGAACATAATCTAAGGAGTTTCGTTCCTCTGTATTACTAATGTGAGCTTGTTTCATTTAAATCTCAGCTTACTAGGCAAGGAGCATGGGAAAGAAGGATTTATCTCTTGATCAAAGAGACAAAACCATATAGATGCTAATCCTAGAATTTCCAGAGGTTGAATATAGGTTCTAAGTGAGAGCATTGATTAACTATTATTGGAAAGGCTGCAAATGACTTAGTAAAACTGTATTTTCAAGCTGTAGTTTCTCTACAGCATAACGTATATGGGGACATTTTTCTCTTGCTGATTTTTGCTCAGTGCTGCTACTGGAGTGCTGCAAATGGGATCACTGAAGGCCGCTAGAAAGTTTGCTGTTGTGTCTTCTAGACTTATAGCTGCAGGGTTTAAACAGCCATGACTTAAAATTGCTGATCCATCTGATAGAACTACTATGTGTCTGGGAGAGTCCAGACAGTTTTTCCTATCTAGGATTGCCTTGGTGACCTGGAAGACTGTATGTGGGATTTCCAGATGTATAGCTCTGTGTTCTCTGCTAGCTTCTGGACATCCAGAAAATCCTGCACATGTTCACCATTTGTGGCCTGGTCCTACGACACGTAACAGCACGAGGGATGCTCTAGAGAGCTGCCACACTGACTGCGGCATTGCAGGAGGGTGGCTGCTCTGTGGTGCAGCGCTGTTCAGAGGAGTGGGATGAAATGTTGATGTGCTGCATAAGTGTAGTGTGACTGACAACCTGAAACCCTGCAACGGACTGCACTGAAGATAAGCTGTGATGATTCGTACCTGTGAAACTGGGAAGAGGTTAAACCATTTTCCTGTATTTAAAAGATACAATAGAGGGGAGAGAACGGACCTTTCTCCATGACTGTGGTAAACAATGAAAAGAAATGGTCTTAAATAACACCAGAATGTGTCTGGCTATGTTTTCTTATGTGTAAAAACTGCAAACGGCTGAAATGAATAGCTGAGGGAGGCTGCAATCTTTATTGCTGAGAATACATAATGGCAAATTAAACAAGCACCTGTCAGGAGATATGGATCCTGCTTTACAGAGACTCTGGGCTAGATGATCTCCCCACATTCCTTCTAGGTTTATTTCCCCATCATTGTATGCACAATAAGTCTGACATGTCCCAAAAGTTTCCAATTACTGTGCATGAACAAACCATCTGTGCAAAGCAATCTCAATATGGCTGATGCTTCCTGGAAGCATTTTACTTAGTGAAACAAATATAACATTTCTACCCATTTATACAAATGTCCATTCAGAGTCACTCCGTAGAGGGAAACACAGTCTGGTACAGACATTAGTCTGAAATTGTTTTCTTTATTTACTTATCATCTCCTCTTTGAATTTAAGTCACATCTGAGTCTCCCAAGGACAGTGTATGCTGAAGATATCTAACATGAAGATATCTAACATCATGCAAGTTTTCAGATGTAGTCATGCCTTTCCCTAAAAATTATCAGCACATCAAAACAGTACTTGCCTAAGTGTGGTCAGAATCAGGTCTCTACAAGAAATCTTGGTTTACTGATACAATTACTCTTGTTTAAGGAATGCATCAAAACACTGTTTAGACTCTTCCTCGTGGAGGGAAAACAAACATGACTGTAGCTGAATTACAGTATTAGTGGAGAGAATTTGCTTAGCTGTCTGTAACCGTAGCCTTAACGTGATAGGCAGTCATTTGTACATAGCTGAGCAGAATGGCTGAAGCTGGAATCAAAGCTGTTAAAGAAATTGAAATTCCTCAGCTTCAGAAAAGGTGATGTTCAAAATAAAAATGCTTTTACATAAATCACTTATCATAGAAGGCTGTGGGCAAAGACTATGAGAAGTTATAACTGGATAGAGCAACTGACATTTGAGAGCCAGTGAATCAAATCTTAAAACATCCAAAATCACTTCTGAAACTTTCTTAAAGTGATAAGCATGCCTCTAGTATATACAACTTCTTTATATTTAGATTATTCTTATAGATGGACATACTAAACCTCAAAAATTGGTGTACATAGACTGTGCAAAAAAAATTATCAGTACATATAGAACAATAATTTTTAAAGCTTACATGGTAGAAATGCAATATATAGTTAACATAAGATCATGTCTATTCAAAGAATGCAATTTTGTAAAGCAGTTCAGTATTTTTAGAATTAAGAATATAAAAAAGTAGGACAAAATATATTGTACTGTCTTTTTTCCACTTCTTGTTTCTATTGCTGCTGTTGTGGTAATAGTTGATGGTACCGATTGATTAGATCTGGGGAATGCTCAAACCCACAAAATGTAAATCCTGTCTGCAGCTCATGCTACAGTGAGTTTTGCACTCTTGGAGCCTTTCTCTCATTTCTAAATGAGTAACACAGTGATAATAAGGCAGGAGTTGGGTTTGGGGGAATTTATCGTAGATTTTGAGCCTAAAAGGATGAGGCAGAAAGAAGGTGGAGGATACAATGAGAAACAATAAGCAGAGGAAAGTTTGCCAAAACCATCTAATATTAGTTTTGTATTTTAAACTTAGAGCTGAACTTGTACAAGCTCCATGCTATAAATTGGATTCTGCTGAATCAACAGACCCAGAAAGAAAGCTTGTTAAAACTCAAAACAAAACCTGAGTTTCACTAAAATCCTGAAGAACGTCAGATCTGTCCTTCATCTCTTATGTGATAGAAAAAAAATTTATTCACAAGAGTATACTGAGAACCAAGTTTTCTAAACTAAATGTTTCTAAATGTTTAGTCTTCAACACCTGATATGTTGGTACTTTCCAAAATTATGAAATAATGTAAAACATTTAAAAAAATGTATTATTACTTTTATTGAAACAAGTTGTGCTGCTTTTGAATAGATAAATTTCTGAATAGCATGTTCAAGAATCTCAGATACATGTTACCTCTACACAAGAAAAAATACACGGAAGACAAAGGTCAAAAGAGTGAGATCTGAAAAGGAATGTCCATGTGTGGAAGCAGTGAAGGAAACATAGAAGACTAAGACTGGGAACAGTTGATGGTATCTTTGTCAGTAGACCTTGAATATTACCTCACATCTACATGAGGCTCTCAATATACCTAAATCAGAAAAATAAAGAGTCTGAAACAAAAGACAGAAGTGACACCCAGAAGAAAGGGAAGGACAGGCTGAACCAAACAATAAATATGTAAGAGACTGTGACAAGAAAGAACACACCGGAGCTATTAGACACCTGGAAGTCAGCAGAGATGCCAGAGACTCACTGACTTGAGACAGGCCAGAGAAGATCAGAGTTACTGACAGTTCCTAATGGGTGCAAAAATCAGCATGTTGTTCTCAGTTGAAACAGAACTCGGAAAAAGTGGTGAAGACTTGAAAGCCACTGCTTTTCCCTTCTGCACCCTGAAAGAGCCTTTCATCTGACATCTAGAGCCCTCCTAGGAAAGTGGCTTTGGTAGATGAAAGCCAAAACTTAAGGCGCTTGCTTCCTAATTCAGACTGCTAGAAAGGGAGCAGAGACAGCTTCAATGACACTGGAGGTGTAAAGGAAAAACAATATCCGGGTCAAACCTGTGGGTGGGGAGATGGAAGGAAGAAAGAGTAAGGAATTTTTCCTTTTTAGGGGATTATTTTGGGTGGTGGATAGAGATTCTCCTGAGTATTCTGAAATAAGATGCCTGAGGGGATTTGAAGAACCATTCTTGTACCCAGTACCAAATCAATTGCTGCTTGCTCAGCTTGCCCACCCCAGGGCTCTGACTTGCTCTGTGCTCTGTGTAGAAATGGAAGTTCACTACAGGTGCTGTGCTTAACTGGCTTCGATTGGAACTGTTTCATTAAGAAAATGCCTTTTATTCTTCCAAGAGTCATTAAAATCCTTTTCTCCTGCTAAAGTTCAGAAAAATAGCTTCAAGTAGTTTTTTGTTGTTGTTTGTTTTTAAATATGTCTTTGGCTTTGCTTTAATTGATGAAATGACATGCCAGTTAATTTATTTTGGTAACAGCTGAACACTTTGGCTTCAGTGAAGTTTCTATACGTTCCAATTTAGAGAAGAGATGGCAAGAAAATATTTTGACTCTGCAGACAAAAAATACCTGGTCAGAAGACATGATGCAAAATATGGAGTAAGAGGGTTAAGTCTGCAATTCCTGGGACAGATTTTTAGATAGGATAAATCTGGGCAGTTTGATTAACTAAGACTGTTTAATACTCCATCAAAGATTGTATCTGGCATTGTCTTCAGTAACAGTTTTGTAATTTAAGAACATTCTGTTTGCATCTTTCATTCCAGGATAGCTCCTCATTATAATTAATTTAAGATAACTCAATTTAGGAAAAATATGTGTCCACCTAATGCTACTTAGCCTGCACCCTACTTGACTACAATTACTGAACTCTCTAATATTTCTAGTGTCACGTAAAGACTGAGGCTCTTTGCTTGAAATACAAGCAAATACAAGTGTGTTGATAAATTACTACTTACCTATTGGTCTCTGCATTTCATATCTATACATTTTTTTTTCTTGATAGCTTACAAGTTTTACAGTGTGAAAACTTCTTCTTTAATTATTCTTTTAACAGTAGCAAGCCAGAAAAAAAAAAATTATGTAGTTGTAGTCTATAAATTTGTAAGGGCCAAATGAGAAATGTGTCAGTCCTATGTATGACTGAAGTATTTCATCTGTACCTTTCTTCAGGGACTGCCTATTCGACGATGAATTAGTTTCTGGAAATGAATAATCAAGTTAGATAAATCTGGATAAAAGAATGAAAGATTAAGGATGTAGTGAACAATTCATCTGTCTCTGCCAGTCATAACAGCTGTTAGAAATGTCTGTTAGATGCTTTCATCAGCTTTGCTTTCAACCTGTGGCTAACAGGATAGCTGAAAAGAAACGTATAGGTTTTTAAATTTTCTTTTAAAATTTATTTCACAGGACAAGTTACTTCAGACAGGAAGTGAATGAGAGGGCATGTAAGAGATGTACAGAGTAGAGAAGAAAATGGAGATGTAAATTAACTGGACTGTCACAAGTCCATGGGGCCGGATGAGATTCACCCGAGAGTGCTGAGGGAACTGGCGGAGGTGATAGCCGAGCCGCTTTCCATCATCTATCAGCGCTCCTTGTTGACTGGTGAAGTACCAGAAGACTGGAGGCTTGCCAATGTGACTCCCATCTACAAGAAGGGCTGTAAGGAGGACCCGGGGAACTACAGGCCTGTTAGCCTGACCTCGGTGCCAGGGAAGGTTATGGAACAGATTGTCTTGAGGGAGATCATGCGGGACAACGGGGGGATCAGGCCTAGCCAGCATGGGTTCACGAAGGGCAGGTCCTGCTTGACCAACCTGATCTCCTTCTATGATCTAGTGACCCGCCTGGTGGATGAGGGAAAGGCTGTTGATGTAGTCTACCTAGACTTCAGCAAAGCCTTTGACACTGTCTCCCACACTATTCTCCTGCAGAAGCTGGCAGTCCGTGGCTTGGACAGGTACACTCTTGGCTGGGTAAGGAACTGGCTGG
>JACDJE010000183.1:178957-211310 GCA_016647715.1 Pavo muticus
TATCTTTTCTATCGCCCGCCTTCCCTTCCCCATCACCTTAATTAGTAATAGTATTCGTCCTCCACTTCCCCATCTCCCTAATTAGGATTTGTAATAAACCTGGTTGGACCAACATTTGAACCGTTGCTTCTTAATCTCACGTCGGGTATACATACATTAAAAGAACCTCATCTCCCTCCTATAAATTGGAGCGAGACAGAAGTGAACTGGAGTCTGCAGAAGCAGTGGAGAAATTGCACAGAATGTGCTCAAAGAATGGAAGTTAGTGGTGCAAAATGCAAGGTACCTCTTATGTATTAATAATTTTTGCTTTGATCTCTATCCCTTTAGAGAGAAAAAAGTGGGATGTAGATACGGTTGAGTGGTACATCAATGAGCTTGGTGTACTAGAGGGGTTCAGGATGCCCAAGCTACCACTGGAATATGGCTGTGATGAAAGAAGGAGGGAGAGGAAGATGTGGCCTCAATTATAGACCTCAAGTTATAGACTTTGTTCATTGTCCTTTTCCAACCTTTTTCAGGATACATTGGAAATTACTGCAGAAGTGATTAAATGTGTTCAAGCCACCTTCAAAGTACAAAGGCAAAAACCGAACTAAAAACAACAGAAACTATGTAAAAGAAGGCTAAATTCTTTGCTCTAGCAATCAGTTTTATTTCAAAACAAGCTCATCCTTAGTTCCTGCAGTGCCTCCTTAGCATAAATGTTAGTGCCTGAGTCTCTGGCTGGCCTTTACTGTAATTAGTGCTGAAGTTTGGTTCAAAGCACCTCTGAACAAGTTGTCATCCCTCATTGCTGATTCAGTCCTCAACAAAGCTAAGCTTCTCTTCAAAGTGTGAGACATCAAATGAGTCTTAGCATTTTCAGAAACAAACTTTAGTTTGATGCTCTCTGTTTTTTTCTACCCATGACCTAAGCACTCATATGGTTCAGGGGAAACTAATTCTTCCCTTTGGGAACCCCTGTCAAGGACTGGGAATACTGCATGGTTTTCATCTCTTATGCTGCAGAAATACAAACCACAAAATTTCAAAGACCCTCCAGATAATTTCATTAAGGAAAATAACATTACTCAGCAGTCTTGAAATTCTAGTTCAGTGCATATAAGGGAATAAATATGTTAAAGAATCCCAAAATAATCTCTCTAATAAGTATGTTTAGTAATTAAATATTAAATAAAAAGTAAAGCTGTTCTGTTTATACACTGTCTGCATTGAAAATATTTTACCTGTGTATGTTAGACTTGTAGAAAATTTTATTTGTACGCATTAAAAATGCAATTAAGTTGTTGACATAACAATCCTCTATGTCTTTGCGCAAGTGTGGGCTTCTATTTTATTTTCATATTGCTACAGTCAACTATGCATTTTTGCAAACTAGCAACTGAAAAATGTGTAAGAGAATCCCTAAGTGAGTAAGATTTCTTTTAAGTTGCATGAGGCTCTTTGAGAAGATGAGCTTAGTGCCTGCACTGCAGTTCATTAAGGTTTATATCCAATTTGCTTGAATGTTTGACCAAGAGATATTGCTTGACGGTACATCTGATATGTCTTGCACTGAAATTCAGACTTCATTACCATTTGACTGTTTAGAATCTTTTAGTTTGCATGTCTCCTTTATCAATCAGCATATTTTTCTCCAAATTCTGATTTTGAGCGCATTATTTCTTTTATTCTGTGTCCACATGTAATTTTAGTACTTTCAAAAAAATGTATTCCTTACCAATAGCAAATACTTATTTGCTGGACTTTGTTTGCCTTTTGTAAGGTTCTGAACACACTTGAATGGACACTCAGTGTTGCTAGGTTTCCTTGAAGACAAGTAACCTTTAACATTAGTGGTAGAAATAGTATTACTGTTCTTAGGAAATCTTTAGGAAACTGTCATTATGGAGAGTTTCAGACCAACCATTACAGCACCAATTTTCCTCTATAAATATGACCCTAAATGGGCAACAGTCTGATTTGCACAGATTGTCAAGCAATCACAAATAGGTCCTTTAGATGTACTTTAAATTTGAGAGAAGTAGATCCATGTATTTTACAAGCAAAAGAAAAGTCACAAAAGAAGCCATAAACAAAATCACTGTAAGAAATCTATCCGTTGGTTTAGAGCAGGGTTAAGCTTATGCTTAATTCATCGAAAAGACTAACACTAACTTCAGATGGAATTGAACTTGGCCCCATTCTTACACCACAGACCACAACATTTTAAAAGAGTGTGACACTGGAGATACATTTCTATGCCTACTGCTATAACATAGTCTTTTATCACTGAAATTAGAAGAATCACCATTAGTTATTAGCAATGTTATACCCATAACACAAAAGCTGGCAAGTCTGTTTCTGCTCTGTAGAAATCAAAGATAGGCTCTAGATGAGACCATTGATCACTCTAATCCAATATATTCTTCCTGGCATTAATAAGTCGGAGAAAAAAATGCATGAAAAATATGCAGTAACCTACTTTTAGAAGTTTTTTTTTCAGTTCACCCAGTTAGTAGTTACACACATCCTGAAGCATGAAAAAGTAAATGAATTCATTTACTTCAGTGTAGTCATATAAGATCTTACAGTGCATCCTGAACTTGCATATGGAATCCATACATTTATAAAAATATCTGTACAATGTATAATATATTACTTACATGCTTTGGTAATTTGTTTCCTTTATTAACTCCTGCCTCTATCCCTTTTTCTCCATCTACACATAAGTTTTAAGCTGTCCTATGTCCACGGGGGAATGAAGGGAAGAGCATGCTTCAACAGCTTGCCAAGGCATGGACTCCTGAAGCCATGCTGTTAACACAAGTCCTACATCTTCTGTTTGAGAGGCTATTTACAATACTGGGTTTATCCAGAGGAGCAGGAAGAAAGTTTCATTGCTTACATATAATCATCTGACAGCTTTTGTGATGTTTCTGCATTAACACCCTTTCAGGAAAAAACTTCAGCAGCTCTTATTTCTAAACTTATCCTGATAGAGGTGCAGATCTTGAAGGTTGCTCTTTAGTTAGCTGTATATATTGCTTTAACTTGTACAAGGAGATTTAACTGGTGGCTTTCCCTCCTGTAACTACACTGCTTCTCTGTTCATATCAACTGCAGATCAGTTTCCTATTTCTCCAGCAGCCTTTCAAATACAGAGTATTTCTTCATTCTACATTAGTCAGGAGAAGGTGATGGTGTGTCATTGTTTCCTAGATTTATACAAAGCAGCCAAGAAACCAGATTGCAGACATTGATGCAAGAGATATTTGTCTGATAACAAGGTCTAATTTGTACATACTTACGTGTCAAAATGTTTGTACATTTTTTGCAGGAAGACTCATGTGCTTGTGTAAAGCTTTATATGAGAGCTGCTCTGAAAGTAACACCTCCCATTTTATTATGTTGGGCCATGATGTCAGAGGTGGATGTTAGTAGTATGGCAGTGGAGGCTGAACCTTCCCACCAGTATTCTGTTACATTTTGTTGCTGTGCAACAGGTGGCAGCAGAAGGGCTGTCTGACAAAATGGCATCTGACATGGAAGTGCACATGGAGCAAAGGTGTGTCACTGAATTCCTCCATGTGGAAAAAATGGCACCCATTGATATTCATTCATGCTTGCTGAATGTTTATGGAGACTAAACAGTGGATGTGAGCACAGTGAAGCGGTGGATAGTGTGTTTCAGGAGTGGTGACAACAGTGTGAAAGACAAGCCACGTTTTGGACAGCCATGCAGATTTTTATGAGCATGGCATGCAGACTCTTTTTCATCACTGGTGAAAATGCACAACTACTAGTGGGGACTAAGTTGAAAAATAGTGTTTTGTACATGACAGTTTATCAAATAGTGTTATTGTGCTCTTTGTACCTGTTGTAGTTTCCATGGGAATAAAAATGAGGCATTACTTTAGGAGTGACCTATGTATTTTACTTCACATTTTTACAGCTGCTGCTTAAGATTTTTCAGAGGCAGCAGCAAAGTCTTGCCACTAAGAAAAGCTTTCAGTGTTGTTATGTTTCAAAAGCTGAAGCATCAGTTCTAAGAAATAATAGAATGGTTTTACCAGTAGCTTAGTTCCTCTACATGTTCAGCTTTTTGCTGAGATATCAGGAAATTTTTGGCCCATTCTTAACATCCAAAATATGCACTTTCTTCTTCAGTTCCATTGCTGCTCCCCCTAATCTGCTGCTGAATTCTATTTTCCCCCAAAGTTGTAAGCACTTAAATATAGTTTACAGAAGCTGTAGAACATGTCCAGAAGTAATTCTGGGTTTATAACTGCATGGAGTAAGGGTACTTTTTCAAGTTGTGTAGCTCCAAAAATGTTAAAGTTTATAGCAGCCCTGCCTGCACAAGCTGGATGACATTAAGAGATTCTTTTTTCCACTAAGTTTTCACTTTGTTTTACATCTCTTTTACACTCTCAGTCTCACCTGAAGCTGCATTATTACAGATGAGAATTAATCACTTGGGAAATGACCAAGGCCTGTAATCTGGAAATCAGATATTATCGGGTTTCATTATTCAAACTTGACACTTGAACTTTCAAGTTCAGCATGAGGCAAGGAGGAACGTGAAGCGCTGACACATGGGTTTTTCTAATACAATCTAGGAGTGCTGAGATTTGCAGACACCTGGCTGTGTATGTAGAGCATAACAGTTCAGCTGTACAGTGCATCTACATTAGGGCCTACATCTCACTAGCTGTGCGTGTTCTACAAAATGATCTAGCTTGTTCAAGGTGCTTGAGATATATATTCTCCATTCATTTGCAGATCATGCCTAGCTGGTCTAACTCTTCCTGAGGTTTTGAAGCTCCCTGCACACATGCTAAACAGCACTTATGCGTATATGCCTGCCCAGAAGAGTCCCAGCCAGAAATAGGGCAGTTTTTCTTTGAAAACTATCTATCTGGCATATATTCAGCAAAAGATTAATGTGGACAATAAAACGAGTTTATAAATGGTATTTTTACAGTGTAAATTATAATGCCAGAGTTAGCTGTGGATAAAAGGACTATTATTCTGGCAAGTATTTCTGTGAAAAATAAAAAATGTGAATTATTAATGAAAAATCATAATTAAAAGTTTATATGCCTGAATTTTATCACTTTGAGCCATACTGTTCAGAAATGATAAAAGTAAGGATATTTAAAAGTGTCAGTCACTATTTATATGATTGCTTAATCCATTATGGACTAGATGGCCAGTTAAGAAATCACAATGCTGTGAAGAAAATTCCCAATTTAATATAAGGGATTATCTGGTTAATTAACATTTTTCTGCTCTTCTTTTTAAGATACATATTTAAGAATTGAAAATAATGTTTATCATAAAAACTAGAGTTTAACCGACCTTTAAAAAGATGTTGTATAGAATCTGTGGAATCTTTATCTAATAGCCACTATGACAGTTAAAAAATTACAGGACAAAATCATTAATTGATGTTCAATTAATGTTGAATAGAATCCTCTAGACTGAAACATTGCATGGGTCAGTGGTCATGGGTAGTCATGATTTTATCTGTTCAGTAGTAACTTTTATGGAGTCAATCACATGGTACAGATCTACTTTCTTCGATAAATTTACTCAACTTTTGTTTAGTTTCTCATTTCTGTTAAGAAATGAATTTGATTTTAATCTCTTCATGTTCATTTGCAAATCTGGAGTGAAACACATGTGTTTTGAATTTTCCAACTGGCAGCTATTACAGATTCAAAAGGCAGCAAAATATTAAACAGCATATCCTACAGAGCAAGAAAACTTAAATATTCTGGGACCAACCTAAACAAGAAATAATCTAAACTTGAGAGACCCGTGGTGCACCCACAGAACAAATGCATTGCTTCTCAAACGGTAACATATATATAAAACACATAAAAACATAATAGTAGTTGCGAGTTGCAAGAAGCTGGGGTGGAACACAGGCTGGACAGTTGACCCAAATTAGTCTTGGAGATATTCCATGCTATACAACCACATGCTCAGTAAGAAAACCTCATGGATAGGAGGTGGAAGATGGGATATTTGGGGTTATAGTGTTTGTCTTCCTGAACAACTGTTACATATGACAAGCCCTGCTCTCCTGGAAGAGGGTAAACACCTGCCTGCTAACGGGAAATAGTGAATGAATTCCTTATTTTGCTTTGCTTGATATAAAACTTCTCTGTTTTCAGAAGGAAAAATTAGTTTGAACATATATCAGTGAAATCTGTGCGGATTTCAAGTCCACAACCTAGCTCTTTTAGTTTCATTATCTGTTAGTCTGCTATGATCTACAGCACAAATGTACCCTGAACTGTTCTGTGAAATCTCTGTGTCACTAACCTGGCCTAAGTTTCTAAGCAAGTTTTAAAGACTGGATAAAGGTCTGGTAGGCATTTCTGAGTTCAATAGGCAATGAGAAAATGCCAACCCTAGTTTCGTGTCATATCTACAAAACCGGAAACAGCAGCATTAAATATGTATATATAAAGAACATTATAAGCAGATAATTGTTCACATGATGAATGGCCTTATCCCCTAGGAAGGTCTTTTGGGCAATTGGATGCAACAAAAGACAGTGTTTAACTGACTGTCTACCTACCTTGTGAAGAAAGAGCTTCTTTTGAGCTATGGTAGATGTTACTCAATGAGTGCCAATGTTCTGAGATCATATGTGGAGATATCTATATTCTTTTGTGCCTGGCTATTACCAGCCCTCTGTCTAAAATCTTGTGGAAAGTCATTTTAAAAAATATGGTGGTTCAGCATGTTTTCACATTTGCAGTTATATTAAAAGATTTATATGAGCTTCTCTGCAATTGGCTATTTAGCATTCAATGCTGTAATTCAAAGTACAGCACTTTCTATTTGATACCACTTCTATACATTGGTACTCATGATGACCATTAGTTGCTCAGGAGCTTGACTTTTCCTGCGTTGGGTGTATGAGCCAGCAGGTGAAAGCAGACATCTCTACCTACATGACCTCTAAACCAGAAGTGCAAGAGAAAACAGACACTCAAGTTGAAAGGTTAATCTCTGGATGCAACAGACTGTTTTATTTGTTAATGCTACAGATTAGCTAATACCCTCTGGCCTTAGTACTGATGGTGTCCATTGGCTAGATGAGTTCTTTATTTCACTTTCTGACGTGTAGATGCATACAGTATAGTTTAGCCAGCAGAAATATAAACTTACAACCTAAACTAGTAGAAATTAACACTGAATAAGTCCTAAAAGGGTTGCCATTGTCATATTTACAGATGTGAGCTGAACAGATCTTTTTCTTTCCTTTTTAGTATGGCTTATTTTAGAGAATTATTGGAGTAGCTGCATGAATAGTAGACCATTACAAACACTACATCAATGTTCTTTGTAAGACAGATTTTTCCATTTTATCAGGAGCCAATTGCTGTATCTTCTATAGTAACCATAAAAGAAAGAAGCTATGCAAAGACTTAATTACATACAGACTATTATCTTTTTATTAGTCTAGATTTACTTCAAAGTGTAAACTATTATTTCTATTATACCCCCATAAAGGAAAAATTCAATATAGTACTAAAGACTGGGCAGTAAGAGGACAGCATTAAGCTGCTCTTAAAGCAAAACCTGCACCTTTCAAATGTCTTTGGAGTCAATTTGTTGAAGTTGGAGTGTTTTTTTTTTTTTTACAGTTATTTTTTATTCAACTACACGTCAGATGTGCTTTTTGGAAGGAGCAAAGAGGTGAGCATATTGGTTTTAGAGAAGGAAGTAAGGCACTAATAATTCCCATTTTGACTTGTAACAGGACAGTGACTGAACCATGACAGTCTAGGTGTTTTGTTTCAAAGGAACGGATGTTGTACAGTTCTGAATCAGCACTATCTTTTCATACAAGTAGAAATAGGGGCTATACAGTACTACAGTGAAGACTTGACAATTCAGGAAAGATCAGATCAATCTTTCTAGAGCTGCAGCCTGACGGTAATTGAAGTGATCATAGGGATCATATTTTAAGAGCTACAACTCCTTTTCTACTTGCCTTCAAAAACACTGGAAATCCAGGAAGGATGGTTTTCTTGCAAAACGGATGTATATTATCTCACACAGGGCCAAATCGTGCCCAGAAATTATTCAGATGTATGCAAAGAAAAAGGGCAATCAACTTTTCATCTGAGCCTATGAGGCTTACATAAGGACATTGTATAATTGTAGCCTTTGGACACGATTGAGCACAGGGATTTCTCCCTTACCGCTTTCCTAGGATCAGGACACTGCCCCAGAAGGGAAGTGGGAGCAGTATGCTACTTTTAAGCCATCTGTGTCAACTTGAAATACATAGGGAAGACATCACAGATGATGCACTTTGGAGATCAATTACCTAAGCAGCATTCAAGTGTCTTGGCTTTATGTTTGAATACAATTAAGAAGATACCTTATATGCAAATTGTCGAAACACTCTTGATTCACACATTTGCCCTTGTGGCATTACTGAGAAAGACACAAAATTAATAAAAATTACCTCTAGAAACAAGCTCAGCAATGTCTCAATTCATTTCCAAGGACAAATATCCTGCATCAGTTTTTGAACCTTGTAGTCTTTAAATTTAGTCATTACCATGCAATTTAGATATTGGTTGTGAACTCCTTAATTCTGGTCATAGAGTTAGTCATCAAATCTACTATGAAGTTTTGTACTCCCTTCATAAATTAAGATGTTCCAAATCTCACTAGATAGACATAAGGAAAATTGTTTATTGCATATACTTTTAATTATCTTTTCTAAAAACTGTCTACTTCTAATTTAAACTGAAACACACAAAATATTTCAATGAAATGTTTCAAAAATCATTAAAAGAATCTTACTTCTTATCCACATATTACAGTGTAAAATACAAACAATCAGGAATGCTAGCAACTTGCATTCATATTTTGTTTTGTAGATACTAATGCTGCAATTTATATCTAATTTTTTCTGTACGGTACTTGTTCTTAACTAGACTGTTTCAGTTCTACTTTTCATTCAGGATGACCCTCATGTAACATTAAATTGTAAATAACTATTTTTTTTTTTTAATTTCACTAGGTGAAATGTATAACACATACTTATTACATATTATACATCATATGTTCATTATTATACACTATATACTGCACACTATACACTATATAATTCATTATTTATTATGTATTATCATAGAATCATAGAACCATTAAGATTGGAAAATACCTCTAAGATCATCAGGTCCAACTATCAACCCAGCAAAACCATACCAACAAAACCATGTCCCTGTGTACCACATCTACATGTCTCTTGAACACCACCAGGGATGGTGACTCTACCGGTTCCCTGGGCAGCCTGTTACAGTGCATGACCACTCTTTTGGAGAAGAAATTTTTCCTAATATCCAACCTGAGCCTCCCCTGGTGCAACCTAAGGTTGCAACCTCTTGTCCTATCTCTGTTACTTGGGAGAAGAAGCCGACCCCCACCTCACCACAACCTCCTTTCAGGTCATTGTAGAGAGCAGGAAGGTCTCCCCTGAGCTTCCTCTTCTCTAGAGTGAACAACCCCAGTTCCCTCAGCCATTCTCCATAAGACTTGTGCTCCAGACCCTTCACAGCTTTGTTGCCCTTTTTTGGATACGCTCCAGGGAGCTAGGTGCGGCTGATGGCAGCCTCCTGATGCAAAAGACATGTGCATTTGCAATATTCATTCATGATCTGTAAAGTATTACTAGCCTTTGAATAGATGCATGAAGTAGCTTCTGAAAAGATTTCTCCCTTTTCACACACTAGGTTTTTCTTCTGAAAAGAAATATTTTGTGCTGTAGCAAGTGCATCTGCATAAGGAGTAGGAGCAATCACATTGTTTGAAGGATACAAGCAATTTGCTCTTGCTGATACAGAAGAAGCACTATGATTTACTGCACTGGACTACTGCCTATCATATTTTGTCCTCACAATATCAAGAATAACTCAACTTATATATCCCTGTTTGAGTTGATTATATTACATGAATTACACAGCTTTTATTGTCGTATTATTCTACTTGGACTTCTGATTCTAAAGTTCAACACTCAAAGAAATTGATGCATACTATTAGCATCTCTTACCAACACTAACTGTTAGTGTCTACTATGAAACACACCAGTGAATGCAGATCTCATGTATTTTGTTGGTTGTGATACTTTATATTCAAAGGTTTTGTCAGGAAGGTATTTTTTTTTACTTTTCATTAAGGCCAAAAGGGATCATTAAGTCATCTAGACTGATTTTATGTACGATATCTATTTTTGAATTTCAGCCAGTTAGTGCCCACAGCTTATTTTATAGAAGGCATTTGGTCTTGCTACAAACTCTCAACAACTAGGCTCTCTTTTAAGTTTGAATCTGTGCACAAACATGCTTTTGTTTAAAAATGCAGGTCCTCTCTACCTTGGCTGTGCCTGATTTCTAGTTATTGGGGTTTTTAATGCCTTTCTTTGCTGATGTAGAAAGATCTTTAGGGCCAGGTATTTGCTCCTGGAGGAAATACTTATGCCTTGTGTCAAGTTACCTTTCAATCTTCTTTTTGACATGCTAAACAGATTAAGTTTTCAAGTCTCTTTCTCTAAGGCATTTTCTCAGCACTTGATTTTTGGTTCTTTTAACTGCCTTCTCCAATTGTTTTAAATGTGAGCTGCATTAGAGTACGTAGTATTTCAAAACTTCAGCTAGTAATACCATCCTGTGAGATTAAGTCATAAAATCATAGACCTATAGAATGACTTGGGTTGGAAGGGACCTCAAAGACCATCCAGTTCCAATAACCCTGCCATCAGCAGGGTTGCCACCCAGTAGATCAGATTGTCTAGGGTCCCATCCAACCTGGCCTTGAATGCCTCCTGGGATGGGGCATCCACTCTGGGCAACCTGTTCCAGTGCCTTACCACTCTCTGAGTAAAAAATTTCCTCCTAACATCTAATCTAAATCTCCTCTCTATTAGTTTACAGCCTTTCACCTTGTTCTATCACTGTCAGATTGTGCAGTTACCATGTAGTTGGTATCCCTTCTGTTTATACTCTCCCTTCAAGTACTGGAAAGCTGCAATGAGGTCTTCCCAGAGCTTTCTTTTCTCCAACTTGAACGAGCCCAGCCCTCAGCCTTTCTTTGTAAATCCATTTCTTTGTTTATAGTCAAGGACCAGATTTCTCTGAGGTTATTAAGAACTGGTTTTCTCTTGTAAATTGTTTTCAGGATTCTTTTGTTTTTGATCAAGTATTGCAGTTCTTATTTACAGATGTAGAAAAAATGATTTTCTTAACCGTCTTTAACCTGCTATGTGATCTAAGCAATTTGACAAAACTGCTTTGTTACCATCACCAGTCTTCAGGTTTTGTCAGCACGGTGGCTATGGATTATTTATTTAGAACAGTAATAAAAATGTTTAACAGTAGCAGTTAGTTGCTCTATGCAAAACCCCATAGAAGTACGCTGATTTGACAATTTCTTTTTAAAAGATATTCTGATATAGACAGGTAGCTGTTCTAAATCTGTTTTACTAAGTTGCTTAATGGCAATTTGTTAAAAAAAAAATAAATGATGTTATTCTAGGTCAAAAACTGTCAAAGACCACATTTATTACATCTACAGCTACCTATATTCACAAAAATTGTAATCTGATAAAAAAAAAATGAATATAACTTAATATGTTGTATTCACAATAATTCAAAAGCCCTGAAGATTTTGATGGATTTTTGAAACAGCTGTCATTGCCACCTGCCTCAATTTCACCAGGACATTTATGATTTTATGCTTGTCATCATAATTTTTTTCATGTAGACCTTCGGGACGAATATTGCCCATTTTTTCTTTCTTTATATTCTATTATCTACAGTTCCTGAGCATGGTAAAAACACACAATATTGTTTTACTTCTCTTGTACCATCTCTCTATGTACTGCAATATTTAACACAGAGAATTTCAACAGTCATAAAAAAATAAAAATAAAAAAATAAAAACCATAGTGGCGCTACTGCCACTAGCCTGAAATTGTTTTGTTTTTTTTTTTTAATGAGACTGTCACTAGCCTGAAATTGGTTTGTTTTTTTTTTTTTTTAATGAGACATTCAGTAAAGATTAAGATATTTACTTCCCACAGAACTTCCATAATGACCTAATATCTACTTCTGCAAATTCTACAGGAAATTCTACATCACTTCTTTCAATGTAAAAAAAATAGTATNTGGAACAAATTAAACCTTATTGTGTGCAATAAAAAGACTCATTATTGGCATGGAAATAATGTAGGTTTGTCTTAACTTTCCTAGAGAGGAAATAACCAGTATTCTCAAAGGCGTCCCTTGAACTTAGACATTTCCACAGGGAGACATGTAAAAAAGATTGTTACTGAAATAACCATCTGTGCTGCTTGATTTGGGTTCTTTTTTCATACTTTTTTCATTTGTTAATGAAATATTAATATCTAAGACTACTAAGTATTTTACAGGCCCTTAATTTTTGTGATTCTCAAGATATTGTGAAAAAATAATTAAAAACCAAATTATGTGTGATCTTATTTCTACCTATTCTAGGCAGCATTATGAAATGCAAAATTCAAGGTTCTCAGAATTCAAACCACTTTCAATTCCATTTCCACTTTCCATTAATACCCGATGTGTTACAACTGTAGATTAAATTTCCTTGGATAATGTTAATTTGTCCCAAATTCAACCAAAATTTTGATATCTACTCTTAAATAAGCCACTATAGTCAATGAAAATAAGCGTTTCAGGAGAATGATTCACTGTAATTTAAAATAGCTGGTAACTTAAATCCAACATAATGTGGTGACGCAAATCTACTGTATATCACCAGTGAGGATCAGTTTGACATTTGTATCAAACATTTACTCCAGATTCCAGAGTGTGATATTAAAAGGCATAAGCAATTTCATATTCATGAGATATCTTTCTTTTTCTATAATCAAATGCCAAATTTTGAATTTTCATACAAAAAAAATAGCATAACTGTGGGCACGGGAATGACTTATGGTGGTGTTCTTTCAGAATTACAGGAGCTCATTAGCATACGTTTTATGATTAGTGTTTGTCAACAATGGAAAATTTCAACAAGCTTTTTAGCCTAGATGTTAAAAAGCAAGAACCAGGCTGATCCACAAATTGTATCTTCATCATAATTCTTTTATTTTATTTAAGGCAATAAACATGAACATTTCTTGAAGACAAAATAAAATGTAAATTTTAAATTAACTGGAAAATTGTATGAATCTTCATTTATTATTGAACAGTTAAAAATGTATAAATGAGCTGCAAGTGATTTTGCCATTCATTGGTGAACTGAAATATTTTTTTCTGTATGGTTTTGTTTTCATTTTCCTAGCTCCCACTTTCACAGCCAGGTGCTGTTAAGGTATATCTGTAATATTCCTTTAAGGTTAAAAACATATTTGTTCTATCATGGACGATATACCAGTGCTTAGAGATGAAGGAACTTCTAGAATAACGTTATCTAGAATCATACTAAACAATAAAAGACATCAGGGCTAAAAAAGCATAAAGCTAAAACAGTCTAAGACTTGTTAACCATGGTCAGGATTCCCAGTCAGATTTGCTTATGCTTTATCAATATGGGTGATCCATGCTTGGGTACTGATATCAAATGCAATAACCCCCATTGCCTTATGTGGTTAAGAATCTTTTTACATATTTAAGTATAGTATTTATAAAGAAAATCCTTCCTTATGTTTCAATTTCTAAGTTTTCCAGAATACATGGATTATTCTATTTCTTGAGTTTCATCAAAGACCACATACAATGCATTCAATATAATAAAATGAAATTAATTTATTGAAAGTTTCCAAAAAAAAAAAAAAATCCATATATATGGCATGTTGATGTAGATGAAAAATGATTTTGTTGTCCAATTTCATCCAGTAATATTTTTGCATAATACTTTCTTGAATCCTATTTGAAATTAATGAAATAGGACAATGATAGAAAAAATTATATCAATTGAATTTGTATACATACGAGGTTTACTAAAATTAAACATAATGGAAAATACCGAAGAGAAAAAAGAAAGTTCTGTAGTCAATCTGCTTTCATAGCAGATTTTTCTGCTTTTCTATCATACTGCAAAAGAGGTATAAAGCATGCTAATAAAATTTATGTGCAACAATGAACACAGCATGCTTTATTGCTGTATTCTTGAGGAAAGGATCAGTGTTTCACTCAGAAAGAAAATAAAAAACGCTAGAAAAGTCATATGGTTTCAGCTCTAGAAGGCATTTTCAATATTGCTAGCCTGGTCAACTGTTGCCTGAAGTCCTACCTTGCTTTCTTGCTTTTGATAAGGATGTGGAAATGGGAAGTGAGAGACAGAGAGAAATGTAACAATACACTTAGTAAACTGGTGAGCTTGGATGGATGACAGGTAGCTAGGTAGTTTTATCTTCTTTACTCAGACTAAACAAAGTTTGGAAGAGGAATCAGGAAGTGCAGATCTACTGCTAACCACACCTCATGAGCAATTTTTTTTCTAATGGCATGCATTAGGATCTGTGCAATGCCAAAAAACTCAGGAGCCTCAATATCTTGTAAAGCACATCTGTGAGAGGTAATACTCCTACTGGTTTCCAAATATAGGAACATTATTCATTTTGATCCCAAATCACAATGAAGAAAACTTTGCAGTTTTAATTAAGAAATGCCCAAGAATTTTAGCACATTAATTTTAAAGAAACTTATAAACATTTCCAGAACTAAGATGTTTCATCATAGCTCAATAAAATGACCAAACCACTTTGTTTTGGGTCAGGTCAATATTAAATCATACTTAGCAAATGCAATTCTTGTTTCCTTGAAGTTGTAGCACGGAAGTGACATTTCTCTCATTAAGCTGAGCTGCGGCTGTCATAACAAACGCTCCAGTGATGGGCTTGCTCAAAACTGAGAACAGGCAACTAAATGGCTGTGTAGTTTTAGGGGATGTAATGCTGTGCTCCCTCCCAGCTTGGCAATAAAGATAATATTTTCTTAAGCTTACTCTATCTGAGATGTCTGAACATTATGTTTAAATTTTCAGTTGAAAAATTCTGAAACTGAGTACTTCAGCTGAAATGTGGTTTGGATGCTAATTACAGATAATTGGGAAAACATAACGTATCAAGTAAAAAACCCCAATACACTTAAAAGCTACCTGCAGAAAATATTGAATGTTTGTGGAAATTCCTTCTTATCAAAACTCAGTTCAACAGAAAAACTAACAAAACTAATTAAAGAAGCAGCAGATGAAACCTGGCAACCGGAGCAGTAACTCTTTTGTATATAGCTGGATATGGCTGCCTAACTCATGTAACTCTTCTGTCAGGAATTGATTGGCTATAAAAAAAGGTCAGATTTAAATTTAAGGGGATTATTTGGGGATTATTTAAAACAAAAGAAAAGGAAAGATCATGCCAGCTTGAGTTCTACCTATTCCTCCTCTGATCTCCACACACACAGATTAAAAAAAACCCAANTCCATAATGACCTAATATCTACTTCTGCAAATTCTACAGGAAATTCTACATCACTTCTTTCAATGTAAAAAAAATAGTATTTTTTTAAATTTTGAAGATAGTGTCCAAATTAAAATGTTGCAGGTATGATTTTATATTTCAGTAGTAATAAGCACAGAAGTCTGACTAAAATATGCAGGCGTAGTTGTCTTGAAGGTTAGTTTCCTATAACAACGGAGAGAAGATAGATAGACTGACAAACAGTAGAATGTCCTCCTTAACCAGCACCATTCACATGTGACACCATCACAAATACACCTGTCTATTTAATGCAGGTATAATAATAACGCAGATTCAAAAATGAATGGTACGAGACTTACTGACTCCAACATAGAATAACATGCATTATTTCTGTCACAGATATTATGTCAACATAATTAGATTGGAAAATGTAATTAATCGAGCATCCCGAGTAACTTTGTGTGGATAAGGTTAATTTACATCTGTCCAAAGGCAATGTAACAGCCGACAAAATAGGTTGGTAAGGATTTGCCTTTTGCATTGACTTAGATGTCTTTGCAAGGTGCTGTCAGTGGAGAATTATGTACCTAGATTCACAAGAGTATCCTTTTGGGATGTTTTTAATTCATCTGTGACAGGTATGATTCATCAAAACATTTGGGAAGATCAAATATTTTTGTGTTTGCTCCAGAACATTACAAATATGTAGTGAAGTTTACCAGACATTATAGAACTTTGTTATCAACTGGCATTTTTGGCAATCTAGAGACAAGATTGGTATAAAGACCTTGAAATATATGTATATATACTTAAGTGTCTTTCATTAGTTGTAAAATGAACTTTAAGTGTGCTACTTCATTGTACAATTAAGGACAGAATTGTTCTTTCAGATGGACAGAAGGGAATACATCTGATGTCTCACCTGTATCCACTGTGGTAGTGGCACACTAAGGGGAAACAGGAGTAGGGAGCAGTGTGGTGGAGGGGAACATTCCTCAATAAGATAATGCAAAGCTGGCATTATTTTTATGAAACAAACTGAGCAAACATTCATATCACTTTTTCTTATGGGTTTCTTCCCCTTACTTCCTCTCTTACAGGTAGACAAATCTATAGAACCCTTAAAATCGGGCAATGTGTGCTTGGGTATGCTTGAACGCCAAGAAGTTTAAGTGCATGTACTTTTCCATTTTGACATGGTCATGCCCATAGTTGTGGGAATACAAGAAAAACTATTCAGAGCAGAAGCTGTGGAGCAAGATAAACAGCATGAGAACCAAGGGCACCTCTAGAAGAAGAGAAAAAGCAAAAGGAAAGGCTCATGGCTCTGACTGGATAAGCGCCCGCACGCATGGTTAAGGAGTGTTTGTAGAATACTCTGTTGACATGTAAAGGTGGATGGGAAAGTTGCAAGGGCAGATGGGAAAGCTAAAAAAAGGAAACTTGTGAATGTATATAAGTGATGTGAGAACTTGTAATAAACGATTTGGATCGTTCACATCTAAGTCCACGCATCAGAAGCTGCACATGGTAACTTCAGTGTATCTTTATTAAATATGTAAATTACTTCCTGTAATTTTCATAACTATTATTGAGCTATACCTATACTCCCATCCGTACAAAGGGAAAATTTCTAATTTACCTGCCATGGAGATGACTTCTTCCCATCTCTAACTTTCTAAAGGACTGTAGTTTTGTTGCCTGTTGGGAAAGGACCTGAAGTTCACTGTAATTAACTCTCAGATCCCTTACATCATGTAGCTTTCCTACTTCTTCTGGAATGGAAACTAATATGGAATTATTGACAGATAAACTTCAAAAAGCAGTTTAAATGAATTTTGAAAGAAAACCAGTGCATATGAGAGAATGTAAGTTAGGTTGAGTGTGTCTGACGCGCACAAAAACAATCTCTTCTGAGCTTCTTATCAGGAAGAAATCTGCTACCTGCTTTACAAAAAAAGAAAAGCAAATGTTCATTGCAATTGAAGCAGAACTTGGAAGTGAAGAATTCAGCTTATGAGAAAAGTCCTGTTTTTAGGGGGAGACTCTCTCTGAACTGAATTTAGTTTTCTCAGCCTTTTCAAATTTTCCATACAGATTGATGGTACAATTAAGCCTAAAAGTAACTGTGAGATACAATTATTCCATAAGCATAAAAATAAAACATATACGTAAAATAAAAAGCATTGCAGTTCTACTGTTCTACAGACAAAACAAAGTTTAGGTAATATTTTAATACATTTGGACAAATTATTATCCTTAGTGCCTTTAAAATATGTGATAATAAGTGTTTTCTGCTGGGACTGTAACTGGTGTCAGCCAAGTATCCAGGGTTTATGCCCAACTGTTTTATGATTGCTATGGCAGATCCATTTTACCTTCTTACAGTGAGACTCTATCTAACTCTGGATGAAAACATGCTTGACGTTCAACAATTGGATAAAGTGGATGAGGGTTTGAAATTCATTTAAAGCACTTTGATTTACCTTGGGCTTGCACACACTTTGGATGTAAGTCAGGTTTGGAGTGGAATGTAGGCTCAGGCCTGCACTTAGATACATCCACTGCAGCTATAAGTTAGCAGCTTTACTCTGTATACTTTTCTTCTGGTTGGTTTGTTCTCATCTTTCTTTGTTGTTGTTGTTCATAATGATAAACTGGTAAGCTCTTCTGAAAGTTAATCCCCTGTTAGTTTTGTACCTCCTGTGACTGTCTCTTGTTAGCTTTGCTGCTTGTACTTCTGGAACTGATTTGCATTCCCTAAGCCAGAGCTGAATCTCTTTGCTCTGAGTGCTTACTATTGCATGTATATGCATTTTTTTAAAAATTAGCTGAAGAATCCTACCCATAGAACTTTACATAGGTTGAAGACATTTTACATAAAATGATGTTTAAATGGCTTTAAAACCAACTACAATTTTTTTTTTCTGGTTTATCTTTTCCTCCGGGGAATAGACAAGCCGTATGTTTATGACTTTTAAAATTAATGCTCAGCTCTAATTCTAGCATCATATTTTTGAGACTTTAGTGCTTGTATGACTCTCTTCTCCAGATGAAAAAGCTCAGCTCCTGGTACTCGAGTCATTTCCTACCTTTGATCATTATATTTGCCATTCTTTTGTAGCATCTCTTCAGTATCGTAATTTTCACAGAATCACAGAATCACAGAATCACTAAGGTTGGAAAGGACCTATAAGATCATCTAGTCCAACCATCCACCTATCACCAATGGTTCTCGCTAAACCATATCCCTCATCACAACATCCAAACGTTCCTTGAACACCTCCAGGGTCGGTGACTCCACCACCTCCCTGGGCAGCCCATTCCAGTGCCTGACCACTCTTTCAGAGAAGTAGTATTTCCTAATATCCAGCCTGAATCTTCCCTGGCACAGCTTGAAACCATTCCCTCTAGTCCTGTCACCAGTTACACGAGAGAAGAGGCCGACCCCCAGCTCACTACAACCTCCCTTCAGGTAGTTATAGAGAGCAATAAGGTCTCCCCTGAGCCTCCTCTTCTCCAGACTGAACAATCCCAGCTCCCTCAGCCGCTCCTCATAAGGCCTGTGCTCCAGACCCCTCACCAGCTTTGTTGCCCTTCTTTGAACACGTTCCAGGGCCTCAATGTCTTTCTTGCAGTGAGGGGCCCAGAACTGGACACAGTACTCAAGGTGCGGCCTCACCAGAGCTGAGTACAGGGGGACAATTACTTCCCTGCTCCTGCTGGTCACACTACTTCTGATACAAGCCAGGATGCCATTGGCCTTCTGGGCCACCCAGGCACACTACTGGCTCATGTTCAGCCGAGCGTCAACCAACACCCCCAGGTCCTTTTCCTCTACACAGTCTTCTAGCCACTCTGCCCCAAGCCTGTAGCGTTGCTTGGGGTTGCTGTGGCCAAAGCGTAGGACCCGACATTTGGTCTTATTAAACCTCATCGCATTGGCTTCAGCCCAGCTATCCAGCCTGTCCAGATCCCTCTGTAGGGCCTCGCTACCCCCAGGCAGATCGACACTTCCAGCCAACTTGGTGTCATCTGCAAAATTACTGAGGGTGCACTCAATGCCCTCATCCAGGTCATCAATAAAGATATTGAAGAGGATAGGCCCCAGCACCGACCCCTGGGGAACACCACTCGTGACCAGTCGCCAGCTGGATTTAGCTCCATTGACCACCACTCTCTGGGCCCGGCCCTCCAGCCAGTTCCTTACCCAGCCAAGAGTGTACCTGTCCAAGCCACGGACTGCCAGCTTCTGCAGGAGAATAGTGTGGGAGACAGTGTCAAAGGCTTTGCTGAAGTCTAGGTAGACTACATCAACAGCCTTTCCCTCATCCACCAGGCGGGTCACTAGATCATAGAAGGAGATCAGGTTGGTCAAGCAGGACCTGCCCTTCGTGAACCCATGCTGGCTAGGCCTGATCCCCCCGTTGTCCCGCACTTGCCGCATGATCTCCCTCAAGACAATCTGTTCCATAACCTTCCCTGGCACCGAGGTCAGGCTAACAGGCCTGTAGTTCCCCGGGTCCTCCTTACAGCCCTTCTTGTAGATGGGAGTCACATTGGCAAGCCTCCAGTCTTCTGGTACTTCACCAGTCAACAAGGAGCGCTGATAGATGATGGAAAGCGGCTCGGCTATCACCTCCGCCAGTTCCCTCAGCACTCTCGGGTGAATCTCATCCGGCCCCATGGACTTATGACAGTCCAGTTGGAGTAGCAGGTCTCTGACTGTTTCCTCCTGAATCGTGGGTGGTTTAGTCTGCTCCCCAGCCGAGACTACCAGGTCAAAAAGTGGAGTACCCTGAGGATAACTGGTCTGACCTTTAAAGACAGACGTAAAGAAGGCATTCAGGACCTCTGCCTTTTCCTTATCCCCAGTAGTCACATTCCCAGCCTCATCCAGTAAAGAATGGAGATTCTCCTTAGTCCTCCTCTTACTGTTGATATATTTGTAAAAGGGTTTCTTGTTTCTTTTTATCCCAGCGGCCAGGTTGAGTTCAAGCTGGGCTTTCGCCTTTCTGATTTTCTCCCTGCACATCTTAACAACTTCTCTGTACTCTTTCTGAGTTGCCCGTCCCTTCTTCCACAGGATGTAGATTCTCTTTTTCTCCCGGAGCCTCAAGAATAGTTCCCTATTCATCCATTTCATTTATATATATAAAAAAAGCCATATAAAAGATGATATCACAGAGATGTATCTCACAAGAGAAACTCTTAGCTAGAATGTCCTTTCACTGCATCAGTGCTGTGATGCTGTTGGTGGAACATTTGGCAGACTATTTGAAGACAGTAACAGCTTAGATAACGGCTGAACGTGAAATTCATTATGTTCAAGCAGTAGGTAGGCTACTACACAGAAGAGCTATTCGGCATTCCTTTTGGTGCTCATTATATAATAAAATAGATAATTATAGAATGGGTAATGTCAGATTGCCACAAGTTGGGGTTTTTTTCTTTCTTTTTTCTTTATGATTCCTTACTTTATTTTTCCCTGGGATGCTTTAGTTTGTCTGATTATTTAGCTCATTAATATATATGCATTTTTATGGCCAATCGTAATTCCTGAATGTTCATTTTTAACTGTGATTGCATTCACAGCCATTTGTGCTGGCCTGTCGAATATAATCTGGCAGCAGCCATTAGTCAGGCTAAGGCAGTAACAGAACGGTGGAGACAGAGGTCAGGCCTTATACAACTCCCAAACTGAGGTTCTTCATAAATTAAATTGCAAGTGGTACTAGATGAAACACTGTTCTCTAAGGAAAGTAACAATCAGAGAACTCTTTCTCCCATTAAAATTTCCTTTGGTGAATAAATACTTGCCTCCATACAACTACAACAGATATACAGACATTCATGTTTGCCCCCATCATCACAAGTCCTGAATGCAATTTGCCAAATTAACTTCCCTTCCCTCTCTTTACTTTCTCTTCTTGTCTTTTCTTCCCTTCTCCCATTTCCGTCCCTCTCCCCTCTCCCCTTTTTCCTTTTTCTTTTCTTTTCTTTTCTTTTCTTTTTTATTTTTATTTTTTAATTGACTGCAGAGTGGATATACACCAGAATGCTTTTTCAAAGTCTTCCAATGTATAAGAGGCTTGTGGAGTTCCCCCAGGCTAGCGCTACACTGGTGCTGATCACATGGTACATGCAGTGTATATATGCTCTTACAATGTAATGCTGACCTGGCTCTGATAAAGGCTTTATCAAAGAAAAATGACCAAAAATGCTATAGTAATGCAGATGGTTAAATTCTATTAACAAATACTAATGCACCTTATGATACTGAAGGTAGAAATAGTATAGTAACAGTGAGCAGATTAGCTTATTGGACTACATATAAATAGCATTTCTTATATTTCCATGTGTACTAGATAATACACTAGAAGAATATAATTTGTTGTGATTAGATTAATTAGACTACTGGGATTCATTTTTCAAGAGATTCTATAATTTTCATGCTCATATAAACCTAAATTGTGACTGAGCCATCATATTAATATAGAGCTGAAGAGCACTTTCAGTTTATATTTTTTGACTATCCCTTAATTGGGATGGATGATTCAATTTAAGATTCCCAGTAAAGCACTTAGTAAAAAGTGTATTTTTTAAAATTTGTCATAATAATGATATATGAGCATGACATGACACTTACCTTAAGTTCAGTCAAGAAATGAGTAGTTGTTTGTTTAATAATTAAGTCCAAGTCCTTGCTTATGTAGCAAAAGGTTATCGTAAGACTCTTCTGAAGTTTTGCACTTTTGCTCATTAATTTTTCACATTGTATAGTGATATGTTCGTCTCCTGACATAAGATTCATTGCTCATCTTTTAATTAAATTGGTAAAGAATGATGAAGGATACTAGATTGTGAGAATTTTGATTACATTTTACTAATTTCAATCCACTTTTAAAACATTTGAAGTAAAATTTGATTTGAAGCCTATGAAAAGTATATTTACTTTGGGTTTTAATCCCAAAGCACATTTTTGTACTGTAAGCATTCCATTTTTATCTTTAAATGTTAGACCTATCCAAGTGTTTATATGTTTTTAATACATAATTTTATATAAAAATCATTTATGGGCAGAAATAGAGAACATAAGCTCATTTATTTTGGTACCAGGCAGATGTTCCCAGGTGTAATTGTTTCAGTCAAGTACTTTTATCTGTTGATATTAATAATTGTCACAATGTAAATGGTAAGTGTAGAATGTATTTCCTTTGCCTATGCTAATTTTTATCAGTAACAGAGATCTCATGAACTTAAACACACTGTTTCTGCAAGACTGCTCATCACATCCCCATCATGGGAAGTCTTCCTATTGACTTGAGTTTTGGAAAATGAAGGAACCAAAGTTGTGCCTTCCTGCAGTTCTCTTTGTTCAAGATCATCATAATAAAATCTTTGTTTTATCACAGATTTTGGTCTCTAGATTCCAAATACACCACAGCATATATATAAACATCAATTTCTTAGCAAGAAACATGTAAGCAGCACTCAGCGAACAAACATATCTAAGAAGTTTTGTGGGCTGAAGAAAATTTTTAAGAAATTTTGACCACAACCTCAGTGAAACAAAACAAGTTCAACACCTCCTGTGTAATTAAATATGCATTTTTACACATTTTTGATTCAGTTTGTGTCAGGAATAATTTGTATTGATGTAATGTTTTAGACTGTTTTTACAAATAATTCAAGCAAGTCATTCTATGTTCCAAAAATATCCTTGAGCTGAAAGATGTCCTTTCAGCTTATTCACAGTTTTCATAGAAAGCTGCAGATTTTTTCAATGTTTGACAGTTAAGAGCTTTGAAAATAAGACTTAAATTGTCTGTTAATGAAACAAAACAAAAATCAAGGTAACAGCCATGACCAGGCTGAGAGTTTGTGCATTAAAATTAGGGACCAGAACAATAAAAAAACATCTATATGTACCTATTGACTGTAATCATGTTATATTATTCTCTTGAATTAATAGTATGAATTTCCTCAACGTTCATTGAATCACAGCTTAGAGCTCACATTATACATTACCCATTATTCTGGTTTAAACTGTATTTTACAAAGTGTACATACTATATGTAGATACAATATTCCAATTTTGGTCTCTCTAGTTTCTAGAAAAGCATTAATGCTGTCCTAATTCAATTTTACATGTCTTTGCTTGTGCATGGAAGAACTGTGTTAGAGAATCACCACATAGCAATGAGAGGTTAAGTTAAATGAGTTTCTAACAAAACCCCTACGTCAGATCAACTGCTACTTTACCATTCTCTAACTGTGCCCTAAATCTATTGCTTCTATGTTTGGCTTTCATTTATTGATGTTAGAGTGCTGTAACTCAAGTTAATAAAAAAATGCAAATGATGTGTTTTTAAAATGCAAGAAGATGCAGAATGAAGCTTCCAAACAACACGGATTTCCTCCCATGATGTGAAGTTGACTCTATCAATGACATGAGATGTAACAAAGTTCGCAAATCTAAGAGCCTATTAAATAACACATCTGACAGACTGTGCTTAATCATGTAAGCATTTGAACTCTGCTCTGGCAGCAGTCTCACCGTAACAAAACCGCGTATTGGGTCACAGCACTGTGTTTCAGATAATGGTAAAACCTCATCTAGGCTATGTGTTGTTTATAATATAAGCTGTTTTGAGAAGTCATTAAGAAAACTATAATAATTTAATCTGATTATTATAGGTCATTAAAATGTTTCCATTACTTTTGTTTAATATCAGATATTAAAAATTATCTTCATATTCTTGATGACTATCATAATTTACACATTTATGTTGTTGCTTCATTAAATATACATACAAAATCCTTTTCCTCTGAAAATATTACATTCAAAAAGTTTCTTTGATATATAAGTTTATTTTCCTTATGCCAGGAAGATGCACCTTACTGTAAAAAAAAATGTAAGTTGTCGTGGGTTTTTTTTGTTTGTTTTGCTAGAACCATTTGATTTTTCTCAATCTCACAGAGACCTATTGAAAAACTCAGGAACTGATAGTTAAAACCACAAACAGCACAGATGAGGTTTTTTTACAGAGAAGAATCCTGTTTCCTCTTTGTAGAGTATGGGAATGTGCTTTTTTTCCTGGGATATGAGAAAACTTCACATATTGCCTGTATCTTTGGTCTATCCACCTCTCACAGGCTAGGACTTTTTGTCATACTTTCTTTCATTGCAAAACTGTAGAGTAAAAAAATAGACTTTTATACTTGTACTAGGAAGTTTGAAAGTAATGTGTAATAAAAAAGAAAGGGGCAATTAAAACTTTGTGTGCAGTCAACATTTGCATAAAAGTATGCTTAGGTGAGTGCCTGCAATAGCACTCATTCTCTCTTAATATCATTCCTTAAGATATTATTTATAACTGAAATACTGCAATTTCAGCTAAGTAATTTTGTAATGGCTTATTTAAAGTAACCAAACACTTATCATCTGATATTCTTAACACTTTTAATAATTACAAATAATTTTTACTATCTACCATGACCTAAAACATATTCAGTAATTATTGATTTTTTTTTTTTTTTTTTACTAATCAAATGTTAATTTGCATTTCTATTAAAAGCATACAATCCGAACAGGTGTTTAACAGAAATTATTTAGCATCTTAAAGTAAAATGGCTTTTCAGTACTCTATTACAATTATTAATGGAACAAATTAAACCTTATTGTGTGCAATAAAAAGACTCATTATTGGCATGGAAATAATGTAGGTTTGTCTTAACTTTCCTAGAGAGGAAATAACCAGTATTCTCAAAGGCGTCCCTTGAACTTAGACATTTCCACAGGGAGACATGTAAAAAAGATTGTTACTGAAATAACCATCTGTGCTGCTTGATTTGGGTTCTTTTTTCATACTTTTTTCATTTGTTAATGAAATATTAATATCTAAGACTACTAAGTATTTTACAGGCCCTTAATTTTTGTGATTCTCAAGATATTGTGAAAAAATAATTAAAAACCAAATTATGTGTGATCTTATTTCTACCTATTCTAGGCAGCATTATGAAATGCAAAATTCAAGGTTCTCAGAATTCAAACCACTTTCAATTCCATTTCCACTTTCCATTAATACCCGATGTGTTACAACTGTAGATTAAATTTCCTTGGATAATGTTAATTTGTCCCAAATTCAACCAAAATTTTGATATCTACTCTTAAATAAGCCACTATAGTCAATGAAAATAAGCGTTTCAGGAGAATGATTCACTGTAATTTAAAATAGCTGGTAACTTAAATCCAACATAATGTGGTGACGCAAATCTACTGTATATCACCAGTGAGGATCAGTTTGACATTTGTATCAAACATTTACTCCAGATTCCAGAGTGTGATATTAAAAGGCATAAGCAATTTCATATTCATGAGATATCTTTCTTTTTCTATAATCAAATGCCAAATTTTGAATTTTCATACAAAAAAAATAGCATAACTGTGGGCACGGGAATGACTTATGGTGGTGTTCTTTCAGAATTACAGGAGCTCATTAGCATACGTTTTATGATTAGTGTTTGTCAACAATGGAAAATTTCAACAAGCTTTTTAGCCTAGATGTTAAAAAGCAAGAACCAGGCTGATCCACAAATTGTATCTTCATCATAATTCTTTTATTTTATTTAAGGCAATAAACATGAACATTTCTTGAAGACAAAATAAAATGTAAATTTTAAATTAACTGGAAAATTGTATGAATCTTCATTTATTATTGAACAGTTAAAAATGTATAAATGAGCTGCAAGTGATTTTGCCATTCATTGGTGAACTGAAATATTTTTTTCTGTATGGTTTTGTTTTCATTTTCCTAGCTCCCACTTTCACAGCCAGGTGCTGTTAAGGTATATCTGTAATATTCCTTTAAGGTTAAAAACATATTTGTTCTATCATGGACGATATACCAGTGCTTAGAGATGAAGGAACTTCTAGAATAACGTTATCTAGAATCATACTAAACAATAAAAGACATCAGGGCTAAAAAAGCATAAAGCTAAAACAGTCTAAGACTTGTTAACCATGGTCAGGATTCCCAGTCAGATTTGCTTATGCTTTATCAATATGGGTGATCCATGCTTGGGTACTGATATCAAATGCAATAACCCCCATTGCCTTATGTGGTTAAGAATCTTTTTACATATTTAAGTATAGTATTTATAAAGAAAATCCTTCCTTATGTTTCAATTTCTAAGTTTTCCAGAATACATGGATTATTCTATTTCTTGAGTTTCATCAAAGACCACATACAATGCATTCAATATAATAAAATGAAATTAATTTATTGAAAGTTTCCAAAAAAAAAAAAAAATCCATATATATGGCATGTTGATGTAGATGAAAAATGATTTTGTTGTCCAATTTCATCCAGTAATATTTTTGCATAATACTTTCTTGAATCCTATTTGAAATTAATGAAATAGGACAATGATAGAAAAAATTATATCAATTGAATTTGTATACATACGAGGTTTACTAAAATTAAACATAATGGAAAATACCGAAGAGAAAAAAGAAAGTTCTGTAGTCAATCTGCTTTCATAGCAGATTTTTCTGCTTTTCTATCATACTGCAAAAGAGGTATAAAGCATGCTAATAAAATTTATGTGCAACAATGAACACAGCATGCTTTATTGCTGTATTCTTGAGGAAAGGATCAGTGTTTCACTCAGAAAGAAAATAAAAAACGCTAGAAAAGTCATATGGTTTCAGCTCTAGAAGGCATTTTCAATATTGCTAGCCTGGTCAACTGTTGCCTGAAGTCCTACCTTGCTTTCTTGCTTTTGATAAGGATGTGGAAATGGGAAGTGAGAGACAGAGAGAAATGTAACAATACACTTAGTAAACTGGTGAGCTTGGATGGATGACAGGTAGCTAGGTAGTTTTATCTTCTTTACTCAGACTAAACAAAGTTTGGAAGAGGAATCAGGAAGTGCAGATCTACTGCTAACCACACCTCATGAGCAATTTTTTTTCTAATGGCATGCATTAGGATCTGTGCAATGCCAAAAAACTCAGGAGCCTCAATATCTTGTAAAGCACATCTGTGAGAGGTAATACTCCTACTGGTTTCCAAATATAGGAACATTATTCATTTTGATCCCAAATCACAATGAAGAAAACTTTGCAGTTTTAATTAAGAAATGCCCAAGAATTTTAGCACATTAATTTTAAAGAAACTTATAAACATTTCCAGAACTAAGATGTTTCATCATAGCTCAATAAAATGACCAAACCACTTTGTTTTGGGTCAGGTCAATATTAAATCATACTTAGCAAATGCAATTCTTGTTTCCTTGAAGTTGTAGCACGGAAGTGACATTTCTCTCATTAAGCTGAGCTGCGGCTGTCATAACAAACGCTCCAGTGATGGGCTTGCTCAAAACTGAGAACAGGCAACTAAATGGCTGTGTAGTTTTAGGGGATGTAATGCTGTGCTCCCTCCCAGCTTGGCAATAAAGATAATATTTTCTTAAGCTTACTCTATCTGAGATGTCTGAACATTATGTTTAAATTTTCAGTTGAAAAATTCTGAAACTGAGTACTTCAGCTGAAATGTGGTTTGGATGCTAATTACAGATAATTGGGAAAACATAACGTATCAAGTAAAAAACCCCAATACACTTAAAAGCTACCTGCAGAAAATATTGAATGTTTGTGGAAATTCCTTCTTATCAAAACTCAGTTCAACAGAAAAACTAACAAAACTAATTAAAGAAGCAGCAGATGAAACCTGGCAACCGGAGCAGTAACTCTTTTGTATATAGCTGGATATGGCTGCCTAACTCATGTAACTCTTCTGTCAGGAATTGATTGGCTATAAAAAAAGGTCAGATTTAAATTTAAGGGGATTATTTGGGGATTATTTAAAACAAAAGAAAAGGAAAGATCATGCCAGCTTGAGTTCTACCTATTCCTCCTCTGATCTCCACACACACAGATTAAAAAAAACCCAACAAATTACATCGCATACGAACAATATTCTTATTACAAGGAAAAAAAAAAAAAAAAAAAATGTTAACAAAGTAGGTAAGCAAGATAGGAAGTTGCTAACACTTGCTAAAGTGTTACTAAAATGCTTACGAACACTTTGCTTAGTTTATGTTTTTTTTCTTCCAGGAAACTGTTGGACTACTCTTTTCCCTCCATGAAACTATCTTTACTCATTCTTTAAGTTTGTTGTTGTTGTTGTTGTTGTCTTAATGTTTCTGAATTGCAAGGTTTGATTTGAGTTAATCTGATCTGTTGGTTAGTCATGTTCACATTAGCTGTTGCTCATACTGCTCTCCCTAGCCAAACTGCACTGAACTCCTCTGCGGTGAAATGAGATTTCAGGCAATCCATTAATCCACCTCCAGCACTGCACTTCTTTTTCTTCTGTAGTTTCTTGAGAAAAGAGGGAAAGGAAAACACCCTTTCACTTTTATGCCTTCATCAACATGATCATACATGTCATGATTGTGTACAGCAGCTAGGTCTGTATAAAATATCTTTCAGGCTAGCTCTATCTCTAGATAGCTTCAAAGTGAAAAGCAAAACAAAACACAGTTGCAGGTTCAATGGTTTAATTGTATTGCAGCTCCCAGACATTAAATCAACTATGTGAAGTAAGTCTCCTTTATTCAATGAGCTAAAAAAATAAATAAATAAATAAATAAAAATTAATGAATATCATGAATATGAAAGTTCTGGTTTATATAGAACACAGGTTAGAAATCTGAGCAGAAAAAAAGTCAAGTTGCCCATGCTGCTGTTTCCTGCTTATGGTCAAGAATTTCAAGACTCTTGAAAATTGAGACTTTTGATTAAAGTAAATATAAGATCCTTGACAGGTCTGCATTGTGTCAAAACAATTTCTTAGCATTTTGAAGGAACCAGGAGCATTCCAGTGGTTGTCACATTCTCATAGTTTTAATGCTGCTCTCACACAGTGAAAATGTGAAAGGTCCATGGTGCCTCAGGCTCAGGAGGGGATCAAGAGGATTACAAACAGTTCTGGATTTAGCAAGAGCATCCTGAGATTTTTAAATTACATATTATTTCTTTTAGCACATTTGTTAAGAAAAGCCTCTCTTGTTCCAGTGTAATGTTTCTAAATGTAGAGATGAGAAAAAGGTCTATATCTTTTGAAACACCATTCTGATAGGAATATCCTGTCTCTATAAAGCAGAGTTCTGTGTTAGGAAACTCTGTAATCCACTCTAACTGCAGCTTTTTTTTTTTTTTTTAAATTTTTATTTTTTTGTCATTTATTATAGGGAAGTAGATTCCGTGGGAGGCAATACCATGGTATCATACTCTGTTCTCCAGGTCGTTTAGCTTATTATATAGTGGTTAACATAGTATTGTGGTATTGATAATAGCAATACTAAGACACTTTTTGTCACAGTCATGTTGAAATATTTGTACTGATGGTATTACTATTCCTCATACAAATGATATTGGAGAAACTATTTTGGAAGAGTAGGCTTCTCACTAAATGCCTCTGTATTAGATTCCAGTAAGTTGTTCCTACCGTTTCTTTTCAGCCACAGACTAGAAAGTGGGTGTAAACATATGGATATCGCCTTTTTTGGGGGGAAAGAATTATGATCAAGGGCTTTGGGGCGAGCCTTCCTATATAGTTGAGAAGCAGAGCCCACATTACTGACCACCTTATGGTTACTGTTGTCCAGTGACAGGATCTGACGTATGTGGATGACGTGATTTTTAGCTCTCTTGAATTTAAGAAACTTAGATCAATTTTAAGTGTCTGGCAGATTAGCTGAATATGATCCATAGTTCCTGTGGATATGAGTAAGTTTTCAAAGACACACTGCAAATATAAAAGAACACCACAGTCTTATTTAATGTTTTAAACACATATTGCTAACATGTCTGTAGTACCACTGATCTAGCATCCAATGCCATCATTAAAATACCATCTAAAAATTCTGTGCCCAAAATAAATACACCTTCGAGTACTCTCTCAGCACTTCAGCTTTTTATTTTCATCTGGCGTTTTGATTAGAAAATTCATAATATTTTTGAGTGACATAGCAAAATCTCTAAAGAAATGAATAGTTCTGTCTGTGGAGCCTTCAGAGATGTGTGTAAATAAGCTACACAGCATAAAGTGAACACTTGGAATCTGAAAAAAAGAAAAAAAAAAAGGTAGGTGCTCATTAATTTAACATTACCTAGCCTGCACACTGCAGTGTGCGTTCCATGGAAAGAAATGCGATCGGTGATTTGAATAGTGTACTGTGCACATGAATATTTGTGCACAGTAATAAAAAATAAATTTAAGCTGTATGGCTAATGCTCTGAGAATAAAATTAAAAATAATTTGTGTATTACATGAATATTATTTTCTGCAAAGATGACTTTCTGTGTGAATAGTCAAATCTGAAAAGTGTATGCATACAAACATGGAAAATAAGGGTCTTCAGTTTTCTGGTTTTTTTATACAGTCTCAACTCATGATTGCACTCAGCGCCTCTGGCAGCTGCCACGGTGGCCGGCTGTTATGGGGGCCAGGAATTCTGGCCAGCAGGTAAAGCTGCTCACCAGGCCCCAGCTGGGAACTGATATCTGCTGCCTGCCTGGGGACCACTACTCCCTTTCAGGCATCAGCTTTGGTAGATGCCGCCCCTGAGAAAGCTGCCAGCAAGCCTTCATCGCATACCACTCCGCGTAGGGCCCCGTGCGTTGGTGTCCAACGTGCCCGACACCAAGCCCTGTCACGCCGCCTCTGACACAGCGGCCAAAATGGCGTTGGAGCGCGCTCACCGGCGCGCGGCGCTGCAGGTGAGAAGGACTACCTTTCCCACGAGCCTCCGCGGCGCGGGGCGCCACGATTGGCCCCGGTCCGCATCCAATCGGTGGAAGGAGGTGGGCAGCGGCGCCGTAGGTGCTCTCCTACGGAGGCCAGCGGCTAGTGGGAGGGGGGGAACATGGCGTCGGGTAACCGTGTCCTGCGGCGGCTGCTGCACCTGTCGGCCGGGAACTGCCTCCTCCTCTTGCTGCTGCTCCTCCTCTTTCTCTGCGGCCAGCTCGGGGGAGGCCAAAAAAAGAAGGAGGTAGAACCTTTGCTTCTTTCGCCGTCGCGCCCGGCTGAGGGGCCGGGGCTGCCCCGCCGTGCCTCCTCCCCGCGGCGGTGCTCCGGCGAGGGTCTTCGTCCCCCTGCCCCGCGGCTCCGCTCTCCCCCGGACCCCAGGGGCCGCCTGCAGGGCGCCAGGCAGTGGCTGGCCCCCACCCCCCGAACATGGCCGGCTGCGGGGCCGTCCCTGCGGCGACACGGCCGCACCAGGCGGCTAAGCCGCAGGAGGAAATTAAACCGTGTGTTGCGATGCCACCTGAATGCCCCCGGCTAATAAGTAATGCCGAAGCGATCGCAGCGGGCGTGTGGTGTGCTGGTGTACATGCTGATTGCCGGCCCAGTGCATCTTCTGAGTGTGAGCCATGGAGGAAAGAGTGGCTTTCCTTCGGTGGCAACAGAATGTCTGCCTTCAGCAGAAAGGAAATGTGTAAATGTTTACCCTTTTCCAAGTTTTAATGCTAGTGCAAGTGCTTACTGCATCAGCTTCCCCCAGTTCCAGGTGAGGTTCTGCCCACCTGGGTGCTAGGCCATGCTGCTACCAAGCCATCTCACTGAGCTCTGTGCGGGCAGAATGGTCACAAACATTGGATGGCTTTGATTTTCTTTAAGTACATAAATTATTAAAGTTCACAGCTTTTGGGAACTAATGTAGTCTTTAAAATCCCAATTTCATCATCAAAGTGATAGTCTGACTTTGTGGTCCTACTAGGTTATGTAGTGCCTGTCCACATAAGTCGTTTGGGTATCAATGTAGAAAATGAACACCAGAAATGTATGCATTCCC
>JACDJE010000183.1:211326-325835 GCA_016647715.1 Pavo muticus
TTTTTTTCTCTCTTTTTTTTTCTTGCAGGACAATTTTATGCAACTGGAAAGCATAGACAGTAATGTATTGCTCTGTCCTGTAATTAATGTATTTTTTCAAAACTTTACTTTTTTCATTTAATAAAACGTGTTTAATGTTTATCACTATCGATTCCCTTTTGCTGTGATATACTGGCTTAGCAACTTTTGTTGACACTTTCATGTAGAGTGGCAGCTGTGCTACTGAGATAGCCGAAATAATCTTTATTTCTTTTTAAATGAAAACCTTTCTTGACAGTAAATAATGGCAAATTAAAATGGCTGTCTACAAATGCTTTCTACAAAGTTTACCGGTTTTACTGCAGTGTTGTATTGTGTAACAGGATTGAAACATACCGCTTACTTAGCTGCTTTCTAGTACTGTTCAGGATGGTGTTCCTTCTCTGAAAAGCATCTGTATGCTTAATATGAAACTTCATCCTTCTCAGAGTAAGCAGCTTGGAAATCACCTCTACAGAGTACTTTTCGGGAGAAAAAAAAAAAAAGAGCATAGAACCTTGCATTAGAGGAAGTTCCTCTTCACAACACTGGTAGTGGCAGAAGGCAGAGATGATAGAAATTAAGAGTAAAGCGAAGCTGTTTATTCATATAAAGGCTGACTAGATTGCCATAGCTTTTATGGAAGTTGGAAAAATGGTTGAAGGTACAGTGAATTTTTGCAAAGTGAACCTTCTTGAGGGAAGTTAATGGAACTAAAGGGAACTTTGGTGAAGACAGTGATTTTTTTTTTGAAGCTATATAGAAAATTGTGCATAAGGCGTGAATTGTTGCTGGTGTCTGGATCAGCTCTTTGAGTGTGGAAGATGGAAATAACGACTGCAGAAAGGAGAGAACTGAGTTATTAAATGTGTTTTGAAGAACTTATTGCTAGCAGAAAAAAAACAAATAGAGGAAAGTAGTGAAAACTGGCATGACTTTGTGTCACAGATTCACTGTATTGGTTGTGGAATACTGTGTTATAACTGTTTAGAGTGGAAAATACGTCAGTTCTTAAGTTGCTGGAATACAGTGTCAGGTGCAGCAAAATACTCTGACAACTTCAGAAACTTGTTGTTGTGGCATATCACAGAAGGCTGCTGAGTTCCACATTAAATTTGATTATATTTGCAAAAATATGAAGAACTGTCAGAGAATGGTTTTGAATTATTTCATGATTAGCTGTGTGCTGTCATTGAAGTTACATTTCTGGAACAGTAGCATGATTATGTAAACATATAAACATTCCTGTTTCTTCCCTCTATCCTGCTCTTCTCTTTTCTGTTCTGCTCTTTCACCCTGGTCAGCTTTTGCCACTGAGGAAATAAGTAGAAAACATTGCAGTCTTTTTTCTTAACATTCCTCCCTGTCTAATTTCTGATGATGGTCATAAATGCAGCAAAAACCACCCTGACAGAGGTAGGGCTTGCCTAGCTTGCAGCAGTGTGCTGCTGCCTTTGGTCACCATTGCTCCAGGATGGAAAGGGCTTTACGGGACTTCTTCCTCCATCTCCTGTTGCTGTTCTCATTGCCTGTAGACTTCTTTCCTTCTGAGAGATGTTCTGGTTGCCTATTTAATTTAAAGAAAGAAAAAAAAAGGCAAACATGTAGCAAAGCCAGTGGAGAAAAAAGGAAAGAAGTAAATATTAGAAGAAAAGTCTTTTGCAGAGGTAGTTGGTGATACTATCTTGGCATTCTGTTATTTCAGCATGGAACAAATAGTGTTGGAAGAACAAAAGTAAAAAGGTGTGAGGAGAAGTTGGAGCGTTCAACACATTCAGTGGCATGTATGATATAAAGGATCGTTATCTCTCAGGATCTCTGATACTTTTAACAAAATAGTGATAATTAAAACCCTTTCCTCTCTTTCTCTCTTGAAATTTTGTTTAGCATTCGGCTCGAATATAAAGACTTCTTGGTCGTTTAATCATTAAAATGTTGTGTTTGGTATCCGGACTGTGGAGCACTGCGTGTGTTTGCTTTTGAAACAGCATGCAGGCAAATGTTTGGTACTTACGCGAAGTGTAGGCTCCTCTTTAAAAGCTTTATTAAAAATCAAGATGTGGCTAGGGTTGAACTTTTGAAGGGAAATGCAGTCTTGAGCGTAGATTCAGCTTGAAGTAATTTTAAAGCTATATTTAATGTGGAAGCTTTATATTCTTTTGGTTAATTTCCCACTTTCTCTTTTGTTGCAGTAGGGAGAGAAGAGGCTTTTTCAATCAATACTTAAAGCTTTTAAGTAACTGTCCTGGCTTTGATGTGAAATAACAGCTATAAGTCATACCTCAAAATGTAAAAATCTTTGAATGCAATTCTAAGTGTTTTTTTCTCAACTCTGTTGTAAAAAAAAAAAAAAAAAAAAAAAGGCGATGGGAGGAAGAGAAAGGGAGGGATGTGAGATGTGAGTGCAAGAATTCTTTATATTCTTTATTTTCTGCTGATCTTCTCAAGCAGCCAAAACCTTGATCTCTCTTCCCTCTTCTGTTTCTAATTAACAATTAACTGAGGTTTTGGAGAAACTTCACAAAATTAGCAAGTGTGTGTAGAGAAACTTAATGTCTCTTGTGATGGCATACGATAAGTGGAATAAGGAATACTTACAATGACAGCGTGACAGTGTTTTTGTAATTGGATTACTGAAACTTTTTTTCTGCCCAGATGTCTCCATTTGGCATCCTTGGTGTCATAAGACACAACAGTGGCTTAATTGATCTTTTCCCCTGTTCTTCTCTTTAATCAGTTATACAGAGCATCCTTTGTACCCACATGGAAAATACAAATAGGTATTGGGTTCTAAGTGCTCTGGTAAAATCAGTCGGTATAGTTGGAGGGGTAAAGAATGTTTGTTTGATTTGTCTTTTATTACTTATTGTGTATGTTATTATTTTGGATCTCCAGGTTTATTTTCATTTCTAAAAGTGTTTTGAAGGTCGCATTTTTTGGCTAAGCTAGTGATCAGAACTAAAAAAAACAACAACTTCATATGGTATCTTTTATCTAATAAATCTGAAAGCGGGCATAATAAAAAACAGTGTTTTGTCATCTAATGTTGTTAGATTTAATATTTTTAGGTATCGTAGTTGCTTTAATATTTGATACGTATATCAAATTTAATAAATTAAAAAAAATTCCGTAACATGCTATTACCGTGAAGTAAATTGAAAGGTATTTCTATAATGATCCTCCAAGCTGCATTTCAGATGCTGTGTTGCGATAATAGCATAGAAAAGATGAACACGTCCTTTACATTCTGAGAAACAAGCAAGTTTTGTCATTTCTTTGGGAAGACTGTTTTCCCTTCTAATAGGATTTATTGGTAAGATCTTGTTTTTATCTGATGATCCCATTCAATACTTTGGAATGCCCTCAGTTATTCATCTTCCACAACTGCAGTTGGAGTTGTTAACCTAATTCTGCCATTCCATTAATTTTTCTTGCTTTTTCTTTGAAATCCAAAGCAACTTATTCTTGAATTTCATACGTAGCAGACATTAACCTTAGTAAAGTTCGACTGTATTGCATAAAACACTTAAATCAACATCATAACATAAGTGGTAATTAGAATTGTGCATTGCCTTTGCAGTTCGAAAGCCTGAGCTTAGAATTCTTCAAGGTTATAGGCCACAACATTCACCGCTTTAAAGATAAAAACTATTTTCTTCTCTGCTGTAGGACTGAATCTTGCATAGTTCCATTTCTGTTCAACTTTCCTAGATTTTGACGAGTATGTCCTCATGTCTGGGCTACTGTAAATGTCCCCCTAATTTTTTTTGAGCTCGTACAGCAGAAGTAAAGACAAAGTAGTGTAAAAACCTGTAAGATTTAAGGTTAATATTCATGAACTCGAATGTTTTGTGAAGACCTTTGATGCTTAGCCTGTTTTCGTGACATGAAATAATTGTTGGTTGTTATGCTAATTTACTAGCTAATTCCCGCTGTACTGCATGTTATCAGGTTTTGTTTAGACATTCAAGTTTTTACATTTTCCCTTTTAGGTTTTGTTAGTGTCAGAGAAACATTCATAATCTAAAGTTAAGCCTTTAATTCAGAACTGCACTGTCCTCTAAGCACTTACTTGTTTAGAATAATTAATTGCTGCTTTCATATCGCTTTTTTTTTTTTTTTTTTTTTTGCTGAATAGTATGGTAATTTTATTTAAGTAAAGTCTGAGAGGTATGTATTATTCACTATCTCTTAACTGTAGTAACTGTAGATGCTTTACTTTTATTGCTGAGTCCAGTGATCCAAATTGTTACTTAACATATTTTGATTATTTTCTTAGCACCAACTCCATATCACTTTACTTTTAGTAGTAAACTGGAATGAAATCTAAACTGGATTGAATCCATGGTTAGTAAATTCACTGGGGTACTGATACACTAAAAATATGAAGCCATTTTTACTTTTAAACCTGTTTTCTGTGAATCTTTGTCATTCTGTAAAAGTTATAGCTAGAGACTCAGAGTCTGCAAGGGAGATTAATGTGTGAAATAGTAAAACTGAGCAGACAGGTTGCTTTTAAATATGGCTTCTTTCAATACTCTGCTTCATCAAGGTTATCTAGAGATATAAAGAATACAAGTAGAAATCTATTTTAACTGAAAGAGATGATATATATTTTTCCAGATAATGTGGAAGATGTCATTTAGATGAAGTGAAGAAATGAAATAACTATACCAGCATGTGTTTAGGCAGCTCTCAAAAGAGAGAAATTCAAACTGGAAAAATAGGTGAGGCAATTGAAGAGGAACTTAGTAAAAGAAGGAGTAGGACATCTCATCAGAGGTCAGTACCTTCACTCTGTACAGTCAGTGTTGTTGAACTAGGGAATAAGAAATGAAAAGCAGAAGAGTGTTCCTGAAATCTTTTTCTAGAGCTTGGATGCTTAAGTCAGAGTTGTAAGGCTATGCTGTCTCCTGTGCTGTTCTGAATTTGGTATCATTCGCTTACATAGATGATGTATTAGGTAAAGTGTTGTGTGAACTTCACCAATGGGAGTATGAAATAGGGGTTATGACTGTATAGCAATTCTTCAATGAGGACTATGTACATAGTCCTTAAAAAGGAATCAATAAAAAAATAAAATGTGGATGTAATCACTGCATTAGAGTATTGTGGTGTTTTTTTGTAGTTGTTTTTTTTTTTCCTCCAGACAGTGATGTAATTATGCTTAAGGTGGTATGTGTTCTGGCTTCTGTTCAGTAGATCAATATTACTACTGATTGTATGTATGATATGGCTTCAGGGATTTCTTCTGAGATGTGAGACTGAACTGCTTTCAGGTAGAAGATAGTACTGAATTTGTACCTCCTCACTTGGCCAAGCCAAGAATTTAGAAGGGTGTACAAATACACGCAGCAGTAAATGGATTTTGGTTTCAAGAAGCTTTTTAAAGTAAAACTTCGACTCCCTTCAGTAAGATGGTTCTGGGTTTCAATTAGATTTTTTTTTTTCAGAGTATGCCAAAGATCAGGTGTCTAGGAAAGGTAATGCACTTGCTGCCTTGTTTATCTGTCTTACTAGTGCGGGACTATAGTCGTAATCTTAGTGCAAAGTCTGGAAAAATGTAGGATGTATTCAGAGGCCTAGAGAACACTGAGAATTCTTCATTCAGTATAAAACTATGAAGAATTAGAGATTTGTATTTGCTTTTATGTATTTACCTTCCTGACCTTATTTCTAAAAAATGCTTTAGGTTTGCATCAACCACTTATGCTGCCATTAGATTGTGAGGACACTTCAGCCTATCTATCAGTCTAGCCATTTGCAAGAAACAGTTCAACAGATCAATCTTTGTGATGGTGGATGACTGAAGTTGATAAGATTTCTTCTTATCAGCTGCCAGCCACGTGCTTTAAATGGAATTGCTGTTAGCAGCATGTAAAACATCATTAGTAGGCAGATTTCTCCTTCAAGTTCACTCAGCAAGTCATAGATTCTTTTAACTTACCTTGTGCTGAAATGCAGCATGCTCAATGTATGACCTGATCAGGTAGGAGTGTTGATACATAAATATATTAGAAAGTACATAGTAAAATGTATACAGTTTCAAAAAGATGAGTTTTGATCACCTAATCAAATACTGTTTTGATCTAGCATAAATATTTTGTTCATTCTACTTATATGTGCCCATCTATTACAGGTTAGCAGTGGTTCTCATGAAATCCAGAAGATTCCATTTAATAGTTTGATGTAGGAAACTGCTCTAGCAGTATGCTAAAAGGATCTATAGTATGACCTTGCCTTAACAAATGTTAAGCAGGCTTAAGAAAGCCAAGTTCAGCGATCAAATGCTGTCAGATGTGTGGGTTCTTTAAACTTTTAAAAATCTGCTAGAAGGCTAGATGGTACTGCTAAGTTGTTTGAATTCTTTCTTATTTTTGCCTCACGCTTCATTATTTGTGTTCTGGGAAACCATATGATAGTTCAGCTTTAATACATTCCAGCGGAAGGTTTTTCATCTTTTAACTCCATGCCTTATTTCTGTGAAAGCTTCCAACCTAAGTGGAAAGTGAATGGCAGGAATTTTGTTGGAGTTTCAAGGAGGTCAGCAGTCGTTGGAAATATAATCCAAGATGAAAATGTGGGACAGTTACACCTCTTATTTTATCCACAGCAGATGGGCTTACTTACTGAGAATATCTCAATTCTAAGGATGAAGCAGAAGTTTTAAGCTGTCCAGCTGGATAGGAGTTGCTCATTAAATACTGAAGTTACTGTGGTAAATATTTTTCTTTTGTTGTGAGACATTTTCTCTGCTAGGCTAGATGTGGATAGCAGCTGTTGCCTATATTTATAAGTTTTCTTCATATCTCTGCTTATTGATAGCAATGCACTAACTTCTTTAGTGGGCAATTTGTTTAGAAACTAAGATAAAACATTATTAATATCCGCTGGAGAAGCTCCAGATACTATCATTCCTTTTCATTTCCTCTTTGCTTCATTGGCTTTAGGCACTGCTGATCATTTTCAACTTAAAATTCACTATAGGCTTTTTCATTTTTCTAGTTGTTTTGTCTAAGCTGGATAAATCAGACAATACAGATAGCAAAATACATATATAGTGGTTTGCCTTGGCCTGTATGGAATAACATTTACCTTTGCGTTGACAACTGAGTTTTTGTCTTCCTATAAGTCTAAACCTAGATCTTACACGGGATGAAAGCACTTAAACCAGAATTGGTGGAGAATGTAGCTTCTAGAGTCCAAAGTCTTCATCTAAAATGGCCTTGTGGAATTGCGTATTGGTTCTGCAGGTTGTTAACTAAATTTGTCTTAAAACTAATAGCCACATGAAGTTCTTCTTTTACACATACAGAGGACAATCCTCATCTAATTTGGTAGCTTGTATTTTAGCCTGTTCTGTGCATGAAGACTTGATGTTCTTAAACTTCTGTCATTGTTTGCTGTGAACTTGTGTAATGTTCAACGATAGGATTTAATTTGTCAGTGGAACGTGACATCTTGTCCCTTTAAATAGTAGCCTTCTGGTTAGAGCATGTCTGGGAAATTGAAATAGTGAAAGCAATTGATACCATTTCCCAGAAATCAAACAATTATCCTGCTTCACAGGATACATGCTTGGCAGTCTGCTGTTCTGGGTGCTTGGGTCCTCTTAAGGTGATCATACTGTTTAAATTAAAAAAAGAGTAAAGTGAATCAGCTGTCATCCATCTGTGAAGCACTGTTTTCATGTTAGAATGGTCTCTGAGTATGTGAACTGGATTCTCGTATTGAAATTAACATGAAACATACGCTCCAGAAATGGACATACTGCACTCCAGCTAGTTTACAGTCAGTCCTTGATTGAGAATTAGTTCAAAGTAAAATCCTCAAAACATAGAGGATTTGAATATTAGGACTGAAGACCTGGGTATTTTTTCTGCACATCTTTTCTTTAGATTTGCGCTACTTGCTAATACGAATGTATACATAATACAGCTATCCTCTTGCACAGGCACAGAGCTTCAGAGAAGGTTGAAGCATTTGCTGAGCCAGAGAGGAACAACAAGAGGGAAAATAATTTTGTGGCTGAATGATGATCATTCAGGAGAGGGAGTTGTAGAGTTCCCAGAACTGTTTATACACTTAATCCAATAACTGTTTAATGTAAAATATTGTAATGCAATCTGTTCAAGTAGGTTTACTTGTCCGCCATCTGGAGATGAGTGCTGCCTGCCAGACTTCTTAGTTGGGGAACAGACAGAGGGCAGTTAAAGATGTCAAGGTTGCTTCTGAGTAGTGAGCTCTTCAATATAAGCCCTTCACATTGACTTTCTCCGTCCAAGCTGCCATCGCTTTCTCAGTTGTAACTGCTGTTAACAGTGAAGGTGGCTGAAGGAAGGAAATGTAGAGTGCGCTATGCCCAGTGCCTGAACTGATATAGAAGTCCCTGAAATAAACAAGTATAAAGGTGCTCTAATCAGTACTTTCCATTTGCTATTCTAGGCTTGTTTATGTATTACAGGAATGTGAAGGAGAGGGAGTATGCACAACACTTGGGCTGTAAGTACCCAGCATAGCCAGGAGAAGCTTCTTCAAACCTGGAATTGCTAGCTCTGGTCTCACTCCCTGGTTGCTGTACATCGCAGTACCCTAAGTTAACTGCTTCTGTGTGACTTAATCAAAGTGTCACGTTACTTTTACAGATACCAGGCTAGTGAGAGTATAGCACAAAGTTACTGGTGTTTGATTTAGTTTATAGGTAGTCAGATATGGTGAAATTTGACTCTTATTGGAATACAAGATGGGAGGGACAAAATTAATTGGCTTATTTTAGTGAAAAATGTTTTATAACATATATTAGTAATAGGGCTGCAGTAAAACACAGTAAAACATACTGAATTCATCCCACTTGAAACTTCGAGGTTTTGTAGAAAGTAGAGCTTTAATCTTTAGTTACATTTTTCTCATCCCAATGTGTTCAAGTAACATAATTACAACTGTGTTAGTATGTTAGTTTCTTGGCATGTTATCTTAAATGTCTCAAAAGTCTAGCTGAAGCTGTTCAGTTATGGCAACATCAGTTTTTTGCGCAATGAATGCATTGTGCTCTGTTGCAAAACTTGTGTTCACTTGACTGAGAGGGGAAAGTATAAGTTCATTAGCTGATACAGCAGCTTTGTTTTCAAAAATAATTTGAAGTCTGTACTTCTCCCAAGAAGTCATAATAGAATTTTTCCTAAATTTAATGAACTGTTTGATAGTAAAAATGTTCAAGGAAACACATTTTTACTCACATTTCTACACTGAATCTTGAATCTACAGAGTTAACAAAAATATTTTAAAAATGAGTTTATGGTCTGTGAGACCATTTCAATTGTTTTTGATCATATAAGAGCAAAAAATATATAGACCTTTAGTAATTAGATTTCAGTTAAATTTCAGAAATTCTTTTCAGAAGGTAGAAGACTTCATGACATATGCTATTGCTACTGTTACGTTTAACAGTACACATTTAAAGGTTTTACATTAAAGCATGCTGACCACTTCAAGCAGTTTTGATTCAGCATTCAACAGCAAACAAACTTCTTTAGTCTTATTAATTGCACTTCTTTGCTTATATCTAATTACATGTTGGTATCTGTAGTCTGTCCTTAAACTGTTCAGAAATAGATCTGAAACTACAAAATAATTATTTCGTGTTGAAGTGACTGAGCGTTTTATCCATCACGGGAGATATTTCCTCTTGACTAGAGGCTGTCCATTAATTTTAGCACCATGCTATGTCTCTTGTCTTGTAACGAATTAGTTACCAGCAAAGGTGGTATTTAGATGAGAGGAAATTCTGCTCAAGGAGTGCTTAATACTACTCTCTGTTGATATATGGGTAACTGCAGGTATGCAAGAACTTCATCCAGATGACTGACAGGAAAAAGGAAAGCTTTGTAAGAAGGTATTACTGTTGGAAAATGTTGAAGTAATAGGTACAGAAAAGAAGAATGTTAAATTCAGTGATTCTGTTGTATTTTTGTGGTTTTTCTCCTCACGTGAGATAGAAACTGCTAAGAAACCCTGATGATAAACTGACCAATGAAAGAATGACATAATAGAATGAAATTAAGGTGATTAAATGTCAGAGACAGCGAAGAATATGTGGGTAACTATTAGGAATAAAATGACACTGAGCATAAGTGGGGATGGATGATCTTTCTCACAATGAAAACATTAGTCGTGAGTCATGATTGAAATTAGTTTGAAAAAGTATTAGGAGGCATGCTACCCTGAAATATGCATTAACACAGATAATGGATACAATATACAAATCATTTGATTTTTATAAGTAGAGCTTACATTCAATTAATAGTGATGCTCTCAAAACTTTCTTTATTGCCTGCTATCTCATTGTTTAATTGCTTGTTTTATCTTTTAACTGAAAGATTTCACCAAAAGGAAAAGGTTTGCTTTCTGTACAATGGAAGGTGGGAAGGAGAAATCAGTAGTCAGAACTTGAATCCTAACTTAAAGTTTCTATGAAGTCTGCATGTTATGAAGTTGCTGCAAGCAGAGGAAATTGTATATTTGATGGACTTCTGCTGTATATTTAGAGAAGCACATGGTCGAAGAAATCCCACTGCTATGTTTTGAGGCAGTATCTGCAACTTGTAGGTATGAAAAGCCTGAAGATCTTTTTTCCTCTTACATTGTTGTCATAATTATTGGCACTTTTATCAGAGAACGTTCCTGTTGGGCCATGCTAGAAATTACCTTTTTAAGGAAGTGTGTGGAAGAATAATACATCCAGATTGTTGTTTGCTCTATTAGTCAATGTATAATACTATGTACATAGTATAATAACAGCTGCTTAGAAATACTTAAAACAGCAGCCCAAGGAAAAAGTGATTTTTGTCATCACTTCTGTATAACAGCTACGAAGAAATGTGTATGTGAAGTGAAAAATTGTGGGAGGTTCTGAACTTCTCTAAAAAGCAGTGTGCAGCATGCCAAGGACACACTGGTAGGTTGTTAGTTATATTCCAGAATTCTTTTAACAGAGAGAGACTTGTGAGAAGTGTTCTATTTCATCTCCCTGAAGATTTTGGGCTTCCCATTACTGACACAAGTACTTGCATTAAATTAATGTTGATTGGTCTTGTCTTTTTTTCATAAATATAAACAAGAACTTAGGGAAAAGCCCTTCTCAGAAATTCCTTTTTCAGGCAATGGTTTTCAAATTGAATTTCTGTTTTTAACCTTCTTGCTCTTGGTTGGATATGAAATTACTGCAAGCAAATGCTATGAGATGTTATCTGGTTCGGAGCTTTTTTTTTTTTCCTGTCAGTTCAAGACTCTTCACTGCATATATTTGGCAAGCCAGAATTGCACATTTTTTCCCCTCCCTGCCTTCTGAGGTAGCCTTTCCTGTGGATAAGTTTAATGCATTTAAAACTGAAATTACAGAATGATTGCATCAAATTTTTTTGATCTGTGATCTTTCTTATATGTCAGTTATGGCTTTGTTGGAGTTCAGTTGTAACAAACATTATTTTTCTCTGCACATCTGTTTGAAGTGGAAAAAAATAATGTGCAGGAATTAAACTTTGTCAACTTCAGAATCTTTTACGCTGCTTTGAAAATTTATTGATGCAGAAATGCTTATATTTATATATTTTTATTCCGACCCATACTTAAACCACTGTGCTTACTTTGTTTTTATAGCATTGTTTGCATGCTGTCTAAGGCTCTTACTGGAACAGGTTGCCCCCTCCCTGCAGGCTTTCAAGGCCAGTTTGGTTGGGATCCTGGGCAGCTTAATCTAGTGGTTGACAACCCTGCTCAAAGCAGGAGAGCTGGAACTAAATGTTCTTTAACATCACCCCCAGCCTAAGCCATTCTATGATTCCATGGAACTGTCTTTGCTACATAGTAGATAATCTCTGGTTTGACCAAAGCCACATATATGGAGTTAATTACATGGAGTAGATGATAGCTTTTCTTTTTCCTCCCACCAGAATGGAGAATTCATGTCTAAAGATAAGCCCAGTGAATTTTGATTACATTTCTGTCATAGATCAGATCTAGATATCTTCTTGGTAAGCATGTGGAGGAAAGAGGACAAAAATACTGTTTTTTCCCCACCAACTTTCCATTATGTCTGATGGACTACAAGAAAATTAAAATCATGCTTGGAAAGTAGGAAGTAGGAAGGTATGTATTTTCAAAATTAAGAAAACAACAACAAAAAAATTGATGTAGGACTGAAGACCAGTTGTCTGTCCAAATCTTACATGCTATCTCATACTGCCTTTCAAAGTGACCAGACTAATTTGCCACCTCTTTTCTACCCACTCTTTTTTCTTAGAGCTAGCGATAGCATCTAGGCTCCCTAACTATAAATATTTTATTGTTGATAGTGAATAGGAGGGGAAAAAGTAGTACCATGTTAAAAGCCTAGACTAGTTGAAACTTGTCTTGCTTAATAACTTAAAAGACATTAGGTCTTTTTTTGATCACAGGTGTTCAAACTGAGGTCAAGACTTCCAGTTGTCTAAGGTACAGAGTGAGATTTATGATTTGCTGGCGTGGAATTAACTGAATGCAAAATAAATGACCATTATTATAGTTATTCTTTTAAATCACATGCTTTTGGGATAGTTCATTGGTTGAAGCTCTTAATTTCTGGATGTAGAGTTTACAGCATTTTTCAAGATAAGAACTGTCACATTATCATAAAGCTGTAAAATGAGAGCTTTTATTAACTTATTTTAGTGATCACCAAAACAGCGACTATAACATATGCATAAATATCAACGTAGAATTAATTTCTGTTTTGCTTATGTACCAATATCAGTTGAAAGCCTACTGTGCTTGATATGAGGCAAACCTTTGGTTTACCAGTTGCATTACCAGATTTCCAGGTGATATTTTAGAATGTGAAGGTATAATGACATTCAAACTCATCTCCAGTTGATCAGTGCCATTATATTTAGTTTATTATTTTTAATTTTAATGTAATGAATTTCCTGCTCAGAGGTTAATAGTGGTATTATGTTTCATTTTATAAAATATAAATATTATAAGAAGTATATCTCAGTGTTATTCAAAATGTTGATGTAGTGCAAAACCAGAAATAACTTCTCTGTAATTCCCCAGCAGGTGTAGATTTTTATTGATTTTTTTCTGCAGGTAGAAATACTGCTACACTTCAGTATTTCATTTAAGTGAATAACAGTAGTTGTTGTTTATTTACACTCACAAGAGGATATTATGTTTACCTAGACTCTTATGAGAACAGAAATAAGATGAGCAGAAAAGCGTGTGTGCTCTTTTCCAATTTCATATTGCCCATATTTTTTCCTTGTTTCATTATTTTCAACTTTGGTCTAGATCTCATGTCTTGGGTCAGTACAAATAACTGCTGTGTATACTGTGCCTCCGGAAATCGTAAGGCAGTCATATATACACTCATAAACAACAGCAAAAGTCCTTACTTGTAAACTTTGTTATAGACATCTTAGAGAAGGCTTCTGTGCCTCACTGATGTATTTAGGAATGTACCTACTGCAATCCTGGCCCAGAATGGTTGCAGCCGAGTTAGTATTATGCAATAATTATGCATAGTATTGTGCAGTAATTATCAAACATGCTCAGTGCATCCCCTGTGAAACAAAAGTGCACCTCTGAGGTTATGTTGTTAGAAGGTATGTGCTAGACTGTTTAAAGCTTCCCTTTGTGAATGTTCTGGTATTCAAAGATGTATTGAGTTGGCTGAAAAATTCATTGAACTGATTGTAAAATTATTAGCTGAAAAATTTTCCAAATGTCCCAATGTTCAGTTTACGCTGTGATCTGTTTTACTGATGTATTGAATCTTGGGCTGCTGTTGATTCCTTTTCCTCTGCATTTTCAGTATCTTCTTAGTTAGGTTTTTGGATATATTCCAAGGATACATTAAAAATACATATAATCTTTTTAGTCACCACTGTGCATTGAATTGATTGTTGATTTGCCTCCTTCCCTGCTAACTGCAGGCTGAGAACTGCATCCATGTCTTGCAGCTGCTCTTGCTAAGGGACAGGCAACCCAGCCTGCAGTGGAACTAATTCCTCCCCTAAATTTGTTTGTCCATAAAATTGATGAGCAAACTCTAAATGTTTTAAAGACTTCTCATATAGCATGTGCACCAAGATTAGAGGGCTGTTTCTTTCATGTTCAGCTGTTTGGCCCCATGGACTGTGGATGTTTAAACCTGGAAAAGGGATTAAAGTCTTCAGTTTTACAAACTGATGGGAAGATGTGTAAATTATTACTACAGCAGTAAGAGGACTGTAATCTGTTTTTATCCTTAAATTTTCCTTTTGCACTGTATTTTCAAATAAAATGAACATGTTCTTTAAACACTATATAGATATACTGCTTTTTTAATGGAAGTGCATATATTGCACAAAAAAAAGATATACTAGAGCACAAAACAAATACTTGATATAATTAAACCTAAAGTTGCTGTTTATGAAAAGTTACCACATTGTTTAATCCAAAGTGCTATTAATTCTCTTGTATATGACAATAATACGTATTGCATATATATGTAGTAGATATTTATCCATCCACCTGAAACAATGGCTCTTCAATAGTGAATGACAGAAATGATACACAAAATATTACAGTTTTATATGAAGAATTTCGTTCTAGAGTGAAAATAACCTTGTGATTCAGCCAACTGTCTAAATATCTCCTAGAATGTCTGCTATTTTAGGTGTTGTGAGCTGTGTTATACCTAAGATTTTTCACAAACAGTGGCCTGAAATGGAAGTAAGCCATTTACCATGTCTCCCTTATATTTCATGTCAGCTGCTTTTACACTGTGGGTACCGCTGTCCTTCTCTTGCTTTAGTCCCATCCCTCCCACCCCCCTTTTCTCTTGTTATAACTGTGTAAATGTTTTAATTTAGAAAAAAAATAGACCTCCTGCTCAGTAACATGCCTGTCTTCCAGAGAGAGGTAGCTTAAGAGTAACCCACATAATGCTATTTGTTTTACAGGAATGGAGTATGTGCCTTATTTTAATAGCACTATACTAAACAGAGAGCATAGAACAACATTTAGTAGTAATAGTGAGGATTCCTAAGGAAGTTAGAATACAGTCTGCATATTTGTTTGTTTTTAAATCTGATTTTTCTCTTACCTGCTGTCCATCCTTGCATATTCTCAATTTTTGGATGCTCAGTTCTAAAAGACAAGTTAAGGAGTAATCAGATCAGTCGATTACTCCCGTGGTAACTAAACTGACTTGATTGAAATGGGATGGGGGAAATGTAAGGTGTCTATATTAGATGTGTTTCTGTCTATGGAATGGCATTTCCACATTCAGTTTACTTCATCCTCTGAATGCTATTTTGTTCTTTAAAACAAATTTACCATCTCAGCAGGTAGTTGTCTTTCTGTGTTGGTTAGTCATCCTGACCTATCATTTATCCTTGAAATTCCCTTATATAGGCAGAATAAATTATTTCCCAAATGTATGGTAGGGAATGCAGTCTTCCTGTAATAGCTGTTGCTGCTAGCATTAACTTAAAATGACTTCAGATCAGAAGAGTGTTTCTTTTCATTACTCAGACTGTTTTTGTTGGCCATCTTCCTCTGTTTTTGTTATCTCTTTCTGTGTAATTCTCCTGGGGAGCAGTTTGGTATCTATATTGTCTTTGGATATTTGTCTATAAAACCTGTAAATAAAGAAACAGGGTAATAGCAGGTAGTCCTTTATAACCTCATTTTTTTTTTCCTTCTGACAGGGATTTTGCAGTATTTTTTAACACTTCTAGAAATAACTTTTAATTTTCTGAGTAGACTTTATTGTACTTTTTTGCATTTGCTTTTGTTTTTCAAGATAGAATTCTCTTTGTCTGCCAAACCCTCTGAGCTTTTGTGAAACAGATTAACTAGCTGTAGTCTGAATTCATCACACAAGGAGTTTTATTTTGCTATGTGATTTCATTCTTATTCTTCTTAACTGAAAGGTTTCCCTATTTCCTTCCTGTATTCTAAGTGCTCTTTTTTTTTTTTTAAGTATGTGTCACTTCATATCACTTGTTTCTTCTTTCTGTTAATTTTTGTTATTCTCTTAGCTTCTTTCTTTTCTCTAGAAATTGAATATTCATATATTTGATGGGTATTTGATGCCTGCTCAACTCAGGAGTGTTTATGGCTACTGTGGGGAAAGTTACTGGTGTATTTTCTGCCAAAAATTGTCCTCCAGGTCTGTTCAAAGTCAAATTTAAGACTGCCACCATTCATTTACTGCATTATATTGTATTTCCTTTTTTCCTTAATGTTAGAATGTAGCGTTTTCTTCCATTGTTTTTTTCATACTGTAACTCCCAGTGCTTCTACTTTTTTCTTCATGTTATTTTTCCTTTGTCTTTTTTTTTTTAAATCATAGCTATTGCTTTTGTATTTTTTATATCTATCTAGGTTTTTTTTCCGTGTAGGCTTTGGTTACATCATTTACATATTTTTCTATAATATTTTTGACATTTTTTTTCCCAAGAATTTTGATAATTTTTCTTCTTACTGGTGTACTGCTTAGTACATATGAATGAATTTAAAGAGGCTACTCTGTGTTCTGTTTTTTTTTTTATTTCTTGTTCTAAAACAGCTGTCACTTTTTACTCCTTTAAGATGACAGCTAAATGAAATAATAATGTCGGGTGAGTTAGATTTTGATGTACTTGTATTGGAAGAAGTACATCAAACGTGCATCATTTTTTTTCTTCTCCAAAAATTATTATTTTATTTGAGCTTTTAAGGAATCAATTTTTCCTAAAACTAAAACATCTGTTTACTTCCCAGTTCACCAAATCATATGGAAAGCTATCCTTTGGCTTCCACTCCAGAAAGAAATAGTCAAAATCTGCTTTCCAGATGCTATCTGATTTGATACAGATTTTCTTTGAGAAATTACTAGCAACACTAATCTGACTGTTAACATATACTTGACATCTTGTGCTCTCCTGTTGTGAAGTAAGAGCAAGTAGAAATCCTTCAAGTACGATTATTACCATTTCTGACTATAAGGTGCTAAAGGATGTTTTAGCCTTATAAATACTTGACACATTGTTAATAAAATGGAGTACTGTATTGACTCTGCTGCAGCTAGCTTGTCTAATCAAGAAATGAAGTTCTGAGAGTGAGCACAATTCTGTTTCTTTGAGACCGCTATCCTTTTGTCTTAAGAAATTTATTACATTCCTCATTTTTGACTAAAATGTCTTCATTGTAACTCAGAGGTCTCTGTTTTGTATTTCTTTCTGAAAATTCAAAACGGCATGAATTAGCTCAAGAAATATCTTCTTTGCTTTACTTGAAGGAAAAAAACACAACTGGGAGGGTATTGTATGAAACACTCTAACCAAACGTGATCTGTTGAATGTTTTTTCCTTGTTCCCCCCCCCCATCTCCACTGATTGCAATACCCTGACATGTGCCAGGCCTGATAATGGATTCTGGACTCATTGTGATCATTCTCTGCACTAATCTATAAAAGGGATGATTCTCACTCATTAAGCTATAATCGTTGCCTCTCACGTTATCCATCTATTGACAGAAGACCTTACAGAAGTGATTTTTGTTCTATTACTGTGCTCTATTGAGAGAAAATGGTTCAGATGATATCTTTCAAGAACAACAAACTGCTTGCCATGCTGTGATAATCAGAGAAAATCTTTTTTTCTCTTTCCTCTTGAGTAGTGGTGAGAAAAATATCTTGTGCATTCAGTATTTTTTAACATCAGATCAGCCATGATCTTAATATAATATGGATAAGAATGATTAAAATAATTCAGATTGAGCTCATCCAATCCCAGTATTCTTTCTCAAACAGCATCTGAAAGGGATTCTTATGGAAGTGTAGTAACAGAAAAAGCACTACCCCATTGCCAGCCCATAATCTCCCACCCTTCCACTGCATTGTGCTCAGTCTTTCTGGAGTCTGATGTTTTACACTAATGGAGCCCTCTGAGGAATGCTTTGTTGTGATAAATTCAGCAATCCTACATCTTGCATAGCATTCAGTACTTGATAGAGCTTATACAGAATCTAGATTTGTAATATGTGGAGAGGATTGATCTGACCCCAGATTAAGAGTATCTAATCAGATGTAAATTCTGCTGTTGTGCGCCTTCTGTTGTGGGAGAGTTGTACTTGGAATATACTGAAATAATGTCCTCCATTTAAGAAGCCGGAGAGTCCAGTTTCCTGCTGAAAAGGACACGTCTCCTTCAGGATAATTGGGTTGATAAGTTTCTTAACTTATTCCCCAAAAATATGATATATGAGCAAGTTTTCCACTGTCTAGCACTTTGCATAGTGAAAGGACAGACTGGTGAGGGTCACGAAATGCAGGAGGTGTGAAATTTTCACTGTGTGTAAGGGAAAAAAATCATTATGAAGAGGATATCTGGAGAGATACAAACAGATTGGATCAGTTTATGCTCATTGAGTACACCTAGGATTCCTGGTGTATGTAGCATTTCTGAAATGTAAAGAAATGTGAAAGTTTGTGAATCTACCTGGCTAAAGTCTTTGGGGAGAAAACATTTTTAGAGAAAATGTGACTAGTTTTGGTTTTGGTTTTTTTTAATCCTAAAGCTGTTAAGTGCACAGTTGTGTACTTTAATAGACAACCATGAATGGACTGTAGACAGCAAGTGCCTTATAGGAATGAGTTAACTACAGAGGAAAAATTAAAGTTTAATATGGTTGTTTTGGTAAATAGATTAGTTGTCACGTGTGGTAATCTCTAGCTACCAGTTCTGAAACTTTATACAAAAGAGAAAAATACACTTTCTTGAACAGGCTTCTTTGTTTTTTATTTACTTATAACATGCAAAAACTTAGGGGTTTTGTAAATTTTATGTTTTCTGGTGTTGAGGATGGCTGGTGTGATAGCACGAGGCTATACTTTTAGCGGTAGTCCCTTGAATTTGGAATGAACTTGTGATGGAGATCAGTCCATTGTAAAATGTGACCGCTTTTGAAGTACATTAGCAATCAGTCTATTTTGAAAAATTGAACTAATAATGATCATGTGACAGTAATTTACACTAAACACAAAATATGATTTTGAATGGTTGAATGTATGAAGCACAATCGGGAACTTAAATATAGAAAGAAAACAGGTGAGAAACTGAAACACTAAAGATAAATTTAGATGTAGAGTCAAAGGAAGCTGATTTTAGACTCTTACTTTGTATTGGTTATAGGGTGATAGGGTTAGAGTTATGGTAACCATTTGCAAGAGAATACCACTTATAACCTGTTATGGAGAGCATGAGTGTGATTTCTGAATAAACATTGGGGAAGTGCTTATCTGATCAAATTATTTCATATGCAGATAGTACTGGCATGGATGAAACAATTGATAGGATATTATAGCCAGTTACAATAAATGTGTCAAAAAATATATTTGATGAATACTGAAGTAATTAAGAAAGAATTACAGGAAATATTTGCAAGGTACCTGGAAGGGAAAGGCTTGAATTCAGTCTTCGAATAAAACCAGACATTAAGGATGGCCATGACTGCAATCTAAACCTACCTGTGTAAAGAAGGGTCTGCTAGGTAAAGTGTCTGTCTATCAGAAAATTTTGATTTTGGTTTGATAGTTAAAAACTGAGGCTTAGGCAGTGTGAGAGATTAGGTGCAAATTTTGTATTATATTATACTTCATTAAGTTAATACTTTTATAAATTTAATAGAGAATTAAATTTATTTTATCTTTTTGTGGATTAGATTGATTGTGATGCTTCTTGGCTTAAGCAATGAAAACCACCTATCACCAGCACAGTTTCACTGATTTTTTTTTTTTTTTTTTTTTTTTTGCAGTTCGTTCTGTATGTTGTGTATTCTTTCTGTATGCCACATATTTGTATCAACAAAGCATAACTGCCTTGCTGAGTGACAAACCAGATATAATGCTCTCTATTTAATTTTTGGGTTTCTGGTATTTAAGAGTCAGTTGGATAGTTTGTTAAAATGTTAGCTGAATGTTTCAATCAGAATATTCAGCACTGAAATTAACAGCGATGGCATTCTGAATGTCGTTTGTAGATCTTAAAGTTGGAGCAGATGAATAATGCAAGTCATGCTGTCATAGCTGTTGAATTTTCCACAACTTGAAGAAATCAACACTGCACTGATGTCTAATCAATCAATTCGTTTATAGATTATAGAGTTAACAACAAAGCCTCAGAACTGGAATCAAGATTTTTCTTAGCTAATGTATGTCATTTCTCCTAAAAACAAAACAAAACAAGAAACAGCTATTCACTTTTTCTTAAGGAAAAAAAAATAATTGTCCTCTCTGCTCCTTGCTCCTCTTCTGTCCCCTGGAGTACTTGAGTATGCTAATATTGTGTGAAGGTAGTGTTTACTGTTAGGACAAGGTTAATTGCATATGTGCAACCATCAGTATTCAATTCAGTGATTTTTTTTTTTTGTAATTTTTTTTTTATATCTCACCATCTTTGTTTGTCAGAAGAAGTCTAATGAATTACCTAAGTAAAAGTACTGGACTGAGTACTTTTAGAAATTACATTTATATGATCACCAAATTCATCATGAAATCTTTTATCTGTAGTTGGTAACCCCACTTTGAATGTCATTGAGAACTTTCTTGCTGATCTACTTTATATGCTATCACTTGAACAAGAAGATGAGAACAAAACTGTCAACTTGAGGATGGCTAGATTTCACACTTAATTTCACACAATGATTAGTAACATTATTTTAATCAATTACTTGAGGAAGTGATCAGCTGTGGTTTAGGCTGTAGGGATGATAGTAAGTGTCAAAGAGTACATCTAGACACTATTTCGTAGTAAAGTCCCTGTCATAAGTACTGACTGATGAAATTATTTAAAAGAAAGTAATTTGACAGGTAAACTGAAATCAGTTTTTTCCATACCATTAATTTGGGGAGAAGTGCTTTAGGGTTTGCAGAAATTTAATAAATATGCATAAGGTGATATTTTGTGTTCCACATCCTTTACATTTATACTGGCTTATTAAAGATTTAATTAAGTTTTCTAAAAAGGGAGAGGATGCAGTCTTGCAAAAAATGTAGATGACAGTGTGGGTTCACAATAATTAGGGCTTCAGGGATAAAATAAAGGGTCTCTACAGTTAATGAATATTAAAGCAATGGCTCCTCTGAAAACTTAAAAAATGACAGCGTTTTATTTATCCCATCTGCCTTCTGTTTGTATTCTAGCTCTGGTCCTTCAATATTTGTGACAAATGACACACCATTTACTTCTGCAACTATTGGTAATAAACAAATGCTTCAGAACATATTTCATTTTCCAGTTCTGTGCATAAGCAGATTTTTCTGCCATCTCCCTAGTCTTTATTATCCTGCAGTGTCTTTATTGTCCATCTGTTTAACTCTTCAAAACAAAGCCACAAAAAAACCACCTGTAGATCAACTTCAGTAATATTTTCCTATTGAAGCAGCATCTCAGGAAGCATTGTAAAGCATTTGTTCTTACAGACGCCTTCTTAAGTTGCTTTGGCTTTTGTTATCTTATTACCAGAACTCTCACAATGATTAGATGATAGATGTGAAGCAACTATAGATTGTTTACTTGCATTCTTAGTTGATCTCTTGTATATTGTATGCAGGTGTACTTAAACAAACAAAGGAGATCTGTTGTCTTCCTTTATTCATAGCTTCTATACTTCAAGGGCTAGAGTTCTCTTTGGTTTGTGCTTGTCTAGTACCTTGTGCGCTTGCATTCTGCTCCTTAACTAGGATTTCATAGGACTCTGTTTAAAGAGCAATAGTCAAATTGTAGTTCCTTGCACAAAATAATTAAGAGCATAAATCAGGACAGTGTTATGCTTGTGACCTAAACTTGTCTACAAAAATCTTTATTATCTAGAGTAGAGGAAATGCATTGTTCTACTGTTTAAAAGGTCTGTTCGGTTCTGAGCTACTGAGTTGAATACAGCTGCTGTGGATTCTTTTTTTTTTTTTTTTCCCTTCTTTCAAGTGTGTAAGGTCTCGAATATGGCTTCTTCTTTCTTTAAGCTTTACAGACCATATTTAAATATACTTTTTGTCCTTGCACTGTGAGTATAGCAGAAGCTCACATCCTTTGTTGTGCTTACACCTTCTTGGCTGTTCTCCCAATCTGCTTTCATTGTTAATCTTTGTTGTTGATCACTCTTGTTGATCCCCTGTTAGTTTTAAAACGGAAAAAAAAAAAAGGAGCTGTTAAATGTAGTTTGGATCATGAAGAGAAAGAACAGGTAGCTGCGCTTGCTCTAAGTGTTTGTTACACTTCAGGAACTGAACTCTCACCAGCACAGCCAAAGCCTCTGTGAGAGCCTTGGGTTGCCTCTGGTAAACATCTTCTGGCAGGAGTGTATCCTTTCCTGAAATTTCTCTTGGTTGAAATTTCAACTTGTAATTGTCAAGAGATTAGTGTGTGCACCTCTCTTTTTATCTCCCTGACGGTCTGCTTAAATGCCATGTACAAGTAGCAGAAGAGTAAATTTTCGTCTTGAGTTAACTGTGTTTTTTAAGTGGAAACTTAGATATGCTTTATACAGAGTATTTGTATTTATGTATAAGCGCAATCTTTTAGTGTTACAGATTCTGTTTAACTTATCCTGAATGCAGAACTGTGGATATGTAAAATGACTTAGTAACGTATAGATTACTTTTATTTATTTTTTTCCTTTATGAAGAAGAGTTAAAAAGCCATCTGGGCTACATACCCCTATGTATTTTATGGGATCTTTAAATACTTTTATTTCTGTACACCTATTTGTCATTTGAACCATATGTGCACATAATTTCTGACATAAATGTTTTTTCAGAAAAATATTATTACTCTTCTCACGTTGTACCACAAAACTGTTACAGTGTTGGTCATTTGTCCAAACTCAGTAGGTGAAGCTAATAGGTTGTAAGGAAAACAGGTGAGTTCGGTGTAGCTGGTGTTACTTGGATTCTGCGTACAAACAAATTCATTTGGATGATAATATTCTACAGTTTCAGTCCTTCATATTTAACTTTGTGTGTGTATATATAGTCCAGAATGCTATTTTTAATTTTTATTTTTGTTTACTCTATATGTTCATTTTATAAATGATTTCTTTACTGGAACTGTATATTGTTCTGCAGAGCGAATTCAATTCAACTGAACTAAATTCTTGGAGAGGGAGATAAGTACTTATGCACAAGGATAATAAATTGGAAAATAATGCCTCACATACTTATTTTTAAATTTGATTCAGAGCTGCAAGTTGACAGCAAATCACATAGTGTTCTTGTTAAAGGATAGCTCTCTGTCAAATGGAGATAAAGTGTGTTCTCAGTCTTCGTGTCTGTAGGGATTAGGACAGTAATTGCATCTAATTTTTGGTAATTCTTTTCTCCTCTGTGTGGTCACTGATGTATTAGTTCAGTGAAAATGTATGGAAGAGTTGAAGTGCCAATTGTGAATTTCTTAAATCTGGATGTAAACGCTGTTATGTTTGATCTTTAGGCATGGTAGAATGAGGTGTATTTGTTTGTTCTCCCCCCCCACCATAATTATCTTCTGTCTGTGGAGGAAAAATTATTATATAAATTGACAATTTTATTTAGGGCTGTGCACATACATAATACTGTTATTCACATCTTTCCTTTTTTCATTTTCCCCTCGTATTAGAGGGTACATTTTGTGACTGTGAATAATAAAGTTTTGTGGAAAAGGTATTTATTAGCATGAAATATAGTCATTCATGAAATTAGTTCATGGTGTGAAATCTAAAACCCTGGGTCCCTTGAACAGCATGATTAATTGTGCCAGGTTAAAATTGGAAGGAGCTAGTCAGGGTTATCTTTGCTCTTCCTTTGGTATGTTTCTTAAGACTAGAAGAAGTTTGGTCTCTTACACGATGAAAATCTCCCTGATAGATTATGTTTAAAGCTTTGCAACCAATGTGAAGTGAATATTCCTGATCGGCATTTTTCCATGTAGTAGGGTGATTTGGTTCATGTTCTTGCATGTGCAGTGAATACTTAACCATTTTGATGTTAAACATATTTATGAGATCTTACCTTTGTTTTTAGGTATCTGTAATCTTCTCAATAGCAATTCTTTTATCAAATGTCTTCCTCACTCTCCTCTCCAAAAAACTTTTTTCTTACTTGATCTTTGCACAGTCGGTTAACTTGCCACTTAGGTCATCTTTGTAATGTTAAGTTGGCAAATGAATAGATCAGAACTGTGTTCTCTGCTTCAGTTGCTGCTTCAATTTTTACGGTTTATCTTTCTGACAGGGAGATGTGAGCTTAGACCATTGTTCTATCACAGCAACTAGGTCTATTAGGTAGCTAACTTTGCCATTTAATTATAATGGCAAAGACTGTAGTAGCATTTGTTGGGGAAGTGGTGATTTTCTGTAGGGTCACATCGAGAAAAATTGCAGCACTGCAGACCTTCTCTTTTGTAAAGGAGAACCTTTTGCATGAAAACTGCTTCTGCACATTGCTGAATTTACAAAATAAGGTTTCTGCCATGCCTGTTTTATTATAATTTTTTATTGCACACTGGATGGTTATTGAAAAGTGAATGAGAGCTGGAAGGTAGAGTGGTTAACTAGCGCGTTAATATTGACATTACAGAATGCAGATTTCTAAACTAGAATATTTAAATGTGAGATAATAAATTGAATTAGCTGTAGTGTATCTTTTCACTTAGCTGCTCACCAAGAAGAGAGGAAATTGCATACATTTTATTTGTGCACATATGGATGTGTTCCTTAAAGATAGCACGGCCTTTGGCTTCAGTAATTTTTCAGTATTTATCCTTTGTGGAGTTATTTTAAAGACAAAGATAGCATTTTCTATTTCAGCGTGTCCCTTAAATACAAATGATGAGGACTGGGACAGTGTATAGTACAATGTGCGTGCTCAAGTTCCTGCAGTGTTTTGTAGGAGTCCAAAATTGATGTGGATTAGGCTGATGCTTGGCCTGGCCTGATGGAGTTGCTGTTAAGAGCTCACTGTACTTGAGAATGCATCAGAGTGCCTTCTGGTAATCAGAGACAAAGATGTCTCATTCTACAGTTAGAAATAAAAACCTGGAAGTGCTTCACTTACTCATCTGGATTGCTCTGAAGGCTAATATCTAGTTACATGTCTGTTTTTCTTTTGCAGTTGTACCTCCTCATTTCATTTTTTTCATTTTTCTCCAAAAGGGAACTCCTTAAATTCCACCACTGATAAAATACTAAATTTTATCTAAAAACTAAATTCTTTTTTTCTTTTCTTCTCTATTATTAAAGAACTCATGCTCAGAAGCACAAGAACAAATATTAGTAATCAGTTATCTGTTTCTTTAAACACAAATTCAAATTGGATATCCAATCTTATGATACAAAACAAATTATTTTTATGTAGTTTTTAAGAACAACAAAACTTTGTTTTTCTTCCATTCTTAAGGAGTAACCTCCGTATCTTGAACAATCCAGGCAAGCACATAGCAGACTTCTGAGGAGAAGGAAAAAGTCACCAAATGCCAGTGCACTGAATTCTTTGTCAAATTGTGCTTAGATAAAAGATATTTTAACACACTGCCATTTTACAGTGATCTGCGAGTTGTACCCTGACTAGTTATGCTTGCTGTGCAATCTGAACTTTTATTATTTATGATGCTACTGAAATTTTCAAATTTTCATATTCTTTCAATGTTTTTTGGCATCTTGAATTTTAAGGAAGAAAATGCAGCTGACACCTGTGGGGTGGGTATTAAGATGTTTCAGTATCTCTGGTAACAATACTAACTTTTCTACTTTAAAGCTCAATAACCAGTTTGATCACAGCTTTCAGAGTAGAAGCTTTGATATTCTCATTTTGTACATAGACCAATTTGTGCAGAAAATAGTTAGCATGCTTAACTCAAGATAGGAAATATTTGTTGCTTATTACTGCATCTTTGCTCTGAGATCAGCCTTTTAATTCTCTTACTAGTGAATGTGTTGTGAAGAAGCAAATGAGAAATTTAACTCTATTGCTTAATTTCCCTGTGTTCTAATAAGAAAGGTAACTATTAGAAGTAAAGGTGCCAGTAGGGAATAGGTACTTGAGAATTCACTCGGTAATCTATGACCTCTGCCTATTCCGGTTATAAATTCTGACAGATTAAGTAGCAAGTGTGCTCATACCCAGAATGTTTTTCAACCAGATGCTTTTTGAGGCCTGTAGATCAACTTAACTGATCTTTCTGTGCTTGTGTGGAAAACCTTCTTTGTAAGAATTCTGCTGATGTATTTAGTTAAAGGTCATTTAGCCTTATTTAAGTCTTTCATGTTCTTTAATATTGTCTACTCTCATTTTAAATGCCCATTATATAGTGACAATATAAGTTGAAGTATTGCTGTGTTCCTTGATGGAGCTATTAAAAAAAAAATAAAATAAATCTTGCATTCGTTATTAAAGGGATTGTGTCAACATTAGTATGGCATGTTTGATGGAGCTGTCATTATTTTCTTGTTCAAGCAGTATATTTCTGATTATTAAGCATTGCTTAAGTACCTTATTACAATTTAATTTCTGTTCTTTCATTCCCCTCTGTTGTGGTAAGTTTTCACACATTTATGGAGCCAACGCATCTCTGATTTGTATCATATTTACTATGCATTTTTTAAAATAATTGTTGAAGCTAAATTAATTAGCAGCATTTCTTTTAATAGAATACCCCTTACCATTCTAGCTTTAGAATCTAGTTTACTGTGAAGTGTTAGTGATTTTCCCATAGAAGCAAGCTTATAATAAGCTTTTTTTTTTTTTTTTTTTTTTTTTGTTAAAATAAAACTTGATTTCATTATAGCAGATCTTTCTGTGATAGAAAGAAGAACCTACAGGGTTTGCATTTTAGCATGTTATTTGAAGTAACTTATAAAATTGATGATGAGGAAGAAAGTCCCTTTTCATCATTGCCTGTACGTTGGTTATCTGCTGTAATCTAGTTTGATTATCTGATTACTGGGTAACTGCAGTGGTAGCACAGTAATTGACAGCTTTAAGAGTTTAGACTCTGTGTGGTGATTCCACCGTGAAGAGAGTTCAGCTATGAATGGCCTTGTAAAAGTCTCTATTATTACTGTTTATAAAGAGAAAAAATCTGACTAACATTTAAGTTCTTCATTTTTTCAGAGATGCTGTTACACAGTTCTCTAAGATTGAGTCTTGAGGCACTTGCCTATATGTATGTAATTTCTTTCATCTTCACAATATTTTGAACTAGCCTGAGCTAATTCTTTCTTTTTGTCTTAGCATACAGTAATACTCTGAACTCTTATTCAGTTTTTGACCCCTTTCAAATGGTGGTTTATTGCATTCCACTGAAGCAAAAGCAACCTCAGATTTGAAAAGTGATGGAGCTACTGTTCAGTACTGTTCACATGCACCCATTAAATATCATGCTTTCCATCTAGTGTTTTGAAATTGAAAAGGTTCTGAGGAAGGTCTGAGAGAGCTGAGACTGTTTACCCTGAGGAAGAGGCTCACAGGGATCTTATCAATGTGCAGGAATACTGAAGACAAGATAAAGAAGGTTCTTTTCAGTGGCATCTGGTGCAGGTAGGGCAGAAGCTGAAACACAGGAGGTTCTGTCTAAGCATCAGGAAGCACTTGTTTGCTATGGGTGGCTGAGTACTGGCACAGGCTGCTCAGATGCTGTGGAGTCTCCTCCTTGTAGATCTCCAAAAGCTGCCTGGATGTGAGCCTGGGCACCTGCTGTGGGTGTCCCTGCTTGTGCAGGGGTTGGACTTGATGGATCCAGAAGCCCCTGCCAACCTCAGCTGTTTGAGAATTCTCTGAAATTGCTCTAGAAATGTGAACTTAACCTACAGCCAGGCAGGTTTTTAAAATCTAGCATCGTTTTGTGGAGGATGAAATCCAGGGATACAAACCGTTTCCTTCATCTTCAGGCTTAAAGTTTGTTTCTCATTGCCTGTACTACATTCCAAAGTAACATCAAAATCAACTCATGTTGATTTTTTTCTATCTTCTTCCAGTTCTTCTGGTATGGATACAGAAAATATTACTGGAGAAATAATTTTGAAGAGGATTTTTTTTTAAGGATCTTACTGCTTTCTTCAAGAGTGTCATTTTCTTGTTGTGTATAAAGTACACGAGATACATTTTCTGTCATGAACTGTTTAACACGTCAACAAACAGATCCTGGATTACCAGGTTCTAATGGCTTGCTCTGTAACAATGTATTTTATTAATATTTTACCTATTTTAAAGAGATCCAATAAAATATGAGAATTCATAATAAAGTTGATGGGGAAGCATTTGGCTATGTATTGTTTAAAGAAATGGTCAGCTTAATTTTAGAAGCAGTGCTTGAGAATAGCTGTTAAACAAGAGTCTTAAAAGAGACTGCAATAATTTTTTTCAGACTCTATGGATGTTAGCCTTAAAAGATAGAAAAAAGACATTGGGGGGGGGGGGAAGGAAATGGCTTCTGCCTTGTTTTTGTACAATTAAGATTTTGCTTTTAGTACTCAGATGCCATTTCTTTAAATGATGTAGATAGTTTATTAAGGCTGCATGCTGATTATCCAGATGCTGAAGAAGTGAAGGGAAAAGAGGAGGATCAAAAGTTACTTCCTTTTTCTTAAAACAAACAAACAAAAAAAAAACACCCCACAATGTTAGCAGTCAGTCTAAAAGTTGATGTTCTTTGCAGCAAGAGAGAGGTACACAAATTATGTAATGGTTTTTGAATGGCTTCCAGTAATTACTTCATAATTCTCTACTGGAGATACAGCCAGGTTAATGAGTGCTGTGAGGAAAATACTGCAGCAAATTGAACTTGATGAAAGATCTTGGAGGATATTTGGAGGAATTCCTGAAACTACTGGAAATACTAGTAGAAATTAATGTAAAAGTCTGTCTTAGCTAAGCATGTGGTCTTGACTAGAACTCACAAATATTTGAAAATGACGGACTGAATGAATTTTAATGTGTGTCTCGATGATCCGTAGCTGCGAGGTGTGTTTGTGGACTAACAAAGGTTTTATTTGTGAAATTATAGTTGTGCACAGAACTAACATAAAACATCATAAAAAGTCGTAAGCTTACCTACCTACAAATATCAACCATATCAAGTTACCAGGAATCTGAAGAGTTCTAAGTACTGAATGAAACAGTCATTTATAAGGTGAATTGAACTATCGGTTCAGAGCTATATTAGTTTCTAACTTTTTGCATCATTTTAATATTTTACAGTGTTTTTTTTACCCCCGTCCTACAGTCAAGAAACTTTGTAATGTTTTTTGCTAGGTCACCCTGAAATCTTTTCCAGTGAGAATAAACGGAATTTGTTAAGCCTTCCCGTACAGCATTTAGTATCGGAATCCTGGTTGTCCTTTATGGTGCTGTCCCAAGCGTAATATCCTTTAAGTATAAAGATGACCTAAACAGGATAATATGAGGTTTAGCATATGCTTTTGTTTTAGCATCTTCTCTCAAATTCATAATTCATCCTTCTGATATTTCTCACTGTGTTTTTAATTACCTCTATACTGTGGAAAACAACAGCAACAACAATGAATTAAAAAGTAGGAAGAAAAGTCTATAGTTGTGTTGCACAAGGCATCTTACATAGGCCTATTTCTGTATACTCAGCAAGAGGTGAATGCAGTGTTTAATGCAACACAACAGGGATATGTGCTTGTTCACAATACTAGAACCATACTCTATAATTAGTACTGTTAAATTTATTTTAGATAAACTATATAAATACTCTATAATTAGTACTGTTAAATTTATTTTAGATAAACTATATAAATATCTATATCCATGAAAAATAAAATTTGTGACAAATTATGAACATGATGAAAAGAATTACAAAAAAAAAAAAGAATTAATTTCCTGTATTTTTCAAAACAATAAAATTTGGATTGTACTTCCTGGAAATTCATGGAAATCCACTGGATCAAATAAATCCATGTAAACAATTATGTGGGTTACTTTCCAGCCTGCATTTTCTACTGTGGGAAAAAAAAATGTATCTTAATGTAATTTCTTGTAGAATTATCAGATGATAGCTATGTGCAATAGGAAATTAACAAGGTTTTTTCTTTAATTGCTAGTAATGGGTTTTGTGACCTAAAATCAGAAACATCAGTACTTATAGATCTCTAGTGCTTTATTTACTCAGGTCTTAAAAGGACATATTACATTTATTCCCACAAAATCTAGGATATTTTGCATAATGATGAAAATCAGTTGTCTGACTCGAAGAAGCAAATCCTGTCTAAACCATCACAAATATATCAAATTCAAGTCAATAGAGCATAATATTGAGTAGTTGTACTGTGCCAGCTTACATGGGTTCTCATTATTATGTTTAGATAATGGCTTTTTGTAAATAGAAATAATCTCTTTTCAGAGAAGTTACTGTCTTAAAAGATTTTTATGTACATCAGTAGTTATATTTTCACTAACACATGCCCATTTATTAAACGAAGTCAACCAAAGGAAAAAAAACAACTGATAACATGGGAAGGACAATATGGATTCTCAATAAAGGAATTCATTTCTTACCTGCAGAACAAGGATCGAAGAAATTATTTTTTAAAAAGAACTTGATATCCATATGCCATGTGAGCTCTGGTTTAGCATTGCCTCTTAATGAAAGAGAGAGAAACTGTAGGGAATAGTTAGAGAAACTCCTGCTTTTGCAAAAAAATTAGGAACATTTGTGAGGGAAAGTAATCATTTTCCTTTTCTGTTTAAAAAGGGAAATAAAGTGCATAAAACAATTGCATAAAATTAGTTACTTGTATATGAGTATTTTTTGGTTAAGGTTTGTGAATGATATGAACTATTTGGGGTATGTTCAAGAAAACATATCGATAGTTTATGTTTATATGCAGGCATGAGGTGAACAACAGACAGCAGAGAAGTGAATGACTTTAAATAAGCAGTAACACTATTTTTATTGTTAATTCCACTGTCTTTCTGCCATTACCATATTGGACCCAATAATTACATGTCTGTGATTGTTTATCAGAAGTTTTTAGAGAAGTTAACTATTCATACAATGTACAACTGAAATGCATTTATAAATACAGCTAGTTTTTCTAGTTACATTAAGAATAATAGTGTAAAAAATGTTACAACAGGTTGAAATTTAAGGTAGGTGTCAGGTTAAGAGACATTTATGAGTCTTACATGTCTTGTCAGTGCAGCCTTGGTGTTTGTTTTTTTTTTTTTTTTACAGTGAAATTTGTCATAATATTAACTATGAAAGTAACATTTCTTCTTTCATTCACCCAAGTGAATAAAATAGTCTTCATGGATGATGGTCTTTCAGTCTGCATTAGCTTTGTTAAGGTATACGTGTGGGAAACAGGAGGATCAAGCCACCTCAAAGTTCTTGATTGGCAAAGTTATGATTTAAGAAATCCTTTAAAACTGTAGTTAACATTTACACTACTTTTGGTACAGGAGATAACTTTTAATTAAAATTCATTACTTTTGCTTTTTTATCCCACAAACTGTGAAATTAGAGCTAGTCAACTGAATTTGAGCTTTTCATCAGGAAAGATAGAATGGCTTGCTAATAAATGATGTCTCAGACTTACTAGTGGTAGACAGTTGATTGAGGCCTCGTCTAATTCTTAGTGTTATTTTTGAAGACTTTTTCTTAATGATAGTGGTATCTTCTTTTACAGACCATGACCCAAATTTCCAGAGTTAAGGTTTTCCATGTTCACAAGTCTAGTAGTATTGAAGGAGCACTTCAAAGCTAAAACCTCTCCTGAAAGCTGAAGGAGGCCAGTTGGTAGATCCTGTACTTTCCAAATGAAAGGAGGCTAATTTGGGCTAATGAAGAAACTGAAGCATTGAGTAGGATTTTTGGGACTTCACTTTTTTGATAGTCCTTTATGCTGTAATTACCTGTGCAGTGATGTTCTAACTGAAGAATCAAAGGAGATTTAAAAATGAAAGAACTCAAAATAAATTTTATGCAATGTAAAGCACTTAGGAAAATCTGATTATTTAGTTATTTATTTTCCCCCAGCCGTGAATGATTTTATCTGAGTCTAGAGAAATTTACAAGCTTTAGCCAAGGAAGATTAACAGTCAAGTGAGGGGAAACATCTGTAAATATTAGGTTGTGGTTATTGTTGTTTATCCTTTATCTTATAGACATTGTGTTTAGGGAGGATGAGTGAATAAAGCTTTGTTTAGAGTTGCTAATCTTCTAGTCACAGAGTACTAAAAGGAAGGCTTGTAGATGCCAAGCTTTACTGATTTAAGAAGCAAGAAAGAGATAGGGATGTTGCTGGGAAGCAGTGCCCAACAGGGAGTTGTTTTGTTGGAAGCTTCTAATCAGCTGCAGATGCCAGAAGCCAAGCCTGCCAGCATCTTCTTTCTTATAACTTGCTACAGCTTGCCTTCAGTTTTGATGGGTAGCATAGGTGTTTCATCACATCAGTGGAAACTGAGATTTAAAACAGAGGATCTGTAACTGTACTCTTTTGTTTTGATCTTGCTTCAGTGGTACAGACAAGTTAACATGGAAAATTCCTTTGTTAGCCATAGGGACAAAAGCAGAATTATGTAGAATTGCTCTTCCAAGAACCTGATTTCAGTAGGGACTGCTCTTCTGGCTAATGGGATTAAGGCCAAAACATTAATTACTCTGCCCCTACCGAGGCAACAAAAATGATTTTCACAGGTGATCTCTTCATGGAAAAATCCCTGTCCTAAATAATAAATAATAATAATAATAATAATAATAAACTGCTTTCTGTTGCTTCAGAAAGTTTCTGTATTTTGATTTTTCTCAGTTATGTTTTTAAGGGTTATTTAGTTTTGAAAAAAAGTTGTGCTTTGTATTTGCATTCATTTCAAAACAGTGTAAGAATGGAAGCAATATTACTGTTTTGGTTTTACAGTTCTAAGCAAAAATGTTATTTCCACACGTCTTACATATTCTCTTTCTGAGTGGAGGGGGTATCGATAAATGATACAGAGCTGCCTTCTCATCCATTGATTTAAATACTCTGTGTAGCTGTTTGCATCAACAAAATTCCAAGTTGTTTTTGCTTAAAGAAGGAATTTCCCTTCCTCGGATTTATGCTTGTGGTTTTTTTTTTAGTGTTTCAACTAAAATAGTCCCATTGAATTATCAGCATAATGCTGGTAAATTAACTAGTAAATATTTATAGCAACTCTGCAAATAAATAAGCTTAAGCAAGTGCAGGGTCTTTATTTGTGTAGAACAGAAAGGAACAAAAATGAGTTACTGTCTGTGGTTTTCTCAATAGTGAGTAACAATTGTTCCTGTATCTCAGTCATCGCTAGATGAGTTTTGTCTAGAGAATTATAGAGTCTTAGGGACCTTAAAGCTGATCCAGTTCCAATCCCCTGCCATAGGTATGGCTGTTACTCAGCAGATAGGCTGCCTATGGCGCCATCCAACCTGACCTTGAGCATCTCCAGGGATTGTGCATCCACAGCTTCTCTGAGCAGCCTGTGCCTCACCACCCTCCAAGTAAAAAAATTCTTCTTAATAACTAATCTAAATCTCCTCTGTTTTAGTTTAAAGCCATTCTTCCTTGTCCTATCAGTATCTGCCCGTGTGAAATGTTGGGACTCCCTCTTGTTTATAAGCTCCCCTCAAGTAATGGAAGGCCACAATGAGATCTCCAAGGCCCTTCTCCAAGCTGAACAAGACCAGTTCCCTCAGCCTTTCTTCATAGAAGAGGTGCTCCAGCCTTCTGATAATCTTCGTGGCCATCTTCTGGACCTGCTTCAACAGGTCTGCATATTTCTTGTGCTGGGGGCACAAGGCCTGGATGCAGTTCTCCAGCTGAGGCCTCACAAGGACAGAGTAGAGGGGTACAATCACCTCCTTCTCACTGCTGGCCACCCCTCTTTTGATGCAGCCCAGGATACTGTTGGCCTTCTGGGCTATAAGTGTGTACTGCCGGCTCGTGTCCAGCTTTTCATCCATCAGGACCCCAAAGTCCTTGTCGGCAGGGCTGCTCTCAATGAGTTTTTCTCCCAGTCTGTACACTTACAAGGGATTGCCCCCAACTCAAGTGCAACACTTTGCACATTGCCTTGTTGAATCTCATTAGATTCACAATGAGTGAATCGGATTTAATCATGTTCTTTTATCTGGAGATGTGAAGAATTCTGGCAAACAGAAAAGTTTGCCATGTGGGAAGAGTTGAGTTACTAACACATCTGCAAAAGTCCAGAAGCCTCAGGGTGATTCACTTGGTTGATAGTTTTTGTACTTGTGTTGTTTGATGGTAACTGGGGAAAGAATTACGCTGAAGGACATCTTTGTTTTCTTTGCAAGAATAATTTTGGATAGATCACTTTCATTTTATTTTCTAACAGTGCCTTCCTGTGTATCAGTAGACTTTTTATTCCTATCAAGTTTTTTTCCTTCGCTTTTCAATTGTTATTTTATACAGAAGTTTTTTTTCTGGAGATACAACTCAGTCATGCCTTTATTCGACAATTATTTACTCTTATTTTTATACAAGTTTATTTTAAAAACTCAATTTTCTTAGAAAAATATCTAAGATACATTTGGATTGTGAAATCTCTAAATCCAGTCTGCTATCTTCAGCATTTAAAACATACATTTATTTTCCTTTGAATAGGCTGCTCATTTTCAGAGCATACTGACTAAGAAGTGGGTGCCTTCTTGATACCAATTTAAATCAGACAGTTGTAATGCTGAAATCTGCCATATTTCCTGAGAACTGATTCTCAACTTCAAAGTAAAACGCATCACTACAGCAGAAGCTCATTTAACACTAGATATATTTCTCTCATTATTGAATGAGATGAGCAGCATTCATTGTGCGAAGATCTTATAAATGACTGAACAGTATCAGACCTTCAACTGTCTGCACAGTGTTATAAACCAGGAGGCCTTTAAATATAGTACATTCCACAGATTTGATTGTGAACTTTAGAGCTACTCTAGAAGATCTTTCCTATTAATAATTCTGCAAGAGTAGACTTTCTGGAATAGAAGTGGCTTTTAAAAGTGGTAGGATAATAAAGTGCAGTCAGTGACCTAGGATTCGGTAAGCTGGTCTATAGAAGAAGTTTTATGATGTATGTAGTTATCCACCATCTATTCAGTGGTAGTTTTATTTGAAACAAGTATATTGTTCAGAATCCGATGAAGCAAGTAATAAAATGGTACCTGATAGCTTCATATTCCTGAAATACTTGCTTGGCTGCCTACTGTGGTAAATTTACTAGGTTAGTTTGTTTGGTAGTTTTTTTTAATCTGATGCTTTGAGAAGAAGCCTGTTTTCTGTTGGGTTTGTTCGTTTTGTTTTTGTTTTGTTTTGTTTTAAAGAAGTTTCATAATATCTTTTTGAAGTTAAACTACCAAAAAACTAGTAAGCCTTTTAGCAGAAGAAAAGTTCTAGTATTAATTGTTTCATTGGTATTCTCCTGATAAACAGTTGTAATCTCTCATTTAGATTGGTAATTATAGATCTCAATGAAAATTCAAAAGATTATTTTTAGGCTTAGTAGGGACAAAAACTGTTTCAAAACTATTTATGACTAATGCTGATAAAATTTTGTTTTAAATTTGAAACTTCTGGTTACAGTTTGTGTCTTATAAGGAGCTGTGCAGGAACCATCTTTTCTAATACTTAGGCTGGAAAATAAGAAAGGTGGTGTAATTTTCTGGTAACATTGGTACTTCAGTCTTTCTCTCACTCATATACATAGGTCGCTCTGGAAGTAATGCCGCCTGTTTATTTCCATGGAAACTACAACACAGACAAAGAGCACAATAACACCTATAGAGCAAATTTTCAGCTACAAAACATTATTTTTCAGCATAGTCACCACAATTAGCTATGAGTTTTCACAAGTGGTAAACAAGAGCCTTCATGCCGAGCTTGTAAAAATCTGCGTGGCCATCTGGAATTTAACTTGTCTTTCATGTCATTGTTACCACTGCTGAAACGCCTCACTGTGCTCACATCCACTGTTTGGTCTTCATACACATTCATCAAGCATTGGTGAATGTTAATTGGTGCTTTTTTTTTTTTTTTTTTTTTTTTTTTTTGCATGGAGGAATTCAGCATCATACCTTTGCTTCATATGCACTTCCATGTCAGACGCCGTTTTGTCAATTTACAATGTTCAACCTCTACTGCCATACCACTAACATCTGCCTCTGACATCATGGGCCAACATAATAAAATAGGAGGCGTTACTTTTGGAGCAGCCCTTGTATGTATATTGGTGATCAATATAGCCTTACTGATTTTTATACTGATTTTACTATTAATTTATTTAACCTATTTATTAACCTCATCTCCTTGGACAGTTCTTGCACAGTATTTGAGTTCATCTTTGTCATACTTGTCATCACATTCCCTTTTTCCCAGATCCTCATTAGTTTGTCTGCCTACTGCCAACTCATAGGTCTCTCCAGTTTTCTGACCTCAGTTTCTCTCTTGCTTGCTGCCCCTTCACCTTGTTTCCATTTCTGTTTATCTTCCTGTCCTTCCTACCCTCCTTCAGCGCTCAGCTTCTGTGTAAGTCATATTATCCAGTTTTCTCATCTATTTTTTCTTTCCATAGCAGATTTTTCTTTCATCATAATTTTATCTTCCTGTAATTTGATTTTTACTGAATAGAGTACATGATATAATGTTCCGTTTTCTAAAGCTACATGGAAGTTAACTGCCATACTGGTATCTTACATTTAGTCATCCTTGCTTTACTCCTTTGTCTAAGTAACAAGCTGTATGTCTGATTTCATTTTATGTATCATTTCTCTTAAAGACCAAACAGTTGTTTTTAGATACTTGTGATCTACTTGTCTACATGCAACGATAAACTATGCTATAGAGTTGCCCCCTAACTTCCAGCTTAAGTCAGTAGGAGCTCAGGGGATGCAAAACTAGAATATAGTCACAGAGTGCTTCAAGTTTAAACTTAAACATTCCTCTTCTCTGTCCTCAATTACAGAATCTTCTGGCTGAGAAGGTGGAACAGCTAATGGAGTGGAGCTCAAGGCGCTCGGTCATCCGCATGAATGGAGACAAATTTCGAAGATTTGTGAAGGCTCCACCTCGTAACTACTCCGTGATAGTGATGTTCACTGCTCTCCAGCCACAGCGGCAGTGCTCTGTTTGCAGGTAATTTATACCTTAGTGATTTTTTTCCATCTTTCTCATCTCAGTTTTCAAGTGAACGTTTTAATCATTGTTCAGTATGAGTAGGGTTGTTCTTTGCTTGGGGCGGATATTTACTGTTTAACAGCCTCATGTGTTTTTTACAGCATCTTTTTCAACTTCTTTTTAATCTATATGACAATTTTCAGAAGTTTTCTCAGTGTTTTTTTATTTACAGTTGAATAAAATTTATACAGAAAAAAAAAAACCCACACATTTAAGAAATTGCTTTATGCTTTGATCTCTCCAAAGATGTTTTGTGATAAAGTGAATAATCATTGTTTAATAACATGACATCCCACTATTTTCTTCTGTTAAGTGATACCGAGGGCTCTGGTATAGATGCAAGTCTGTGATTTCATAGATTTGAACAGTTCTTAAAAATGTAAGCATATTTTCCCATGAGGACTTACATACTGAGGAATATTGTCTGACACTTTTGATATGTGCTGGTAGCTCTTTTCAGAATATATATTGGAGTAGTACTGGTATTATTCTAATACAAGATCTTTTTCTGCAAATTTCTAGTTCAACGGAGTTAATCCAAAAATGATCAATGATAGATGTGGGACTGGGGCCAAAGAACTGAAAGCTAGTCATGTATTTAATTACCTTACTAAATCAGAAACTGAGCTAATAAAACCTTCTTCAGCCAAAACATGCATTGGAAATTACTGAGTCTAGTGGTGGGTTTATTGTTCTGGATGTTCTAAACAGTATCTAAATATGCAGCAAAATGCTGCATAGAACTGTGAAATAGATAAGCTTTATAGGAAGAAGTCTTTCTTGGTTTTAAGCAGGTGCACTGTAAACAATATGCAAAGTTGATACATGTAGTAAGTAGCTTCTTGAATTTGTTAGGTGATGGAATGCGACTCTTACAATAGAAACTTCAACTTGAGTAGGGTTGTAAGATGTAAACCTGTAGTTCCATACATTTTTCCTTGAATTTTGTCATAGATTTTTTTATATTGGTGTTGATTGCATTCTATGGGTTCACCTTCAACTCTGAACTCTCAAGTAGAAGGTGTAGGTACAGAAGCTGTCCAACATTCCTAAGTCAAAGGAATATTATTTTACCACTTCCTATACATGGTGGCTACTGTTTGTTCTTTGTGTTGCCAGAGTTCAGCTTTAGGAGATGAAATGGATGTTGGAAGTTTACCATATTTTAAATTGCTACTTATTTTCTTACCAGGTAGATAAAAGTACAGGAGTTCAGCTTTATAAGAGATCAGTGTATTTGTCATCACAATGGTAGTAGAAAATTCATTCCCTATGTAATGCACAGGGTTTGTTTTTTTTTTTTTGCAAGACGTGTGAAAACAGCATAAATATTGCTGTTATTAAGGAAGTTAATTTTGCTTAGAACTGCATATTGTTTAATGAAGTTAATTTTGCTCATAATCTTTATCCTGTAATATGCCAGTCTAGGCATTTATGTACAGAAGCAACTAAAAATCTTTAAGCATAGGAGAAAAAATCAACATTACTGCTTTTGGTCAGGATTGTTTAAATGATTGTGAAGCTCAGATCCTCTCTTTCATGTGGAATAAAAGGAATTTAATGAGGTTGATCATACTGCGCATAAACCATTATCAGGAAAATCGACATTTTCAAATCAATGGCTAATTAATGTGCAGGAGCACTTATAGGATATACAGAACTGAAACTGAAACACATGCATTATTTTATTGTTAGTTATTCAGTAGCCAGTTTGCCTAACAGAAAAATAGATTTTTAAGTAAATCTGTAGTGTTCTGTGAAGATGCTTCTGTCCAAGATCTAAGTTAACTGTTTCTCTTCATAATATTTTTGAAACAATTTCATACAAAAAACAAACAAACCAATGTCGTGTTATATTTTAAATACCTGAAATCTTTGAATAACTGTTCCAAGAATTAGTACATTTTCCCCCTAAAAATTAAACTTACACACCATTTAATTACCTTTAAAAAAAAAAAAAAAAAAAAGGAGGGGTGGGGGAAGGGAGAGGGAGTGTCTTTTCTCTTTGGCTAGATTTGACATATCAGTATCTCATGTAAGTGTCCAGTTTCTAAAGAATGATATTTTTGAAAGGGAAATGTAGTGTACTGCTGCTGCTTGGAGCTACCTCAAAAGCTAAACATGAAGAATACAGCATTATACAAAAACAAAAATAAGATTAATAGCAAATAGGGGAGCAATGGTAGATGATGTGCTCCTGTTTTGGAGAAGAGCAGTGGAAGCTGATCATCAGAGCAGGCCATTGAAGATTTGCACATCTGAGGCCATAAGAGACTGTGTGTCCTATCGTGTTAAAATAACCTATACCCTGATTAAACTTTCTAAATATAGCCAAATGAATGAAGTCAGAATGAACCCAGGCTTAGAATAAAATCTATATGACTTATCTTGCAAATATTTTGAATGACTGTGCTACCTGTGATGGAGAGGTAGCTTCTTTCATCCCAAAAGCTAGCATCACCTTCAGCACTCTTTCAGAGTGAAAGTAAAATCAATTTGGTGATCATGTTCTCTGCCAGGCTAAGGGTTACTATGTCTGTCCATTGCTGAAGTGTTGTAGTTTGGTCACTGTCTAGAAGGTATTAAGGAAGATGTTTTTCCTTCCTTTTAAACACCAGAGATGTTCCAAATTTTGGATGAAACTTGGTTGAATGATCTTAGCCAAATCTTAAAACTCTTTGGTTTTATATCTGTATAGTAAGAACCTGAATGTGGGGAAATTACCCTTTTTGTCTCAGAAAATAAAAGTTATTTTTCCGTGTGCAGAGGAGAAGACATTGTCACATCGGTCACATAAATGTTACAGGTGTGTGAAAGCACATGGAAACAATACCAACTTAAGGTGCTGCATGCAAAGGAATCCTTTGGACTTCTGATGTTTGGATGAAACGTGTGTGTAAAAAATAACCTTTCAGTCAAAGTAGCTGATCTTTTTAATTAAAATCAAAACATAATGCATGTTTTATAGCTGTTCTGTAGCAAAAGTTACTTTATATCTTTTGTACTAGTGGAATGAGAAGCATTTTTCATTCCTGAAGGAAATAAGTACATGATGTGATGCATCAGCTTAAGAAGGGTCAAATGGAAAAAAAAAATATATATATATATATATTGAATGATTCTTTCTTAGCTTGTCAATTTTATGAAACTTACGTATTCAAGCAGTGCTTGGCTTTGTACCTGACACACATCATATTGTTGCGTTTAATGCTTTCTCTTTATGAAATTTTGCTTGATATGCTTATAATTTTTTCATTTATCTCTTTTAAAATATTTTAAGTATGTACATTTAAAAGTTAGGAATTATAAGTCTGCAGTATTGATTTATTCTTTGTCCAAAATATATTAGATTAACTTGCAGGTATTTCTGAAAAGGTAACAAAGAAGCAGGTTTGTCATCTTTGAGACACAGACTGATTTGGTGTTCATCTGAATGAAATATTTTCCCGAGCAGTTTTCTAGAGGTTGTGCTTAGGCAGGAGGAGCCTGAAATGACTGGCAATGGAGAGAAGCTTGTGTAGCCAGTGATTTTTTTTTAATTTGTGCCCTGACCAGACTATTGAGTTTTTAAAAACTTTGGAAGTTGCATTGCATTGAAAGGTGCACTGTTTACTCCCATTAGATGAAGTTGCATGTAGATCTATAAATAGGTATGTGAGTATAAAAGTATATAAATGTATTTTTATATAATTTACAAAGCAGTATAATGAATGTTTTGCAGGTGTGGCACATCCCTTTTAAAGACTTGTTACATTTTGAGTGACTAGGCTGAGTTCTATCAGAAACAATTAATTGTATCTGTTGAGGCAACTTGTAGCTACTCCAGAAAGACTGCTGCAGAATGATCTCCAAGTCAATTGCTTTATAGTTTGTTTTTTTTTTTTTCTTTTGCATTTGTTTTAGAATCATAATAGGTAAGCTGTAATTCAATGTATAGTTTGTGTGTATTTAGGTGCTGAGCTTAATTTAATATGCTTTTCATAAAGGATTCTTAAGTTTAGCTGTCTTCTGCTGTTGACTCACAACATGAAGAAGGAGATGACAAAGTATACAAAAGAACAGAGCCTGCATATTTTTATCATCATTTATCCTATCTGTAAGAGACATCTAAGAGTTTTTTTTTATGTAGAAAAGAAAGAAAATCTATTAGTCTCACTGCTCAAGAAAATATCAGAGTACTGTTTTCAAGTAGCCAATCAAACAGGTCAGCAGTTAAAAATAATTTAAAAAAAAATCTCAGGCAAGGAAATGTTACTAAAAACACAGGATCTCTGCATCTGCCTCTCAGTTTTCTGCTGGTTGGTCAAAAGCAAAAGAGCAAGTAGTGAGAAAATCATTGCCATGTGTCTTAGCTGTACTGAGAGAGAATTATCTTTTGAACTCTTGTTCAGAAAAGGAACAGGGGGCATGGAAGGAGTCACTGAAAGTTCTATGTACGTCTGTTTTTCCAGTACAATTTAGTATCTTGATAGAATCATAGAATAGCTTGGATTGAAAGGAACATTGAGGATCATCTACTTTCAACCCCCTGCCATGAGCAGGGTTGCCACCCATTAGATCAGACTGCCCAGAGCCTCATCTAACCTAGCCTTGAATGCCTCCAGAGATGGGGCATCCACAGATTTACTGGGCAACCTGTTCCAGTGCCTTACCACCTTCTGAGTAATATCTGAACTCTTAGTATCTAATCTAAATCTCCGCTCTTTTAGTTTAAAACCATTTCCCCTTGTTCTATCACTAGAAGTATGGGTGAGTCCTGTTTTCCAAGATAGTACTTATTTTTGAGAGAGAACCCTTTGAACAACGTTGTTGTTGTCTTTGCTTTCCATTTCTCAGATTCTTCAAAATATGATCTCGGTGTATCCTTTTATCTGCAGAATATTGCACCTATTGGAGTGCTGTATATAGAACAGCATGGATTTTAACTTGCTGTTGTTACTAATATTTAGATTGCATAAGTAGCATAGTTTTTAACTCCTATTCATGCTGTATCATTTTGCGCTGTGTGGGGAATATTCTGGACATAGTGTTAGGTTCTTTCATGCTTTCCACCATGAAACTGAGTCACCATAAATAAAAACACAGAAGCAAATAAACATTCTGAATTTGTTATCTTTATACTAAGTAGCAGTAGTTAAAATATGTCTTTAGCCTCTTCCTCTCTTATTTTACTGAAAACTATTCCAAATAATATACAAGAGTTGCTTTGGAGTTAAATTACTATGTTGATCACAGTTTACTTAAGCAGATGGGTTAGAACTGGTAGGTCACCTGCTAGTCCATTCTTTGACATTTGTACATTCTTTAATGTTTTTTTTTACAGTCCATGGTGTGCCAAAAAAATAATGTTTCTACTGCTTTCTTTGGCAAATAATTCCACGCTCTGTTTTATTCCTTCAAGAACATTCCCTTTGTGTTTTCCATACTATAATGCTGGACTAATTGAGTAAAAATAATCAAATTTAATATAACTCAAACTATACAAATGTCATTGTCTGCCATAGACACCTACATAATGAATCTTCCTAAATAAAACTTCTAATATCTAATGAGTGTAATACAAAAATACTTAATGAATGTAATGTAAGAAATTTGGTAGAGCATTTGCTTAGCATCTTTCTTTTCAGTGTGTTGAATAATCCAGGAAAACCTAGTAGTAACATTTCATTTTGATCTGTTAGCTATTTTCTAAAACCTTGTTAGTATTTCTGCTGACATTGCTAGCTCCTAAGTTGCTACCCATTATTACAAAATTAAGAGGTGACTAGCAGCAATATCATTTAAATCTTCCCTAACAAAAATCCAGTCAAACTTAACAAGAACAGAGCTAACATTATTCTAATGAGTTCATCCCAAGTGTGGTCTTGCTGTATGTCTGTAGAGTATTTTATATAATTTATAATGATAATAATTTCATACTATGTATATATTATAATAATTTTGTACAATTGATGTTACTTAATGTAAAGAAATGATAGAGTTGTTATTAACTAATGGTTGGGGTAGACAAGTAGATAAATGGTGACAGAGTTGATATTAACTGATGTTTATTGGAGGTTGAATTTTTTACATGTAACGGCTTACACTAATATTGTATTTAAAAAGGAATAACAAACATTTCAAAAATTGTTAATGCAATTTGTTGTATCAGCAGTGTATCTCTTAGAAGTGATACGGAGGATGTAGTTTTTGTAATTTAATATAGTAATTGTAGGATGTTGTTCAGTAGTAATTCCGTAACTTTGTATTCTTACCACTCCTTGTTGCAGTCTCCCCTTCCACACTCACTAAGAGCTGCTATGAACTGCAGAATGCTTTGCTATTTTCAGTACTTTGTTATAGAACATTTGTATGCTCTTACAGAAAATTTAAGAAGATTTTTTGCAAAATATTACTTTCTGAAGGTGTATTCTACCTATTATATATTTTTCAAAATAGTTTAATGTAAAGATGCACATATACATGGAGATCAAGGGGAACAAGAGGCTTTTGTCAAATAGTAGAGGCATAACTGGAGTATCCAAATTTCCCAGAAATAGTTTCTTCACAAGTGAAAAGTAGACTTAGAAGAGTGCTAGCATGAAGATGAAGTGATTTTTATCTTGTTCTTATAATGAAAATGGTCCAGCTTTAATATAGCAGGTTTAACGGAACAATGCCCTACAAATACTACTTGATTTTACAGCATTCCTTTGATGTTGTCTGACTGCCCTCTTCAGGATGACAGTGAGCATGTTAGTCTGCTTAATGCTAGTATGTGATTCTAGAAGCAGCCAATCCAACGCATAATCCATTATTGTAATTGCAAATTTAACCTGTTGAATAATTGTTTTAAATTGCAAGTTGTTTTCAGTCAGTAAGGGTGAAAGTTGAGTTTGTGTTTCATAAGATTTATTTTTTAAGGGGTGCAGTTTTTTTTTCATGATATATTTTATACAAGAAAAATTTATTCCAAAATACAAGACAATTCCACTGGAGTTGTGTGTAATATATCTCATGCCTAAGGCTGGTCTCAGTTAAGAGGAAATGGGAGAGAGAGGTGTTTGTTTACAACACCTATAGTCATCTTCTTTGCTCTCAAAATATGGTATTTTAGCATTCAGTGCAGAGTTTCTGTCTTGAAGCTACAGTTTTTAATAAACAGTATTCTGTGCCATCATACACATGGAAAATATTGCTATAGAATAGCATTTTGAGAAAAGCTGCAGAATACATTTATGCTGCTTTTGCATCTAACCACATGTAAATAGAAGTTGCCAAATATTGGAGTGTTGGTTTGAGATCTACGACAGATACAATTAGTATGATTAATCACTAAAATGGAAGTAATAAATGAAGGAGCCTATGTAAAGATGAAAGTATTGCAGGGATCCTTCCAGGTTGTTTTCCTTTGCTTTTTATTGAATTGTTCGTGGATACGGATTTGTCCTGTGGTATAATTTGTTTTATGTTTCTGTCTGTTGTTTGTGGCTCTTCTCTGTGGGTAAGGATTCCCAGTGTTTCTTTTACTTTCTTCTCAGTGCAGACATGACCAGGTTTAAAACAAATGAAGCAACCAAACCAAAACAGAAACAACCTTGAATACAGAGCTGTGAGAAAAGCCAATAGAAGCCTTTCTTACAAATACAAGTACTAATAGAAATGACTTTGTAATGATGATGGAAAGGATTATGTAACGCTGTTGTGTTGTGGAAAACTATCCTTTATTACTTCCAAAACATGTTTTATAGAAATAATCTTGAGCATTTTTCTGTTACTTACAAACCTCCTGTCAGTTTAATTGCTTCCCCAGTGCTTAACAGTTTTTTTTTTGGCATAGCGTGGGCAGAGCTTTTTCTATGCATTTGCTATTTTAGAAAGAATATAGCAGTCACGTTTCTTCATGATTTTTTCCACTAGTTTCAGTATTCCCATATCCTCTTCCTCAAGCAAATCCTGGTATTGTACTTGAGGACCATGTTAGTGTCTCCATGCATAGATGTGCTTGCAGATTTCGGTGATGCTTGCCACTCAGGCTGCTCCTGAGGCTTTTAAATGTGAAAAAGAGTAACATCATCTGAAATGTTTCTGCTTTTAGTTTGACTTAAAACGTTTGTAATTTTAGAGAAGGAAAGTATGAAGCAGAGATGCATAATGAGCTGAGACTTCTTTTAAAATTGATAACGGGGATGTTGAGAGTGATATTGCCAGAGTAATTAATCTAACTGCTGCAGCTGGCTAGAGTGTCTCTTTTGCCAGAAAATGCAACATGGATCTATGTTTGTTTCTTTTAGGCAAGCTAATGAAGAATATCAAGTTCTGGCTAATTCGTGGCGCTATTCGTCTGCTTTTTCAAACAAGCTGTTTTTCACAATAGTGGATTATGATGAAGGGGCAGATGTTTTTCAACAGGTAAATGCTGCATATTGTAAAACATTCTTAATATTATTTACTTAAGGACACTAGAAAACAATTATTTCCTTAGATACATACCTCTGTACGTGCTTTCTGTGTAAATTCTTTCTGGTTACAAATAAGAGATGCTGGAATTTCTATGACTTTAACAAGGCCTGCTTATGCAAGTAGCTACTTTTGGTATTTTCCAGGTGTGGTTCATAATGTTTATTTATAAATTGACTGATACATATGCAAAATTTAACCAGCCCATTGTTAATGTGTTCTGGAGGTAAATGTAATACAAATAACATTTTAAAGATTTCCTGTATGGAAAAAAAGTATTCTAAGACGTTTAGTTGCTTTTATATGAGAAAATATTCTTCAAATTTAGAACTCTTTGTCTGGAAGTTCTTCAGGCAAAAGAAAATAGACTTTTGGTTTTCTGCATTGACTATGAAGAGTGAGGAATCAGTTCCTGGAGAACAGGCTGAAATTCCCTCTTAAATTGAGTAGTCAAGAAAAAACACATTCCTGGAAAATGTTGGTAATTACTGCAATAATGTTCTGTTTGATATTTATCTGTTGACTGAGGCTAAAAATGGACATTAATAAGAGTACTGAGTTTTGCAGCTCTCTACTTTGAATAAAGTTGTCAGGGAAAATCTCTAATATTTAATTTTCAAAAATGTAATATTTTTGAAAGTTTAATTACTGTATTTCCTAAATACTTTTGCTTCCAATAGACATTTTGGAATATGTTCTGTTAAGTATGTTTGTTAATGGTTAAAATTTTGCTTTATTAATTTTGAAATAACCTTTAAAAATTTAATTTTACGTTATCCCTTTCTAGCTACAATAATACAAAATATACTGTTTAATCTTGCCTTAAGTCATCAGTGCATATCAGAATAGTCCAGTCCAACTTTTTTCTTACGTAGAAGAGAACAGCTAGAGTTTATTTCAGATTATGTGCATTTAAAGTCACATAAAGGTTTTGCCAAATTAGATAAAGTGTGTAAGTTTTATAACTGCTTCTGAGAAATTCAGTGTTAAGCATAAGGGACACCAATGACTTTTAACGTGAATTTTGGAATAATTCTGATCTTGCGCATATGTATGCAAAGCAATTTTTTACTTACATGAAAAATATTTAAATATCAGGTAATTTCTAACGATAGAATCTGTTCTGTACTTGATTAGATGTTGTTTTGGTAATTGATAGGAGTCATTTTGCAGGAATGAAACAAACAAGATTACTCTTCATTTGTTATTCAAAGATCTTCATATTGCATCATTTTATCTAACTTGAATATTTTTCTCGAGTGGTTTTTTTTTGCTGTTTCTGAGATGGACTAAATGTGGAGGAATGTTATATAGTAAAACTATAATACCCTGTATCACCTAGCAAAGCTGAAGTTCACAAAAATGTGAACATAAGGTGGCAAATATAAATCTATTTGTTTATCTTTTTTGATTTTTTCCCCCTTGTACGAAGTATAGCTGCAGAACATAGTGAAGCATGCACCGGCTTTTTATTTATTTTAATTATAAGAGATCTGAAATCTATGGACACGTATTTAAACAAATGTCCAAAATTGATACACTGTGAGTAGTTCCAGTGACATCAACGCGTGAATTAACATTTTTGTGATTCTTAGAGAAAGTTATGTCACCTAAGGCAGTTAGGTAAGCCTTTTGGAATTCAAACAAGACTAATCATTAGTGGGTGGTCTGTCAACAAGCCAGTGGAGGTGTAGATGAGTAGTTTAGTCTAGATAACTTTGAATTGGTGACAGCTTGAGAAGAGAAACAATGTCAATCTCTTTTAAATATGTTTTCCTTTGAATTTCAACCTAATATTCTTTAATTGATTGGAGGGAAGTGAGGTCTCTACTTTACTAATTACAGGGAAGTTCTTATAGTGTGCGAAAACTATAAATCATAAGATACTCATACTCAGAAAAGCTTGCAGGTGAAATACTCTGAATCATGAAACATCCCAAAGGCTCTACCTGAAGAAAATAGCAAGAAATGCTCTGAGCACTCTTTTTACAGGGCTGTGCATGAAGATGTATTAAAAACAAACTCAAAAAACTAACTTATGATTTGGGAAGGCAAATACTGTTTTTCACACTAATTATGCTTATGTTGTCTGGTACATAAAAAATAAATGTTTTTAGGTATGAAGTTACTAATTTTTTTTGCTATTTTTCCTGGTTTTATAGCTTAATATGAACTCTGCTCCGACTTTCATGCATTTTCCTCCAAAAGGTAAACCCAAGAGAGCTGACACATTTGACCTGCAGAGAATCGGATTTGCGGCTGAACAGCTAGCGAAATGGATAGCTGACAGAACAGATGTTCATGTAAGTCTTTCAATAATTTTTAAAGTTGGAGCCAAATGTATGTACCTTGGTAGTTTGAGACAGGCAGATGATAAATGTCATCTCTCCTTAATACCTGTTTTTCCCTTGAACATGGAATCTTGACAGCATTAAAAAAAAAAGTAGCAGTCATGGTAGCTGCAGTTTGAAGATTGTTCTTGCTTTTTAAATTATGTAGTCTTTTCTAGATGAAAAGAAGTGGTGATATTGTGATAATTAGTTCTTAATAAATAATATGTGCTTGCAATAATACATACAAAATAAATTAATCCAAAGTAGCTGATCCTAATTCAGACACAACATGCATATCTGTTTAAAATTATAATTATTACAGTATATTATATATACATATATTTTGTTATATATGTCCGTTTAATTTTCTTAAGAGTTAAGAATGGAAATATTCTGTATTTAAGTTTTCAGATTAGTAGCAAATTATTAGTGCTTAAAAACTGTTTTCCTATTACCGAAGCTAGTACTGTTTCTTCTTATTCATGGATACATTCAGTGATTAGTCTTTGTTAACAACAGACTTCAAATGCTCATTGTTTGAAGGTATTCAATGAAGGTATTCTCTGTGTATGGATTTCTTTGTGATCTGTATGTTTGCATTTATCTTTTTCAGATTAGAGTGTTCAGGCCTCCAAACTATTCTGGTACAATTGCTCTGGCTCTTCTGGTATCTCTTGTTGGTGGATTGTTATATCTACGAAGAAATAATTTAGAATTCATCTACAACAAAACTGGCTGGGCCATGGCAGCTCTGGTATGCACTTTTTCCATACGTATATGCTTTGAATTAGTTCCCTATTCTAGCATATTTTGTACATTAAAATCTGTCAGTACATATATCAGGGTGGTACTAACAGATGAAGATTCGTAACCTTAATCTTGGAGCTAACTCTTGTCAGCAATGATTATCAGTTACTAGGAATCATTCACTGAAAATTAATGTTTTTCTTCAGTTGTTGGCTTCAGATTATTGTTTGAATTTCAGCAGAAAAATATGCCTAATGGAAAGAGTTACTGATGTTTGTTGTTATCATTCAACATTCTCTTTGTAAAAGCGCTAATGTTATGGTAGGCTCAGTGTGGATATTGATGTCAGAGCATTGCTTCAGAGTAATGAAAGGTTAAGAAAATTAACAAATCTTTTTATAGGTTTGTAAGAAAATGAAACAAGAATGAAAAAACAAAGATGGAATTCTTGCGTAGTGGACTTACTAGTACTGACCTTAACAATACACTGTTAACCTGTATGGGAGATTTTATAGAGCTGACTCTGAGCCAATGGATTGTTGCAAAAAGTCAACTAAATCATCAAGGCCATGTATAATGAATTAAGCTTGACCGTGCATTGGGCATAAACTGAAACGAAGTTCCATATGAAAATGAGAAAGTCACTTTCAACCTAAAGATTTTCTGAGCACTGGAACAAGCTACTCAGAGAGGTTGTAGAGTCTCCTACCTGGACACTTTCCTGTGTAAGCTACTGTAGAGAGCCTGCTTTAGCAGGGAGGTTGGACTTGAATGATCTTCAGATGTCCCTCCCCACTGTTTATTTTAAAGATTCTGTGATCATGTTTGTGGTTTGTTCTCCTGTAATTCAACAATACAAGAAAAAACGCTACCTTCTTATGACGCTCAGCTGATGAGCTCACTGACAACTTTTATTACAGCAGTTCAAGGAAGAAGTTACCTAGTACCTGGTAGGCTGTAATTCATTTTGATCTCTAAACGATTAACAAGATCTTGAAGCAGGGTCACTGTTCAGAACTCTTTAATATTTGACTTTTGAATGCCACTGTTGAATAGTAGTTACTGATGATGCTGTTCACTCACATGCTTTCGTAGCATTTACTTCTAGCACACATGGGTACATAGTATACATTCTTTTGTCTAAACGCTATGTTAGTCTACCCCATACACTAAGCAAGATTGAAATCCAAGATTTCAAATAAACCAACTGAAGGACTGAATTTTTCCTTTCAATTTAAAGAACCAAGGGCAGAATGTGTTCTTTGTTCCAGAATGTCATTTGAAGTATACTGAGCTGTAGCACAGAATTTTCACGATTCCCTTCCAAAGTAAGGCTGTTCCCTATAGTTAGTTCCATGTATTTGTCTAGATTACTGGTATTTATCAATGATAATTTTTTTTTAAAGTACCAGAAAGCTTGATAAGGACATGTAGCAACTATTGGAATCTTACTTGAATATTTTGAGGTCACCTGTGTTAAACAATAATTAGCACAATAAAATAGATATTTGTGTCATAAATCAAATAAAAATATATAATGATAGAATTTCCTGTGTTTAATCATGCACCGTGTCTGTAGACACAGCAATTTTATTCTAATTTCATGTTTCAGTGTTTCTGACCAGAAGTTTAATATTGGGAAGGGGGTAGCGGGAGGAATTGTTTTCCATCTTGGAGAGGTTCTCAACTCAGTTCTTAAAATGAAGAATAATTCTATTACAATCTGCATTAAATAAATAGTTGAATACATAATTAACTTAAAAACTAAATTAAGGAAGTTAATGCATCAACTTTTTTCTCAAAATATTTGTTGTTATCCCTAGGAGCTGCTTGATGTTTTACATCTGTACGTAACTGTAAACTACAGCGTAGGATACTTCTAATTACAGTGAACCAAGCTCCTTTGGAGAGAGTCACTGCCTAAATGTGATCAGACATTTAGAAAAAAGCCAACACAATATGTGCGCCTTTCAGTACTTATCATCCTACTGATTGCATTAATAGGTAATAATAGAGTTTAAAGGGATAAAAATGGCATCGTACAGTCAACAACTGTAAAGGAGTTGGAAAGAGTATTGTAGCGAGATAGCAAAGGAACAAACAGAGAAGGAATGCTCATCTGTATCCAAAGATTTAGGCTCACAATGAAAAGCTCCAGAAAGAGATCCTTCCCCGGGGGTAGTCAGCCTTTAAATGGGGTCTAGGAGAGGTGGAGCCAGGTTCCACCCCTTCCAGTCACACAGGTGAATTGCCTTCACCTGGCTCCCACGGCTGACCCAGTCCTTGCCTCAGGTGATCAATCAGTGGTTCAGGCTGTGACTCAACAGTTCCCATACAAGCATCACGTGATTTATTGCTGTTTCTAATACTACTTCCTGTAAAATCTATTTATTTTGAAGATGAACAGACTTGAAAGGGTATTTTAGAAAAACATATCTGAAAGTAAATAAGAAGATAGCGATTAACCATGACTTCAGCTATTTTTTTTTTAAAACATCTTCATTATTCTTTTCCCTTCACAATGTTGCCAAAGCCCCACGCTGAAAAGTGATGTTTGAGCAAAGTTTATCCAGTTACTGTGAGTCCTTTCAGTTTTAATCAGATCTATTCAGACATACAAGTTAACACTGAAATTTCTTTTGGTGGAGTCAGCAGGGAGTCTAGATTTCAGGCTTTGAACAGATGACCTCAGATCCTCTGTATGTTCTGTGAAATGAGTAGAATGGGTTGGGATTCATAGAAGTGAAAATGGACAGCCATTAATATATTCATTCTAAGATATGTGACTACGATTGTCTTATGTCTGTACATTTTTTCTACCACTGAAACGTACTTTGTTTACTAAAACTTTTTAAAATGTTTTTTTTTGGTTCTTTTGAAGAGCTTTTAATCTCCTAAATACTGGATAATTGTTTTTATTTGTTTTTAATGAAAAACTGACAGTGTGTCTCTTTCTGAAAAATAGAAAAAAATCACTGTATAAAGCACCTCTACGAGCAGAAGAAAAAAAAATACCAGAAGTGTTGACTAGGTTTATATTTGATACAACCATCAACAGCAGTGAGTTGTCTTAGAAATAATATTTTCAGCAGTGTTTTAATTAAAAAAAATTGGAATGCCATTTTTAATGGCACATGTAATGGTTTTGATAGGCTCAGAATCGAAAGAACTTTCATCTCATGCATTGATTCCAGCTCCAGTTAACACAAGACTCAAATTAGTTTTGTCCTCAACATTAAATTGAGCAGTAGCAGTGCAATTAGCTGTTTTCATCCCCATGCGGAAGCACTGCAGACTCGGTAGTACCTTGTATGCCTTAGGCATTTTTTCTTGCAACATTACCCAGAAGACTTCTAGAATGGCAAACGGTGGTGGTTGAGTACCTAATATTAAAAAAGGTATCTTTTGGAATCACACCCAAAATTTATCCCCTGTATTATTTTAGACTTTAATTCAATTCTTACTACTCATCCATGGATATTTTTCATTCTGTGTGTAGTGTAAAAATGAGGAAAGATTTAGACTTCAGTCCTTAGATATTTGCAGAGTCATTCATTTTATACTGATAACAAAAAGCAATTCAGGTTCTTGTCAAGACTCTTCATTTCTTAAGCAGGGAGTAAAAGGTCAGATGGTGTAAGCTGAGCAAATTTCTAACATTTTAGATAGGGAATTGCTACATTTCAGACAACAGTTCTAATGCTGAGAAAATATTTGTTCAATTGACTAGAATGTAGCAATGGGAGGGCTTTTCAAAGCAGTTTATTTACCAGATTGCCACCATGCTTTTCTGTATGTAATTTTCAGTTTCATTTTCGGTGTGTATTTCAGTTTTCCCTACAGTGTCTGTGAGGGCAAAGTCTGTGCACGGATTCCAAGACACCTGCCTAGGAGTTGATTCTTCTGGACAAAAGATGTCAAATCACTTGAATGAGGAGATGAAGCATGTATTTACTGTTGTTTTAACAGTTAGTGATTATGAGAGATATGTTCTGTGCCAATACACTGCACGGTGCCTATATCATATAGTACATTCATCATCAGTTACAGCTCCAAAGGAACTTGAAGGCTGCTAGTAATTCTTTACCTCCTTCTGGAAATGAGGATAGATAAGCAATTTGTTTTATTCCAGGATACGGAAGGAAAAAATCAGGCTCCTATACATGGGAACGCCAAAAAACAGCAATTAATGCAAGTTATTAAATCATTTTCTTTTTTTTTTTCCCCATAGTTAGAGGCTTTAGAGATGCACATTACATTTAAAGATACAGAAATGCCTTCTCTTTGCTTGTACTGTAGTTCCTGTCCTTGAAATGTCTGTGCCTTGCTAGAGATTCTAATAAGTGATGGATTGCTCTTTAGAAATTGAGTACAAATCCTGCAGCCTTTATTGAGTGCAAAAGCAAGTTTAAACTGGGTAGAAGGGATTAAATTTCTTGAGAACAGTAGTTGTGAGTTGGATAAAATTTACAAATCCAGAGTAATTATAGAAATTGGGTACAGAACTGGCTGCCTGGGTCTCCTCATTTTTGAAATTAGGCTTCTATGTAACTACATTTATAAATGAATCTTGAATTTTCTAATTTTGAGAACACTAGAGAGATTTTCTCCATGTACTTGTAAGATTGCATCTTAATAGTACTTAAGTGTTCTGGAGGAGCTCTATATGCTTAGTTACCTTGTGTCTACTCTTAGGAAACTTGTGGTACAAGTGCACCACTGGTGAATTCAGACCCGTTCCCTCTTAACAGAGCTAAGGCTGAGGTTCTTCACTGTGAAACCATTGAGAAAGACCCCCACGTGCAATTTGTTCACAAGGATCTTGAGCAGACAGACCTGTTTATATATATCGTGCACTTATGGTAGTTGAGGTGCGCTTCGTTATTACTGAAGTCATCCTGTGGATATTTGGTCCTGGGGCCATAAAGTGTTGAAGCAAATCATTGGTCCTTCCCTCTCTGTACTGCTTTTGTTGATCATTCAGTTCCACATTTTGCTGTTATCATTTAGATGCAGAACAAGCTAGCTAGATCAAGAAGATTCTAAAATAGCTAAATCCTGAACTCCCCTAATAATTGAGGTGGCATACAGCTGGTAAAATATTCTGGGAGTATGATGAGGAGAAAGAAGGGGGCAGGTGTATGAAAGGGCTGTCCTTGGTGAGGTGTGAGTGGTACTGTATCTGTAGAACTGCTAAAGGAGGGACTCTACTCTGCCTGGGTATGTGGAGCTGTAAATCCTTTTAAGTTCGTAGAGGAAAATGCCTCAGCTTTAATCTTCTTTCTATACTTTTAATCCTTTTTACCTTGACAAGATCCAAGAACACTGGAAGGGGACCATTTCTCTGCATATGAGTTTTTTCATTGTAAGCAATACCATACAAACCCTTAAGGTAAATATGAAGACATTAATCACATGTTGCAAGTCATTCATACAAGTGAGTTTGTAAAAGCTTGATCCTGAGAAACATCAATTCACAGTAATGATAAGAGTTGTGGAAAGTTTGGATCCCAAAGCATGGGATCATATGGAAACCAAGGGGTTTGTAATGTTAAGTACAGGATATCACACTGTGTAATACATGCATCAGTTCTAAAAATAGTGGGGTATATTTCAAATAAGTTTTACAAATACTAGAAGTCTGTAGATTCCAATAATAAATACTGTGGAACAGTACCTCAATTATATCAATAAGAGAATATGGAATGGATCGAAATAAGCTTGAATGTCAAGTACTATCTACAGCATACCGAATGCTTGCTTAAGGGATATGATGGAAATGCTAAAGTACCTAAAGTAGATTAAAGGGTTCTTCCAAGTATTGTCTCCTAGGTATTTTTTGTTAGATGCTACCGTGTTGTGAGACAATTTAGTTATACTAGCAAACATTAGAGAGCTTCAGTAATTTGAGAGAATTCTTAGTTACAAAGTATATAATTAATAAAAACTGAGGTTTTTTCATGTTTATGTATGGAAACGGATTTGGCTCAAGAGACTGTGAATTAAATACGTTAATCTAAGAATAAGTAAAATGATCATTTTCATAAAAAACTGTTCTCTTTTGATGTTTTACTTTCCAACTGCCTAACTCTTGGATTTTCATCTCTCACCTCACTTTTCTTACCCTCTTCAGTTTCTACACTTTTACCTTCACATAAGCTATCTATTGTATGATTCATCACCAAAATTACAGTATAAATTCCCAGCTAAAATGATCTGCAAGATGTTTCTCTTTGCCAATAATTGAAGCATATAGTCTTTTCACTTTATTGCATATTAATAATTAAAACATAATCTGTTTGCTGATAATCACTAGCTATATGCTTTCGTCTGCCATATTACAATACTGTTACACTCCACAAAATGAATCACGCCTTATATTTAGAACTAAGAATTTGTTCTTAGTGTAGTTGAAATCTAACAGCATATTCTAAGAATGTTTGGAACTTGAGATCTTTTGGCTTTGGTCTGGGAAAAGGGATTATTATGGTAAGTTCTTTGTGTTCTAGGTTCTTTGTTGGGGGGAGGATAATTTCTTCATCTTTGCCCTAGGACCTGCCTGGGGCTACTTTAAAATTTTGTCCTTTATTCAGTGATCTGTAACTACACTTTAAATCAAAATTTACAGCATAAAAGGATGCATATCTTTTTCCCTTTATTACCCCTAGGACAGGTTTTCACCAGCTTCCTTGTCTCTATTTTACCACTAGTGTCATCATGTGCCCCCTCTCCTACCATTCCATACTGTGTCTTGTGTTACTGCTTTTGATATCTGTGCTATCATCTCATGCCTACACTACACCTTTATGTTGGTCATAACTAATTCATCCTAATGAGAGTAGAACAACAAACAGAAGTTGTGCACTACAGAAATCCTCAAAAGTAATATAGATTAGGCATAGCTATCTGATCTGTTTCTATAAAACCTGTCAAGATTCAGTCCTAAGTTGTTTGAAGTTGGTTCAAAGTGTATTGCTAGAGAGTCCATACTGGATTTACTGGGATAAAGAGCTATGCTGGCTTAAATTTATTTCACAAATGCATTGCTAAATATTAGTTCCAGAAAAGCTGAAGAGCTCCTCCCCACCTTTTTAGTAAAAAACAAATTTCTCTTCTCTGGTTTAGCAAGCCATCCCAGTAAAAATAAATAAAAATTTTACACTTGTGATCCATCTACTTATTGATATGACTGTACTATGCTAGGGGGAATATACATATACAGTAAAAATGAGAGTATATGTGGAAGCTGGACTAATTTATATTGAAGTTTTTAAATGATTATTTGTACTAATAAATCATAAACATATTTAGATATTTAGAAACATATCAGAAACATAACAATTTTTCTCATTTGGTAATCAGAAGGTATTACACTTTCCTCTTTAAGATTGTCATAATGACTACTGCTATGACTATGATTTTTGTCAGTGTAGATTCTGCAGTATGACCATCTGCAAGAAGTATTTCAGAGTTTTCATAGATTCCTAACCTAGCTCCTATAGGGGGAATTTCCTTTTCTGTTGTATTTTGTCATGGCTAAAATGAATAATCACAGTCATTTAGGACACGCAATGGGAATTTCTTAAATGAGTGGATAATTCGATTTTTTTCTGGTGTGTTTTTATATTGTTTCATATACCTTATAGCAAACTGCTAAGCTAAAGATTTGTTGTAGAGGCAGAAATAACTTCATGAAAGGTTGCAGAAATCCTGAATTGTAGTTTTTGGAATATTTGCGATGAATGCCTTCCACAGTCATGAGTGTTTTTGCCATATAGGTATGTAAATGTGACAATTCCAAGTGCACATACAGAGATGATTATTTCAAGTCAGATTCTGAAAATTTGTCTTTGTAAATGAATGATTATATTGGTCTTCTGTTTTTCTAGTGTGTTGTATTTGCTATGACATCTGGTCAGATGTGGAATCACATCCGTGGACCCCCGTACGCTCATAAAAATCCTCAGAATGGACAGGTGGTGAGTTACTCCTTTTAATTTTATTTTTTGGGGGGGAAATTTTGCTTACTACACTGAATCTGTGACTACAGATATTTGCACTGTATGACACTGGGCCAGAGTCTGAAGTCTCAAATTCCAAGCGTATTCTGTTACAGAATTTTTGATGTTTTAGAAAATTCTATTGCCTTTGATTTGAACAATGAAATTTCATAATTCTTTTATCATGCTCCCAGCTGCAGTGAATGTATTATTAAGTGTTTCATAGCACACAGTTTCCACTGCTCAGTGATAAATGGGTTTTGTCTTTTTGTAGAAACATACTCCCTCTCAATGTGAAAAGCAGGTTTTTTTACTTACATAAACCTTTGAGATCTGTAACCTCTTCCTCTTAAGCATTTTAGTTAGAAAAGATGACAAAAGAAACACATTAAAATATTTGCCATTTTCCATCATACCTGTCAGATTCCTGCTGAATGTTCAGAACTTTACGTAATGCTTTTTCCTGTATTTCATTACTCCTTCAATTTAAGTACTCTATCAGCTTCTTGGGAAGTTACCATTAATAGAACACTCCTGAAATTGATATTATATGCTGATTGTGCTGTCTTAGAAAGAGTTTTCATCCTTGCTCCTTTCTGCTCATAAGTTAACAAAAGCTCATCAGGGCTCACAAGGAGAAACTTTGCCTACTTGAGGGCAGGGCGGGTAAAGAGGACAGTGTGTAGTTTCTGATACTCTTCCTTGTGTACTACTTTTCTAATAAACTGTTGTGAAACTTAGGCAGGAAACTTTTCTGTGCGTGTATGGAATGTTGAGCCATGTTCAGCTTTGACCATCACTAGTTAAAAGAGATTGCCTGTTATCTTGGAACTTAAAAGAAAATTTATTCTCTCTTTATGTCTTATCTTAATTGGACTAGCGAAAAAATGATGGTTTGATTACTGATCTGCTTTGTATCAGGAATATAACAGCATACTGAGATCATAAAGTGACATGATTCAATCCGTCAACTTTGTTATGCAGAAGTAGAGCTGGTAATGTAGTAAATAATCTTTGTAAAACACAGGTTATAAAAGTTTAAAATTTTTCATTACTGCCTTGCAGTAATAAACTTATGAAGTTTTCCAATAGAGTGACAGAAAGAGAAATACTGCATAGAAAAAGTACTGTTTCTCTTAGTTTTTTTACCATACCTAAGTTTATACACAGTGCCTTTCTTAAAGACTTGTTTTTGAAGTGTAATCTACCTTAAATCATTTAAAAATCCCTTTTATCCTTCCTCAGTCTTTGCCATCTTGTTTTGGTTTTCACAGTACGATCTCTTGAGTGTCTGAAAAGCTGCTACTTTGGTAGTGCAAACACAAGCAACCAAATAATGAAAATAACCATAAAGATGATCTTAAATTCTAGTTGCTAAACTGCTATATCAGTCAACATGTATACTTATCTATTTTTATTCCACTAGATGTCTTCAGGTAAGTTATTTTGATTCTCTGATTTGCTTTCCACATGTTCGTATGTCAGTGCTCTTATCTCCTTGGAGCTGCCTAGGTCAGATTCTAAAATTAAATTCTTGGTCAGATTCTAAAAATTAAAAAAGACATAGGTAGATACAGGATCACCAAGTCCTGACTAATTTAACATTTCACTGAGCAGTACTGTTCCAACTTAAAGCTTTGATTTTTACAAGTGCTAGAAGCTTAAGCATTTTGCCGACCATTACATGACTTTTTTTTCCAAAAAACATTATTGAATATTTTTCTGTTTCATTCTATCTAAGTCACATCTATGTTCCTCTGAATCTGAAGTCATAAAGCTACTTATATAATGCTTCTGTAAAATGTATTCAGCCATGATAATAAACTGTAGCATTGCTCTAGTATTGTTTGCAACTGCAATCTTCATATCTGAATGAAATTTAACTCATCGCTTTATTTCCTATCTCCAGGACTTGGTACCAATTCCAAATTTACATGCCAATTTTGTACAAGGATTTCTTGTATATAGTACTGACAAACTGCTTTCAATGATCTTAGCATTTAAACTCTTGTTTTCAAGAGAAGGCACAGAATAGCTCACCAAGCTTGGTTGTTTTATTGTTAGATTCAAACTTCATAATTCTTAGCTTTTTGAATTTCATAAGACTTAGTAGTTCATTCTGTACTGTAGGGTCTAATATGCCACCAGATTTTGAGAGGGATAATATTCTGTCTTCGTAAACTGTTTCTTGCCTCAGACATCTCCATTTATTTGCTTAGTTCTTGTCATAATTTTAGTTGGCACTTCATTTCTCTTCCTTAAACTCCTTTTTTTTTTTTTTTTTTTTTTTTTTTTTTTTTTTTAAGATGAAAAGGCATTTGTTTGCTTTCCTTAAACAACACTAGTTCTTAGTATCATTTTAATGTAGAAGTACTGCTAACATTCCTTAAAATTTTTAGCTTCTGCCCTGTGATAATGATTCTTTGCTTGATTACCGAAATTACTTTGATTCTGTGATCATATTCTTCGAGTGAAGATTTTAAGCCATATTTCTGTAATTCTGAGTAGGTCTGTTCTGTGAAGTTGATATGCTCTCTTACTGAGGTTGTCAGAGTTGCTTCCTGTATTCATCCCTGCATTCAGCTAATTTTAGTTTTGGGATTCATACATTATCTTTCAGCTCTGCTTTAGGTTGACCAAACTAGTTCAAACTAGTTGTGCTAGACTTCTGTCTTATCTGTTCTATCTTTTGATAACAAGTTGAAGGACAAGCTTGATCAAAAAATAATGAAAATGGTTTTGAAAGCTTATATTTTTCCTTCATTATTTAGAAGAAATGATTAGAATTTGGAAAGTTTGTGTGGAGGGGGAGATACTGTATTTTTCTTGTCAGATATTAGATGACTTTCCTACACAAGCTGATGCTTTGTGAAATGGATAATAGTTTTGTTTGCCACTATATTAATTGGATTCTTTTCTTGTGTCTTGTATTTTAAAAGCTCGTTAAAACTGTTCAAGCATAACAAAAAGTATGTTGTTAGGAAATAATTTTTATACATTTTGGTAGTTCTTTTAACAGATCAGTTCAAATATAAATATGTATTTTAAATTACAGTATTGTTTTACAGTTTTAAAATGAAAGATTTTTATCCAGGAACCATCTTTAAAATATCACTTTTCAAATAGTCTCCCTGATGGGGATGTCTAGTAACCCGTATGTTTCTGTAGTTAAATGAAAAATGTTTGACCTCTCTGATTCATTTTTCCATTTGCCAATGTAAAGAAGAAAATTTATACTTGGACTATGAAGATACTAAATTCACAGCAGTTTTCTATAGCTAAGTAGCAAAAAAAAATTTCATGCAAGTCTAATAAAAACGAAAGCAGAAAAAAACCCACCAAAACAACCACCTGAACTATTTCTTGGAACTGTCGTTAGAAATACCTTCTCTCTCAAGCTCAGTAGATCATAGCAAGTAGTCTTTTTGCTTTCAACATTTGTCTAAATATGTATGAATGCAGATTGTATTTGGAATGTGTGATTTTTCTGAAAGTGGCCACGTTATTTGGTTCAGCTTCAATATATAAAAATGTCATTTTCTGTATGACAGAATATATTTATATTATATATTTGTATTTCTTTTTCATTTTTTTAAAAGTTCATGCAGGTCATTGTACCAGTGTCTAACATAAGATATCCAGATTAACCTTGTACCGCAGCAGTGTTTTGGTGCATCCATCAACAATAATTATAAATGTACTATTGAAATTAATACTTTTTTTTTTTTTTTTTTACTGGAATAGATAATTATGTTAATACACTTGATAGAAATGAGAAGTAGGTTATTTACTTAGGGTTTATTCAATGAAATAGATTTTCTGTAGTCATCACAACTGAATTTTCTCAGAAACTTTATCTAGTAAAGAGTTTCTCTAGTCTTTTCTTAAAATTTCCATCTTGATTCAGTCAAGAAAAACCTTAGCAATTGGCAGTGTAAGGAGTGGAGCTAATGTAAAATAAAGTATCAAGTAATTCTCTTAACAGCTTAGCGCATTAAAATGAACAACATTGTAGTGTTTGGAAAACTATTAACAGATGCATCTGTCCTAATTAATGTTTGAGGTTGAAGGAGGGGTAGTCAGTTGGCATTTCAGTAACTTTCTATTTAACAAGTATTTCTACTTTGATATCAGAAAAGGGCGATCTTATCCAACATTTTGCACCCGATTTTAATGTGGGAAAAGGAGATAATTCTCACCACAAAACTTTTTTAGATGAGAGATAAGAACCTCTAAATTATCAATTCTTGAAGCATACATGCGGTAAAAATTTAGATAGGCTCATTTTATTGCAGTACTGTATTTTGGCTCAGTAAAGATAGAACACATTCTCATCAAATAAAAGTGGATTTTGGACAATCAAGCAGGCAGCAAGTATTTTGTCATGATAAAATCCAATTTAAAAAAAAAGCAGCCAGATTTTAATTGCTACTCATAACAACAGAAATTCAATTTTAATTGATCAGTATTTTCAAGTAATAAACAGTTCTTCCCACTGCCCCCCTTCCTTTTAACTATGTGTTGATAGTCTTCTAGAAGCAATTCATTTTCATTTGGAAAACAAACTGTTCTATACAGAAGAGTTTTATATCAGAAGTCAGATAAACTTCAACTATGTGAAGCTGTGAAGCATCTTTAGGTAAGAAGACAGAATGATAGTGCAATACAGAAAAAAATACACTTGCTTAAGAAGAGAAAAACAGAATGACGCATGGAAAAACCTATTCCTGTAGTCCTGTTGCTTATGAGAATTCACTGTTTTAATAAATTGAGCTTCAGAGCTAGGTAGGAATCTAGTTTTTCGCTCTTCCTGGTCTTTTCTGGCTGTGTAGATGTCAAAAGTAAGTGCCTCCTCTTAACAGAATAATTTTGAGTGGAGGATGCCTATGAAGAACATCTGGGCCACCTGCTTGTTCAATTCTTGTCAGGTTGCTCAGGACGTTGTCATAGCCAATTTTGAATGCAAGCATGGGCAGAGATTTCCACAACCTTTCCAGGCGACCTGTTGTAGTGTTTGACCGTCCTCATAACTCATTATATTTTACCTTTTCATTTAATCTTTTTATCGTTTTAAATTTTATTTCCTTCAAGAACAGACAAGGTAAGTTTTATCCTGTTTGGCAGATACCATTGACTTTAATATGATTAAACTTTGCCAAGCAGTACGCCTCTTCAGAGTTTCTGAAAGTGTATCTTTTCTTAAGTGGTGGCATTGGTATCAGATCACAAAAATACTCACACTGGAAATGAGAAAAAGATTTTAAGCCTGGAGATTCTATTCGCTGTAGCTGAATAGAACTGTTCCTGTGCCTTCAGACTGTTGTTTGTTCTAAAATCTTAGGAAATATTTTAAACAATTTTGAGGGAGTGAGGAAAGAAGAGAGGAAAAACTCTACCAGCATTCCTTGTTGCAAACATAGTCTTCTCCTACATGAGATAAGATTATTTTGCAGATATTTCATATTCCCTTCCAGAAGATAACCTTTAACAAAAGGGTACTGATGTTCCTTTTGTTGCAATAAAATTTCAACATCGTGTGATGATTTGAGTATCAAAATATGTTCTATCCTTCAGAGAATTCCAGGGTTAAAGGTCTAGTATGTTCTTCTGTTGAAGAGCACTTCAGTCTTCATATAGTTTTCCAGTAAACATGAATACTGTCATTTCAATGTAACAATGTTAGATTTCTCTTACGCCTGTGAAAAATGTCAAGAGAAAGAACAGGCATTTGATGGGCTATCTGAATTTTGCTGCTTTTTTTTGTTTGGTCCAGCTCTTGCGCCAATATTTATTCCTTTCTTTAGCTAATTTTTCATGTTTGACTGTTTCTGAAGGAACAAATAATAGAAGATGACTAAATTAAAAGGTAAACTAAAAAGTCTTGTTCTATACACAGATTGTACTTCTGGGTCTCTAATAAGCAGTAGGAACCTGCCTTTTATATAGCAAATACTTCTCTGGGTTAAAACTTTCTGCTGTTTTGCTATGTCCGAGGGACACAGATGTATTGCCAGTAAAATGTTCTGTGTGTGAAAACAGAACTTCAAAACTGAGCTCTGGAAATTTGCAGAAATATATGGCTGTATTAGTACTCACAGCCATTTTGTGTAGCACTAATCTGGAGAGAATTTTGACAATAATAGGTACCTTGCCTTCTGAATGTGCATTTAACTGGAAGTGTGCTACAGGAAGTGGAAGTAATGCAAGCACTGGATCAGTTGCACAGTTTAAGAACATATTTTAAGAATTGATTTATTCAACAGATTGAATTAAATTCAAACTGTTAGTCATTTTGTATCTCAATAATTAATCACTTGCTTTATTATTAATTCTCTCTGGAAAATACAAAATCACATGGTGTGAATGTATATGCTGCTGTAGGGACTCACAGAGGGACTGTAGTATGTTTGCTTTATGCTCTATGATAGTCTTCCCACTATCATAGAGACATATCATAGAATGATTTGGATTGAAAGGGACCTTTAAGATCTAGTTCCAACCCCTCTGCTGTATACAGGGACACATCCCATTAGACCAGGTTGCTGGAAGCCTTGAATGCCTCCATGGTGGGAGCATCCAGAACCTCTCTGGGCAACCTGTTGCAGTGTCTCACCACCCTCACAGTAAAGAATTTCTTCTAAAATCTCTCTCATCCTTTCAAAACACTCTATTAAGTCCAGGACTACAAAAACATATTTCAAACCTTGAATATCTTGAAAAATAAAAACAGTAAACAGGCTTTAATTTGTTATTGCTTTAGCTTTTTTCCTCCTTTTCATTTATTTCCTGTTCTCCCTATTAAAATGTGTGAATGCTTAATTTACTGAAGAACAAACAGTTAAAGTCCCTCCAAACAAACCTTAAAGGCTAGGAAAAAATTCTAGAAGAAACAGATTAGACATGCATTAAAATCACTGTTACTCAGAGGTTTTTCTATGTAAATTGAAGAACGTACCTTCAAAAAGACATAGCAGATAGATAGAGCTTGGGATAGGATGGAGTCCTGAAAGTAGACAGATCAACTGAAATTGTAAAAACACAGCAACTTGGGGAAGGACACTTCCTATAGAATGAGTATACTACCAAGTTAGCAAGTGGACTCCAAATTTATAATATTGGTTTGAGTTTTTTCTTCTCTTTTGCTTCTCAGTATTTTTAACATTGGTCAAATGACACCATTTTATATAGCCCTGTAATTCTAAGTGTGCAAGAACTCAGAAGCAGGAGGGGCATTTTATGACCAGTAATAGGCAAATGCATCTTATCAAAATTTTAAACTTAGATTTTGTTCCCACACTCATTTCAGAGCACCATTGTAGCACTTTGTATTCTAATGAAAAAATTTTTAATTGACTGATTTGCCATTTATTTGTCATTGCTTGCCTCTGAATTGAGTTCCTTCTTGTCTCTTGTGTATATTTACAGATATTCTTCCCGTCAGCCTTCATTTTCTAAAGCCTACGCAAACTCTTTTGCTCTTCTTTCCGATAAAATAGTATTTTGTTCTTCTGACTTGCTTCCTGCCCATTATAGACAAATCCTGACTAGAGGCGATGAGTAGTTTATTAATATATCTTGCAAGTGTGTTTTGTATCCTGAATCTGACTTAATTTTCTGATGGGCAGATCACAATAATGAAGAAATGCTTATACTCACTTCTTTCTCAGTTGTTTTTCAGATGAGAACATAATTTGTGGAAACCCTTCTCACTTCCCAAGCAGATAGCTTTCGTTTCTTCCCATATAATGTAGTGTTGTTTTTAAATCTGATTTTTTTCTGACATTGGCTGAATTCATTAGTACCTGTTTTTGTTCGTAAGTCATCAACTAGATACTTAATAAATTAGTCCCAAAATGTGGGCTTCCGTTAAATATTTCTAAAAGCCAGTTGAGCCAGTTATTCAGTGTTCCATAATGTTTGCTCTAAACACAGATAGATAGATAGATTTTTCTATCTTTAAATGTAGCAGAATGAATTACTAAAGTCCAGATAGGTAATACCACATTTGTTTGTCAAGAGGATTAGTTGCCTTATGAAACATAAGGCATTTGTCTGCTGAATATGGTCTCAATTTCTTTGGAATAATTACTTCATCTCATTTTTCATGTTCCTTCATACGTTTAATTGTTCTGTATTTCAAATTCATCCAAAAGCATTTCAAGTTAATGAAAGCTAAATTTGCTTTCAGAATCCAGGTATTTTCCATGTATGCTAATCCATGGATACACACTAGCATACTCTGATAGACTCGGGATAAATGTATAAAAAAATAACATTACTTTCTGGCTTTAAGGTTCATCTACTAGTTTTGAAATTAGGCTTTTTAAATTTGCCATTAGTGTGGCATAGATGCATTCTGTCAGCTGCAAATCTTTGCCTCCCTTTTATTTTTCATTAGCATTGCTGAAGACAGAATTCAGAAATTAGGTCATTATCACCGTTTACTGCACATTAACTTGTTTGCTTGCTCTCTGTTTTAATGGCTGAAATATGAGCTATCTTTTCATTTCATTTGCAGAGTCACCTCAGCTTGCTTCTTGACAACTTTCATTTTATGTGTAAGCTTTCTGACCTTTTAAGAGAGAAATGTTTTTGCTAGTCAGTTTCTTTTCCACTCTTTCTGAGGTATTCCATTTGGGATAATTAATTAGCTAGGTCTGGAATCCATTCCTGAACTGTCTTTTATTTATTTATTTAAAGATGTGTGGGATACAGATCCAAGGTAGCTTGAGGAACTATAACTGTTAGTTTGTGATTCACTCAGTTCACCAAATTTTCTAGTATAGATGACTTCCCTCATTAATTTTTCATTTCTCTTGAACTCTTTTGAAAAATGAAATCTTAAATGGAATGTTTTAAATGTTACTGCTCATTTTTTAGTCTAATTTACTAAATTAACATGGGTCATTTTCTCTGCAATTTTCATACTTCCTGTGACTTCACAATGCCTTTTCTCTTATGAAAACTGTACTTAAAACAGTACTTCTTCTTGTTGAACTATTGAGTGACTGAAGATATAATCTGCCAGTTGTCACATCCATATCAGTGATGCCTGTGTTCTTGGTATCTATCTCAATTGCTGTGTAGAAAATTAGTCTTCCGTCTGTAATAAGGAGTTTTTTTTCTAAGTGCCTTTCAATTGTTCAGCTTTGTGATATCCTCCACCATGAATGGAGCCTGTGTTATCTGTTGAAATTTTTCTCTTTTTCCAGGGCCTGAAATGTTCTTCTGAAGCTCAGCTTATTACTTTCTCACTTCCATTTTTCTGTGAGTTCACCTGCATCAGTACTTAGTTCAGATAAGGAGTGCTCTTTGGAAAACCTTAATCACTTTAATTTCCATCTTGCATGCTTGTATCATGATTCTGTGATTTGGTTGTCATTACACAGGATTCATGGAATGTGTTCCTTTTGACTGAAGATAAAAGGTGGACTCCAGGAGTTCACTCAATACACTTCTGCTGCTGCTGTTTTTGTCAGTCCATGGAACCAGAGAGGAACTACTGTGAAGTAAAACCACTTGAAATATGTAGAGTGGGTAGTGGGTTCTGAGAATCAGTAGGCACCGCTTGCTCATAGAAACAGTTTGGGAGTAGTCTTCAGCTGCTAAACATAAGCATCTTTGCATCAGTAGTGATGATCGTCTTCCAGTCAAGTATTGATATTTCCTCTGATATGAAGGGTGATACTGAGCAGGAGGCTCCAGTTCCATGAAGGTATTCCAAACACAGGTTTGTATCTGATATCCTTATTTCTGGGACAAGGCATGTCTTGCATTTTACCATATACGCTCTAGTAATGGTTCCTCAAATGAATGTTCATCTATTTCTTGCTGATATATGTATATATGAAAAACACAGCTAGAAGTAATTTTGAGATGCGTCAACGTTTATCTTAGCAGCTGCTATAGTCATCATCTGTGTTGGGCTTCTCTTATGGAGCTGCTCCTCTGCATGTCTGAGGTTGTGATGCAGACACTAATATTTTGTGTTCTCTGATTGTTTTTTCGTTTGGGGTGATTTTTTTTTTTTTTTTTTTTTTTGCCTTGATCGGCTTTACCTTCACAATTGCTGATGAAGGGCTAATTACCAAATGCCACAAACAAAGACAAATAGTGTTCCCCAGACCTTGAGCAGGAAAGACTGTAACAACTGCTGCTACTGTAGAAGTTCTTTGACTTAACTGGAAACAGCATAATACACTAAACTATAAAAGGATAACATTTATTACTCCAAGAAATAAAAATTCTTTCATAGACATAAACAAAAAAGATCAGTCTTCCAACAGAACTAACAAATACTTCAGTTTATAGGTATATATGTATAACTAATAATTTAAATATTCCTCCTTTCAGTTTAAAAGATGGTTCTATTATTCCTGATGATTTTCATTTGTCCAGCTTAAGAAAAAAATGAAATAGGACACATTCAAACATACAGAAGTTGCATTTTAATATCTATCAAAATATAGTGTATTTCTCAAAAGAGTTTGCTAGAAAAGGATTGCTAAATAGTATTAAAAATACTAGTTTCGAGGGAGACAAAAGACTAACCTTCAAACTTTTTCTGACTTTGTCTCTTATCAGTCATGCAAGTGTCAGAGTCATAATGTGAATACTCAAGAAGGCTTTGAATTGTCAATAGAGGAAGCTTCCTCTTTGAGGTTATATTCATTGGAACAGAAGAGATAACACTATTATCAGTGTTCTTATAGTGTAGCCAATTTCTCATTGCATGTACTGAAATGCAGTTTTTAATACAGTTTAGATATTAGTATAATGATAAATACATCAGACTTTAAAAACTGAATTCTGAACTGTATCTGGGCTTTTTCAGTATAAAGTTTTACATGTCTCAGATATTTGTGAATATTTTCTGAAAAAAGTGATTTTTAAACACATTTCTACCCCCACCCACCTCTACCCTCTTTTTGGGGGGGAGAGGGGGTTGGGGGAAGTTGACATTAAAATCTACATTTATTTCTGGGGTGTGAACCTCAGATCGAATCATCAGTCAGCTGGAACTTTACTAGCAGTAGAATATAAACATAGAGAATAAATACCTGCCCTCTGTATGATATACAAATAGCATTATTTATGATGACTAGACTAGGGGTTTTATGCTCTTTTTGATAATGCATGCAAACAATATTTTAACCACTGACTGTATGAGTTGGTTTGAACTGGAGTTAATGGACTTGTTACTTTCATCTTGTAAGTATTGATTTCTAGGTTTCTATGTGTTAGTTAATGCACAAAATCCGAATGCGTTTTAGTGCACTGTGCAAATTGTGCATGATAAGACAATAACTCTAAGCTTTTATATGTGGCTCACTTCAAACTTGCTAATATTTACACTAAAATCAATTGAGGGTTTAATCACTGCTAGTGGACAGAGAGCTGTAAAGATTTTCTTTTCATTTGCTTTCATTTGTAAGTTATTGTTAGCCATATGTCAACTAACTCATTTAAGATCATTTCAGTGAGAATTGTATGTTATTTTCACTATCAGATTGAGGTAGTCTTAAATCCTTACTTCAGTTAGGTATTCTGAAGTAAGACTTATGTTTTACTTGAGTAAATTCTCATCCCTGACCTTCTAATGTAGAGGTTAGCAAATAACAATTGACAGTTGTATCAGTGCTTAGGTTTCAGTAGCCATCTCGTATATATCAGGTGTATGAAAATAGTCCCCAGTGACCATCACTATAAATATTAAAATAAAATAATCATCAAATATGCTAAATGCCTAGAAAATTCTGTACAGATAAAGCTGTATCTCAGCTGTGAAAGCTAGTTTATTTTATTCAGCATCAGAAAAAATACTCCATATTTTATAAGTATTGGAACTAATCAGTAGTGAACATAGATCTTCATTTGGTATTGACAGTATCCCATATCGTGTAAAGTTGGCTATGTTTCCCTCTTAATGTCACTCAATAGTCTGATAATAAACATTTTTTTTTTTTTTTTGAAAGTAAGACTCCAGATGAGTTCATACAGTGGCCATTAAATCAACTTAGGATATTGTGCTAAGAACTCTACCAGTGGGAAATTTTGATGTTGGAGATTTTATAACACTGATAAAATAAATTTTCTAATATGTGAAAGGTTGGGCTATAGTGCCCATCTTCCAGAATGAGGACTAATTTTTTTCTCAGTTGCCTTCTCTCTTATCTTGCCAATCTACAAGTCTTCAAGAAAATGAAAATAATTGAAGGAGTGGATAAGTGTTTTCTTAATTTTCTTGTTGCCAAAGGAGTAATTTGAGTTAGGAAAAAAAAAAAAGAAAATATCAGATAATTAGATAAAAATAGGTAAGATATTTACATTCAGTAATTAAAGCAGTATTATTAGCAAATACATACTCTCTTGTTGTTCTGCATACCTTACTGAGTTGAATCCTACTATCTATTGTTGTTTTAAAGAGATCCAATTCAGATAGCAGTAGTTCAATTCTGCAAGAGGTAAATGTTTTGCGAAGTGTACGCTACAATCTGTCTTCAAAGTTCAAGACTCTTAGGGAAGAAACTTAATCTAAAATGCTGCAACAGAAACACAAGTTTACTTGTAATATTTGTAATATCATAGTCTTAACTTTTCAAAGATAAAGTTGTTTCATCTTTCAGATGCCAATTGTTTAGATATCTTTATTTGAAGTTGTTCTTTGATTTGGTTAACCAGCTTAGCGTACCTTTTTTGAAAGACACTGCAAGTGTAGATCAAGGAACTTGTGTTGTGAATATTGAATTACTATTAGGATGAGCCTGGAATCTGAAATATCCAGAATTATCTCCTTTCAGAACTATTCTTTTTCAGTGATTCTAGATTCTAATCAGTGTTTTCTGAAAGTAGGACATGGAATTTGATGCCATAGATTAAAGACTACCTGGAACAAGTGTTTCTAGAAAAGGTTGCAAAGTCAGTCATATATTATTCAACATGGGGAAGAGATTCCTTTGGCTCACTGATGCGTAACACTTTTACATTCAATATAAAAAGAAAAAGCTTGTAGCAAAAGTCAGTGATGTACAAAGCTGGCAGCAGCTAGTCAAGAATAGCTTGAAGTTGTCACAGAGCAGGCAAAAGGAATAATAAAATTTAAAAGGAATTATCTTACATGACTGATCTGTGACTATGACAATAGAGTAATACCTAAATTTGCATGAAAATCTGCCACAAAATGTTTATATATCTTCTGAATACTATCTAAGTGTTTATATTTTTTTAATTTCCAAAACTGTTTGTGAGATTTAAAAATATTTTTCAACTAGCTTATAATGCATATTTTGGTTATGTGCTCTTTATGGGCAGTTCAAGAAATACAATTAGAGTCTAATTCTTCATAGAAAATTGATAGCTCTAGGCTGAAGAGTTGGTATTAATTCTTGGGTAAGACAAAGACATGCCTCTTTCAAGTCTCTCTGTAAGAAAGATCTGCAGACAAAAACAACAAATTCCAGGCAGCTGGTTTTCTAAGGAATGAGGCTGCATATTTTTGATGGATTGAGCCTACTTGAAACCCGATAAAAGCTAAAGGGAATTTGTATAGGAGAAGTAGAAACATTACTGGGTCTGTCCCATGGTCACCAAAAAGCTTTTGTGTTAGCAATTACATTTGATAAGTTTTCTCACTTACACTCTTTATAAACTATAAATAAAATCTTTAAATCTTAAAGATATCATGTCATCTTTGTAAGCAGATTGAAGAACATATGAAGTGCAGTAGAGATATATTAAGTCCTTTGTTTTTACTGAATTGATTTTCAAACTAAGAATGGAATGTTGTTTAATTTACACTAAAAGGCAGCATAAGCTTCTAAAAGCACAGGATAAAGGATGAGGAAATTTAAGATATTGCAGCTTTTTGCTTGTCCTGGTTTCACTTAGAACAGAGTTTAGTTTCTTTGTAGTGTCCGATGTGATGTTGTGCTTTGGCTTTAGGAGAAAAACAATGTTGATAATGCACATGTTGTAGTTGTTGCTGAGCATTGCTGTATGGAGCCAAGGACATTTCAGGTTCTCAGCTTCTTGTAGAATCATGCAAGAAAGGGGACTTCAGGAGCACAAGGAGCTGGGAGGGGACAGAACTGGGACAGCTGACCTAAACTGGCCAAAACGGACGTCCCATACCCTATGGCACCATGCAAAAAAAACTATAAAACAGTGGAGAGTTGGCCAGGGATGGGCGGTACAGCTCAGGGGCTGGCTGGGCCTCAGCCAGCAGGTGGTAAGCAATTGTTTTGTGCAGAACTGTGGAAGAGTGTTTTCTGCCATGGTACTGCTTTGTTGGAAATAACCATGAAGCAATTTGAATGGAAAAAAAACACTTTTTATGTTTTTTTTGCTGTTAAATGCCTGTAAAATGATTGACTCTTTGCAGAGTACTCAGGAGTAAGGTCTTTTGGTTATAAAAGCCATATCAAAATAACTTTTAAATATGCAGTAGTCGAAAGAGTGAACAGTAATTAGAATTATAAGGACAGTCTACTGTAAATTCTGTGTTTCATGCACAGTTTAATACATTCTGGAAAAAGCGCAGGAAAGGACACAGTATGAGCTTAACTGTGGAAGTGCTTCTGTAGGTGAAATGATAATGGCAAACTAGGAAAGCAGATGACATGCAGATCTGAGTGAGGTCTGTTAAATAATTACATGGAAAGAAGGATAAATTTTCAGTTTATTCCGATTAAATTTGAAGGCAATGTCTTCAAATAAAGTAGTTCTACACATTAAGTAGAAAGCTGTGAAACTCCTTGCTTCAGGCTATTACAGATATTTAAACTTTACAGCTTTCAAAAAGCTGCTGTACAAACTTATAGCTAGAAACCTGTTCAAAATGGTAGTTTCAAGATAGTCTGCCTAAAACCAGGAATATGTTTTGGGAGACAGAGAGACTTAAAGAGCCCATTCTAGATCACAACCAGGACATAAATATTAAGCTATAATGTCATTAATAGGTTCTATCTAAAGTATCATGTACAAAGTTGTTACTGTCTTTGTACTATTAAATAAAATAAAAGCACGAGTTACAAAATAGTTGAAAATTCACTGCAAATAATTCAAGTGTGTGTACTTCAAGAAATGTGAAAATGCTGCAAGTATAGTCACAAGAACATTTCAATTAGTTGATCATTAAAAAAAAACCCAGAAGTTGAGAAATAGTAGAGATGTAGTACTGGCTGTTCTCATCTTGATGTGTGATTGTAATCATTGAGAAGAATGAGCACATACACTATGTATAGTAGCTTCTAGCCATCACAGTTCTTTTCTTTGTCGAAGTGGGTATTACAGTAAAAATCAATGCACTTTGCTGCTCAACCTCTAACTTAAGCTTATTTGCAGAACCTGTTCTTCAGTATTATTGAAAGGTACTCAGACTTCAGTGTGCTTTTTTCTTGTGGCTTCCTATTTAGTCTTCTGAAGCTCAGTTAAATGTTACATAAAAATAAATGTTAAAATAAAATTCTTTAATACAGAGTGAATGATTTTACTTAATAGTTTGTAACATGCAACTATATGGCTTATTGCATACTGTATATCTTTCTAAATATTGATGTTCTGCAATTCTATGTCCAGTAAATTGTTAGTGTTAGTAAATTGTTAGAAATATTGGCTCTCTTAAAACAGATAGCAAAACACCTATGGACTTCTTTCAAATCAACATTTCATACGTATTATTTTTTGTACAGAGAAGAAACCTCTGTGCTCTTTTACAAATAGCACAGCACTGGAACTCTGCTGTCATTGTGAGGTTTTGTAACTGGAGCTTTATAATTCATTATGTACTGTGTATAAACTAAAGAGATGGCAAGAACTTTCCTTCCTTTTTTTTTTCCTTTTATTTCAAAGATATTTTGAGAAATTGCCTCTTGTGCTAAAAGAATCACTAATTAGTTTTTAAGAACTGAGAAGAATCCTGAAGGTCCAGAGACTTTAAAGAGACAAAATTCATTATGCAGCCAACAGTGGCTCCTCTAACACTGGGAACAAGCTAAGTGTCAAAGTGATGAAATGTCTGGAGAAATGATCTTCGGTCTGTGTTTATGTTGTTAAGTACTTGCCTGCATAGATGAGTTTTGAAAACAGTCACAATACTGAGGGTTTGGGGAGTTGTTGACTTGAGTTTTGTTGTAATTCATTTAGAGAAAGTAAGAAACACAACATTAGAATTTGCTTGTCTCAGCAGTAAATTATAGTGAATTAATTAAACTTAGAGAAGTGCAGCAGGTTGAGGGCAGTGTTCAGTCTTGATTCAGGTTCAGCTAGTGAAGAAGTTTCCCATAGATCTGAGTGATGAGGCTTCCAGATCCTTGATCAGCTTGTTAGGCTGTTTTTGTACTTTAATTTTCTTTAAACAATTTATATATGATAAGTATGTTTTTAAAACTATACACAGTCCTTAACTTTTCCAGTTTTTCCCCTCTCTATAGAACCTTCAACTGTTATTCTCCTTTCATCTGAGTGGTTGTTTTTGCCTTAATTTGCTGAGCATAAATTTTTATTCTTGATGCATGAAAGCTGTTGTCCTATGCTTGCAGTTCTTCATGTGATGAAATATATCTATACCCACAATTGCTGAGAAGATTGTCTCTCAAAGGCTTCCAGGCTTTTATCTTTCATAAGATACAGCATTTCATAGGTAATACAATTTTTTTTTTTTTTTACCTTTCTAAGCAGCATATCACATTGTTCCTAAATCTGCAAATGTTATTGGCAAATTTCATGGCAGCAGATTACTCAGTGTAATGCCAGATTCAATATATAGTACCCACGCTCACCACTGCTAAGTGTCACCAAATGAGTTCTGCCCCCAGAGGTACAAAAAAGTTTTAATTTCTGTGTGTTTTATATACAAAATTGCTCAATATATTTGGCCTCACATTTTTTTCTAAATGTTCAATTAATATTTCTTGTTTTATTTTTATAATAAATTATTTTCAGAAGAAAGTTCAGAAAAGAAATTCTTTTCTCAACATAAAGCATCAAATACAAAGCACTGAAAGGATATTCTTTAATTTGTAAGCTCTCTTGGGAGGTATGTCAGTTTTATCCAGATACGTAGGCTGCACAGACTGAAAGCATCTTTTCCCTGTTGTTTAGCCTGAGGAAATCCATAAAAATACTTTTCAGACCTTGAACTTTTCTCTACTTTTTTTNAAGATGAAAAGGCATTTGTTTGCTTTCCTTAAACAACACTAGTTCTTAGTATCATTTTAATGTAGAAGTACTGCTAACATTCCTTAAAATTTTTAGCTTCTGCCCTGTGATAATGATTCTTTGCTTGATTACCGAAATTACTTTGATTCTGTGATCATATTCTTCGAGTGAAGATTTTAAGCCATATTTCTGTAATTCTGAGTAGGTCTGTTCTGTGAAGTTGATATGCTCTCTTACTGAGGTTGTCAGAGTTGCTTCCTGTATTCATCCCTGCATTCAGCTAATTTTAGTTTTGGGATTCATACATTATCTTTCAGCTCTGCTTTAGGTTGACCAAACTAGTTCAAACTAGTTGTGCTAGACTTCTGTCTTATCTGTTCTATCTTTTGATAACAAGTTGAAGGACAAGCTTGATCAAAAAATAATGAAAATGGTTTTGAAAGCTTATATTTTTCCTTCATTATTTAGAAGAAATGATTAGAATTTGGAAAGTTTGTGTGGAGGGGGAGATACTGTATTTTTCTTGTCAGATATTAGATGACTTTCCTACACAAGCTGATGCTTTGTGAAATGGATAATAGTTTTGTTTGCCACTATATTAATTGGATTCTTTTCTTGTGTCTTGTATTTTAAAAGCTCGTTAAAACTGTTCAAGCATAACAAAAAGTATGTTGTTAGGAAATAATTTTTATACATTTTGGTAGTTCTTTTAACAGATCAGTTCAAATATAAATATGTATTTTAAATTACAGTATTGTTTTACAGTTTTAAAATGAAAGATTTTTATCCAGGAACCATCTTTAAAATATCACTTTTCAAATAGTCTCCCTGATGGGGATGTCTAGTAACCCGTATGTTTCTGTAGTTAAATGAAAAATGTTTGACCTCTCTGATTCATTTTTCCATTTGCCAATGTAAAGAAGAAAATTTATACTTGGACTATGAAGATACTAAATTCACAGCAGTTTTCTATAGCTAAGTAGCAAAAAAAAATTTCATGCAAGTCTAATAAAAACGAAAGCAGAAAAAAACCCACCAAAACAACCACCTGAACTATTTCTTGGAACTGTCGTTAGAAATACCTTCTCTCTCAAGCTCAGTAGATCATAGCAAGTAGTCTTTTTGCTTTCAACATTTGTCTAAATATGTATGAATGCAGATTGTATTTGGAATGTGTGATTTTTCTGAAAGTGGCCACGTTATTTGGTTCAGCTTCAATATATAAAAATGTCATTTTCTGTATGACAGAATATATTTATATTATATATTTGTATTTCTTTTTCATTTTTTTAAAAGTTCATGCAGGTCATTGTACCAGTGTCTAACATAAGATATCCAGATTAACCTTGTACCGCAGCAGTGTTTTGGTGCATCCATCAACAATAATTATAAATGTACTATTGAAATTAATACTTTTTTTTTTTTTTTNGTTTTGTATGTGCTCTATGTTGTATTTTATTTCTGTTTATGTTTCACTGTAATATTCTCTCATCTTCTTATGGTTTCTTTGTGTTGTTTCCATCTCTTCTAATTCATTTTTTTTACAGTGGTAGTTTGCATTTAAACCTATAACAGCACTGAGAATCTTAAACATCCTTCATGGTATATCAGCTTTTCAGAAATTCATGTGAACAATTAATATTGTGGATTTTTATTTGTTTATTTAGCCTTGTTCTGCTTTTTTGTTGTTGTTATTGTTTTTTGGTTTTTTTTGCCTATTCTTAGTGGCCCTGTCAGACGAGATGTTGATCTCTCTTTTTCACCTTTCTTCATCAACCTCTTTCAGGCATCACAGCGCTTTCACATTTAGCATACAAATGCTATTACAAAAAATGTGTTGTGGTAGCGGTTTCATACTGATAGCGTGTGATGGAGTTGAGCTGTCTCTCTCAGTCTCCATCCTCAAAAGAACAGGGGAAGAAAAAGGGCTCATGGGTTGAGATAAGGACAGGGATATCACCGATTACTGTCACAGGCAAAACAGACTAAATGTAGGGAGATTAATGTTGTTTTTTGCCTGTTTCTGACAAACTAGTGCAGTGAGAACTAAAAGCCAACTAAAACTGCCTCCCCCCTTTTCTACCTCCTCACCCCAAGTGATGCAGGGGGACAGGGAAGGGGGGCTGTGGTCAGTCCATAATGCTTCATATCTGCTGCTCCTCCATGGTCACTCTCTGCCTGTGCTTCATGTGGAGTCCCTACCACAGGATGCCATTCTTCCCAAACTGATCTCGTGAGCTTCTCACAGGCTGCAGCCCTTCAAGTACTGCTCCAAGGTGGTTCTATGCCTCAGGCCCCATCCATCAGGAGCAGACTGTTCTAGCACAGGTCCCCAAATGTGGCAGCCCGCCTGCCCCACTGAGGGCTCCTCTCCCCAGGGCTGCAGCTCTGGCCCAGGGCTGCTCCTGCATGGCTCTCCATGGGCTGCAGCCTCCTCTGGGCCACATCCACTGCTGCATGCACCATGGGCTCCTCCATGGCTGCACATGGAGATCTGCTCTGCGTGGTGCCTGTGGGCTACAGGGGGATAGCCTGCTCCACCATGGACCTCTCCTGCCCTGAAGGAAACTTCTGCTTCATGCCTGGAGCACCTCCTGCCCTACTTCTGCGCTGACCTTGTGGGATGCAGGGCTACTTCTCTCATATTTCTCACTCTTCTTTCTCAGCTGCTGTTGCACACTAGTTCTTCCTTCTCTTAAATCTGCTCTCCCAGAGATACAATGTGTGTTGCTGATGGGTTCAGCCCTGGCAGTGGTGGGTCTGTTTTGGCGCTGTTTGGTGTCTATTATCTGACATGGGGCGGCTGCTGGGCTCCGCTCACAGAGGTGAGCCCCCTACAGCCCCCTACTAACAAAATATGGCCATGTGAGCCCCATACAGTTGTTGTCATCAGTATTTAATGTTTCAATGGGCAAATCAATATATTCTTCTAAACAATGAACCATCTCAGGTTTTACTTTTCACCAACCTTGCCTAAGTTAATAGCATTTCTTTTCAAACTGCAGAGGGTTTACTACAGAGTCTGACTTGAAAATCTAACCGTCACTTCAATTGTAACTTCAAAGATTTGTGTGGTTGGGAATTTAGATTGTGCATGCTTAATATATTGTAATCCTGAGTATGTTTACTTCTCTCTTATTAAAATTATGCAGTTGCAGTAAGATTTACTCAAAACTTAAGCAGCAAAACAAAACTTTACTGGGGAAATTCTCAGTCTTTGTTCATAGCTTACATCTGAGAAGTTCAGTACAACAAAAATAGAAGATTGCTAGCCAGTGTAAAATAAACTGTTGATCCTATGCCACTCCTTTCCATCACTCAGCAGTGACTAGTGGCCTATTAATTGTTTTTTGTTTTTTTTTTTTTTAATTTCAAAACCAAAATGTGTCATGAAAGTAAAATTTAAAATTTGAGTAGTTTTATGAATTTAGACCTAGTTGAACTTTGAGTTAAACACTAACTTCTGATATCTGTAGAGTGTGACTAAGGTTATTCTCTCCTGAGCTGAAAATATACTACAATTTCACTATCAGATTTGTAAAAATCTTTTAACTTCCTTTTATGCAGCTGTCAAAGTCTCATATGAGTAAGCAGTTGTTATGTCTTACCAGAATCTTTCATTTGGCCTCAGGTAATTCCCTGGTTACTTTTTCTTGAGTACATGAGAATGTTCTGTCGTCTATTGATTTTCTTCTTCTAGATATTATTAGTTATGACTTCTATAGTAAAGCTGGCATTTTAAATATTTCTGTATATTCTTGAATGTAATGATCATTTTGAATTTTGTTGTTTTTTGCAGTCATGTAACTTTTTGTTTCTTGACTGTGGGTTTGTTTGTTTTCTTAGTCAGAGATGGCTGACAAAAGGAACTTGCAGTTTCTCTTACTGACAGCAATATTTGATTTGTATTCACCGCAGGCTGGAATACTTGCTAAGTGTAGCACTGTAGATAGGTCTGAGGTTTTGTGTCATGACATATAATTTTTACCTGCAGGCTTTTATAGCATATTAAGTTAATGCTTGCAATGCTAAACAGAACTATATAAAATACATCATTATAAATTTGATAGTTGCTGAAGTACAAGATGCTTAATGGTATAACACATCTATTGAAAAAAATGTGCTCTCTTGCATTCTAATAATTAGGTAATATCTGCCAGTGTGTTAAACAAATTTAAATAAATGACTCCCATAGCTGCCTTCATAAATCATGGATTCAAAGCATTTGTTATTGTGAAATAAATTCCTATTTGTCAAGTCTGTCTACTTTCAAATTTTATATTCCAAACATGGAGTGATTCCTTTGTTCTCAGTTTGTCCTGGTAAAGGCTTCATTTTGCTCAATTTCTGTGTCATGTCAGCAGTACTTTTTAAAATAGGCTAACTAGACCTAAACTGCCATGCAGAAAATTGCTCTGGGCAATACAGAGTAATTTTTTTAATAACTCAGCTGTACAATTCTTTATAAAATATAGGCTTATTCTTGAATATTGATGTGAATGTGAAAAAGCAGTACATCAGGTCTTACTTGGTTCTGATCCATTTTTCTGTGGACTCAGTACTATTTTGAATTTTTTGTTCAGGCTTCTTTGTAAAGCTATAAGTGTTAATTACCTGAAACAAAGACTAAATAAGAGAGATTGTATTTGGAAGAAGACAATAAGCATGCACCTTTTTTTCCATTGAGAAAATTCTAGTCTAGATGTGGGTTTTCTGTTGTGATGAAGTTACTAAGGTAGCTTGTCGAGGGGTGGGGAGCAGAGAGATTAAATACAAAACATAAGTCTTGGAAAAAAAAAAAAGTTAAAGAAGGAATGTAAATAAGTTCTCTTCAAGTGTTGTTTGCTTGAAATCAGATTTCTTAAAAGCTGGATTAGAGATGTTCTTTTTATCCCAAGAGTAATGTTAATATGTAATACTGTGGAGCTGTAGTATGTAATAAAGTTTAAGCTTCAGTATTTAAAGCTTTAGATTATTAAACTGGTATCTTATTGTAATAACAGAATCACATAATTGTGAAGGTTGGAAGGGTCCTAAGTTAATCTGATCATCTAGTCCAACTCACATGCTAAATCAGGCTCCCTACAATAGGCTGTACAGGAAAGCATCCAGGTGAGTTTTGAATATCTCCAGAGAAGAAACCTCCACAGCTTCTCTGGGCAATCTGTTCCAGTGCTCTGTAATCCTCACAATTAATGAAGTTTTTCCTCATGTTCATATGGAACTTCCTATGTTCCAGTTTGTGTCCATTGTCCCTTGTTCTGTTGCTTGATGCCACTGAAAAGGCTGTAAATGATTGACTCCAGCCCATTAGATATTTATAAGCACTGATAACAGAGTAATAAAAGTTCTGCTGTTCTGAAAATATACTTCCTCCTTTTTACTGATTTAAATACTGACACTTTATGCGCTCACATAGTTCGAAACATAAAATTGTCTTCAATAAAGAGTAATAATTAAGGTTTTGCTCTGGTTTGCTGTCACATAATTGCCAAATCCAAGGACATACTCGTATTTATGTGACTGTGTAATACATGTAGTGAAAAATTGTTTATAAAACTATGGTGGTCAGAATTTTTGAAATGGTTCCTTTCTTTTCTACCCAGGTATCCTTTGCTTTTTGTGATTATCAGTCAAGCAAACAATAAAAGCAAATAGTTGAAAGCAAACTCATTAATACTAATACGACTGTTGTTCCGTAATGGCAACTGGAGCTATATTCCCTAGTGTTCATTTTAAGTCAGTTAGCTATCAATCTTCCTCTGTGATCCACTATTTACACTAAAAAATGTAGTTGAAAGGGGATGAGAGACCCACAGTTGTGATCAAGTAATAGTTTTTTAAATTCCTGGATTTGTTAATTCATACTATATTCACTCAGATACTAGTTTTTAAAATAAGTATTGAGATATTTAAAATTGATACTTAGGTTATGCTTTAGTTGATACTAAAAGTGAATTTGGCGGGAATGATTAGTCTGTTTTTCCTGTCCAGGCTGTATCTAATTTGTCAATTATATAGACTAATAGAGAGGATCATTGCACACTGTTCTAGTTGAAGAAGCCATATTTAGATCTGTTAATGCAAAAAAAACAACGGTCGTAAATATTTTAAGTTTTCATGCTTAATTTTGCTGGTCATGCCTGCTTAGTATTTCTCACTTTCCTAGTTCCTTAGCATTTAAAACAATGCTCCAAATATACAAATATTCCCACTATACCTGCACGAGATTATGTGCAGCTCCAAAAAGTGATGAAAGTTACTCTGAAGCTTGCTGTTAATGGTAGTCTGTAAAACCTGTAGTTGAAATAACTTAGTATTTCCCTAAACTCTGTGCAGCTGAATCAGGGGCAGCATCCACCGTTCTTGTGATAAGTAGTTACACCAAATTCAGGATTGTTCCTCACATTCCCCCATTGCTGTTAATTGAGTATGGGTTCCAGTAATTTGGAATCACGTCGTTCATTCTCCTGTTTTGGTTTCCTAATTAGAAGTTTGGGTTTCCTGACTATAGTTTGCCTTCCATGTGGTAAGCAAGCAGTACATATTCCAAAACAACTAGTAATAGTTGAACTTCAATTGCAGCCTCTCTTTCACTAATATAATTGATTTGATGCTCACCTTTGGCTGATGTAATGTTTGTAGGAATGTCATTTTTCTCTGAGATTTTTGTCCTCCTTTTATAAGTTGATTTAAAAGTTGCTAAGTTGTTAAGCAAAGCATTGCAGCTGCAAAATATCCTTCTCTTGGCTGGTTGGCTAATCTGTTGTGTAAACTTTCTCACTGTACCAGAATGCTATTTCAAAGATGCTGAAAATCTTAATTTCATCTCTGTTAAAGTCTCTCACGTGCATACTGTGTGTCATAATGCCCTTTCAGGGAAAATAAATTTTTTGCGTGCCAGTCTTTTAGGTAACTTGGGAATTCAATGTCATAAAGGTAACAATTATTTTATTCCTAATGAGAGTTCAAGTTTGTTTTTTTCCCTCTTAAATTCACTAAGCAGTGATTCATCAAAGGATTGCTGTATTTTCTGTCTTGTTATTATTTAGTAATTAATAAATGTGAGAGAGTTGTCTCAGTAGGATAATTTCTTATTCAGTATTAAAGCTATATAGCTGAGCAGAGAGTTCACAGTTTTTGGATTTACAAGATCACCTCTACTAAATAATTCCTTTCATAACACTTCTAGATACTCCAAGTAATACAGTAAAAGCTCTTTAGAGGCAACCAAATTAGGTAGCATAAACCAGGATTTGTATACTATCTTAAATTATACCAACTGCCTTTCCCAGCCAGATAGATGGCAAAACTAAGCAGCATCTCTTCACTTTTGCTCTAGGCTTGGGAACCCAAATCATATTCTGTGCTCAGTGCCAGATGGACTCTGTGGAAGTCAGCCAGCACAGTCTGTCTCAGCTAACTAGTCCTGTGAAAGCTGGCTGCTTTCTCTGAACTGTGTTTTGGTTTGAGGCAACAGTGAATACAGCAGAGAGCTCAGGCATAGAAGATATAACTCATATTCAACTAATTAACAAGTGAATCAAGGAGTCTGTGTGAGATTCTTATGCCTAGCTACAGTACATAATTTTTTAAGATCGTCAACATATATCTTTAGCAGGGAAGAAATTATCCATAGCATTTAAACCGCCTAATCCAATGTAGCTAATATGTTTTACAGTCACATTAGGTAATAAGTCATCTCAGCATCTGTACTAACAGTCACAGCAAGGATGTTTGGATAGGTTAACATATAACAAGTTTTACTTGGGAGGTCCAGTGCTGAGTTTCTAGATTGCCTGAGTGCTTTGTACCATGCAGAGCTTGAGCATAAGCTGAACAAAATTAATAACAGTGCATAGTCACAACCTCAAGTAATTTGGTCTACGTCTCACAGTTTGTGTGTGTGCACTGTAACTGTTTTCTTAGTCCTCATCTTGTTGTTCTGTAGCTAAGCTCGATTAGATTTCATGTAGAGGATAGACATTGCTTAGAGTGAGTTCTTGCTAGCAACACAACAAATAAAATTTTCACCAGAGTGGCATTTTGTTGGCTTTCATTTGATTTGGAGATGTTCACAGAGCTAGCAGCTTTCTGAAGTTTATTTCCTATGGGTTAGAGCTAAATTAAACTGATCTTATTTAATTGTTAAATAAAAGAAAGATCCCTGAAAAAAAAATGCTGTTTCAAGTATTTGCTGCGCATTTGTTGCTGTAGTGATATATTTTCAGTTTACCAGAAACAAATTTATTATATCAAGTTTTAAATTAGGACTGAGTTTAGATTTATTTTGTTTTTAATACTACATTCAGCTGTGAAGCAGTTAAGCATCATTTGCAGATATGCCTTTTTATTACTACATATCTAGAGTAAAAAAAAATACTACCATATTAAACATTTGAATGTTATCGTAACTTTGGAAATGAATGTATGATTAGATTAGTCAAAGATTTCTGAGCTCATCAGTAAATGGAGCCACAACTTATTATGTTTTTCTACTTTTGATAGAGATATTACTTCGAATATTTATTTACTTTTTCAGTATTAAACTCTCTAAGATAAACTCATAGCCTACTGGGTTCTTAAGTTAAAATTCTTATTTGTATGTATGAACTCAAGAGGTACTACTACCTAGTAATAAGGATATTTTAGAGAGCATGCTCCAGGTGAAACTATGTTGTTCTTTAGAAAGCATGATATGTAAACAAGAAGCTGCAATGAAGGAGTTTCAAAGCTCCTTCAATTCACTGTGTTTCACTGTTCCATACTTGATGTGGAAAACTGAATCTTCATGGAGAATTTCTTAAATAATCATGAAAACAAACAGTAAAAATTTATCCTAGTGTTTGACCTTGAAGTGTTTCTTTACTGAATGAATGCCATGTTTGACCTTTTTTTGCATAAACACTTGCAGTGATAAAGTACATGAATAGTATTGTGAGAGAGTTTTAAAACTTGTGCATTTTAAGTACTGCAGACAGTCAAGGTACTCCTGGATGTTAATTTGAAAACATAAAGAACTCTGATGTAATAAACTGTTCTTTTTATTGTTCATTTGCTCTATAGATTAAGAGAAAATAACAAATTGTTACAGCTAATATAAGTTCTTGGCAAAATTGATTGACTGTAATTGAAGTAGGCCATTCTGAAGACATACTCATAATAAAGTAATCCATAGCTTTGCATAATATTCCTCTTTTTGATGAATTTCATCCTGAATGTTAATGTGCTAAATTAAGATAAATTGATAGTGTTTTATACCGTTTGTGTGGAGTTTGTAAATTTATTTTGGAGTAATTAATTAGTGTGTTGCTTTACCTTTTTCTACTTATATTAGCCTGAATTTGGCTTGTTCTCTCTTTCAAGGGATAGTCTTCATCTTGAGATTTCTTCTATGTGCAATCTAAATTTGGACGTATTAATGTATGAAGTGTTAAATCATAAAAATTTAAAACTGAGATTGAGTAGAATTTAGCCCACAGAAAGTAGCTGGCAGAAAATAGGTTTAGATTAGGTATAGGGTAATAAAACCTAATGTAGACAAGATGTAATCAGAATTTTGTTTCTTAGTCTGTCTGTAGCTGAGTTCTGTGCCATCTTTGTTGTCATGGATGTACAGCTGTCTCACAGCAGGCCTCCCATACAACTGTAAAATATGCAAATACATTTTTTTTCTCCTCCACTTCAGGAGATCAGCAAGTAGTTTCAGAGGTGGTCAGCTAGTTAGTCCTCACCTCCTTTGATGCTGTCACCTGTTTGCTTTTCTGTGCAGTATGAAATTATTGCACAAAGCCAGATCCAGTGAGCAGGGCCCCACAACAGCTTTCCTTCTCAGCTTGCTAGGGCTGAAGCAGCAGGGTTCTTAAGTCTCTGGGATGCCTCCTGTCCCAGTGGCCAAGCATGTACCATAGAATGCAGATACGTACAGCACTGACAGGCTGCCTGTGTGAATCTGCACAGAAAACAGAGCCTTAACCAGCACCTGCCTTAATGCAGAGCTCATGTACACATGGCCAACGCTAGCAGCCTAATCCCCCTCTTTCCTTTTCATCATAATAAATGCTCACTAGTGGTCACACATACTCCTCTGCATAGACACCTGGAGTAGTAGCTGGCACAGCTTCCAGTCCTCTCCAGTTGCTGAGCCATGGCTCTTATCTCCAACTGCTGGCACCCAGGCATGTTTTCTTGCTTAGCAGCTCCTCCAGACGGAAGTTCTGTTGCAGTCACATGCACAGAATACAGAACACACAAAAACTGTCCTAGAAAGAGCTGACTAAGCAAGGAGATCAGGCTGTGGTGACGCGGCAGGACTCAGTCAGACAAAGGAACTAAGTGACATCGTGCTTACATTCAGCAATCTCCTCCTGCCCCTTCTTGCCTTTTTCCCATGCTTGTTCTTCCCCCATCCACTTTACTCTCTTTTCCTTCCCTTTTCTCCTCCCAAATGAGCAATGTGCCCTGTTCATTATATCCATAACCACCACATTTGGTGTTTCTGATATGGTAACATCTTGGTAACATGGTATTACTCATACTGTTCTGTGAGTCCTACTTGTTTTACAAGATTTAACTATCCAAAAGGCCCTGAAAGTCCTCCCTAGGGTTAATTTGTGAGTGCTGGCTGTCTCATATAACTTCACCATAGCCACGTGTGAAATCCAGCTGTTCTTCACAGTACTACTGGCGGCTTTTATCAAACACTATTCTGTCCGACTCCCTCTGCTGCCATCTGTCACAAGTCAACAAATTGTAACAGAATATTGGTAGAAAGGTTCAATCTCTACTGCCTTACCACCACCATCCACCTCTAATACTGTGGGTCAGCATAACAAAGCAGGAGGCGTTACTCTGAGAACAGCCCTGGCATTTATTTCTAGGAAAAAATACTAGAACACTTGAAATCATGTTTTGGCTTCGGTGGAAAACTCCAGAAGTTGATTGTACTGGCTTAAGACACGTAACTCACAGATGCCTTTTTTTTTTTTTTTTTTTTTTTTTTTTCTGATTGCTTTATTTATATAGCATTAACAGAAAGAGAGGATAGAGCACAGATAACATTTAACTCAAGTATTTTACTGAACGTGACAACTTTCAATCTTGAAGGGGAATTACAAGCATATGCTGTACTTAGGGAAATTTAAAAATATATTACACTGTTGTTATCCTTGAATAGCTTAGTGAGGGATTATATGTATGTGCCATCTGCAGTTCTATAACACTAAATATTTAATGAGTTTACAAATAGTAGATACATATTTAACACTACTTCATAGAAATTTGCATTCAGTAAACAATTGTTTGTAACTGCCAAATATAATGGCCTGATTTAGCTAAATTATTATTTTAGTTAGCAATTCAAATTGCTTCTGTGAAATTAAACCTGAGATAGGACAGTGTTAAAGCTGTAAAAGGACACATTGATAAAACAGTTAGCCACTCATATTTCAGGTCTGTTATTAATCTTTCTAGCACAGCATTTTTTGTTGTCTCAGTTGTGGTAATTTTGTGGTTGTACAGCTCTTCTGCTTAAATCGTGGTTGCATCTGTTCTGATGGACTTCAGCTTTGCATCTTATATGGTCTTCCCCCTTGATGCTTCTAAAATGAAAGAGAAATACTGAGTTTATTCATGAGTTTATTTAAAGCATTTGCCTAGAGCATTCTCAGCCAGATAGACTTCACAGAGTTTCCAAATGTGAAGTGGATTAAGTGTCAGAAAGCAGAAAAGATAGCAAAAATGGAAATCTTACTTCTCAGTCCCTTAGTAGTTTGTAGTCTCAAAATTTCACAAAAATATACGCCTTGCATGTAGGTTGTTCAGCAATTTTATGAAGGGAAGGAATTGTGAAAATAAAGACTCCTCACATAACCAGTTCTCTTATTTTAGTTATTTGGATTCAAGATAACCAAAATTCAAGAACTTTATGCAATTAAAACGTGCTGGGGATCACAAAGTACTGAGAAAACTGGTTGAGAAATGTTGAAAAGTTGATTTGTCATTATATATATAGATATATATATATGCATGTGGTCTTTAAATGTATTCTGTTTTAGGTAAGTATGAGCTACAGATGGCCATGAATTTCAGAATCTGATGAGACAATGGTCATCGTGGTATACAAAACTATTGTGTACATATGTATAAATCCACATCTGTACAAATAAATCTGTACCTCTTGAGTAGCCTCACAGTGTCATTATCTACCTGTAGAGTAAGACATGAGGATAAATGCCAAATCGTTCTGATTATTATGTCTTCAGGAAAAGCTATTTGCCATTGTTTTTTTGTTAACTACTTGTCTCCCATCTCCTAAAATGTTCTACTCAGGTTATTGTCTATTCTTTAGAACATGGATATGAAAGTTAATTGCAGAAAAAGCATAGCAAGTAATTCCTTACATGCAGTAGTTACGATACATTCCCCATTTGATTTAGGTTCAGTCAGAGTCAAACTCTGGTGATTCATGTTATATTGTTAAATGTTATTTTTGTTATCCTTTATCACTGCAACAGACTTCTACTTTCTCAGCTTCTGCAGTACTATTACTTGGACTGACTTGCTGCTGTTGTGGAGATGTACCATCTTGTTGTTTTGAGTATTTGGAGAATAATGGGATGGGGAACAGTCTGAGGAGCCTCATGATTAGCTTAAGCTTATTACTAAATATCTTCAAAGGATAATTTACCTAAGCAGATCTGGAAGAGAAAGTAAAAGATAAAAAAGATAAAATAAAAAAGTAAACATACATATATATTTATGGACAATAAATATCTATTTAACATTTCATCTAGTGTTCTCTCTATAACCCTTTTAAGTTAACCTGACATCTTTTGATGTATTAGTTAACAGTGGTATGATGGTGAGGTTTTTCCTCAGTTAAGATAGCTACTCGCTTTACTTTTAGCCATTCTTATCCCTTCTCTGGGGAAAGAGCAGTAGGTAACAATTGTTTCATATTAACTTTTTAATATACACGTAAAGTCTCCAGAACTAAATCAAAGTGCGTCCACTTCCTTGCAAACAAGGCTATGCCTTTGGCAACTCACATTTTAAAAAATATAACATTAATCCCTTTGAGATGTTTAACCAGAAATTCATATTCATCATCTAGTTTTCAAAGTAGTATCTTTGCTCTAGGTCTTCTAGGAAGATTTCTTTCCATGTTTCATTTTGTTTATTTTAGTTTGAATCAAACTTTTTGTTTGCAAATAAACTCTGTCTAGTCCATATATTTTTCTAAGTATCTGCTGATATCTTGGACTCTAAGTAGTGATAATGAGAATATCTCTTTTCATAATGTTTTGTTCTTAAAAGTTTATCTTTAGAGAGATTGGTCTCCTGATGTGTTTTGTACCATGAAAGCTTCTCAAACAGGTCCTGGAAAATCCTGAAATGAANAATATACATATTTTACATTATGCCATAAAATCAGTTTATTGAGGAATTTAGTGAACAGCTAGGTGAAGATTTCTAATTGAAAACTTAGGATGAAAGCTAAGCAATCTAATGTTGGTGAGCTGTTTGAAGAGAATGATTCCTGTGCTTATTTCATGTGTATGTATGTGTACATGCTTTGAATTCTGTTCCATCAATCATGTTACAATTGTTTAAATTGATACCATAAAAGTGTAAAATGAATATAAAGCTTGTCAATAAAAATGATTGCTCTTATCTAAATGTTTTACAAATACAAAAGGTATTCATAGTCTTAACAGTAATATGACAGCCATGTTTATTAAATGAAGATAATAATGTTCTCTCTTCAACACAGAGTGTATTTCTTTTCATTCCCACTGTATGTTTTTGTACATTTTAGTGTATGTGTAGGCAGCGGCCAGTAGTGATTATGTGAAAATGCATGTAAGTGTTTATTAACTACATAGTGTTATTAGACTATGTTGCACTTTTCTATTAGAAAGTCCATTGTTTATTTTACTTCACCTCATATTATCAAATACAGTATATATGTAATGATTAGAAGGTTTAGGCTATAACTTGGTGTCATAGCAATAAAAGGAAATAGATACATACTGTTAAGCACACTTGAATCCAGATCCAGCAAATGTATTTACACATATGTATATATGTATTGCTTTAGCTGCATGAGAAATAGTGACAGTCATTATTTGCAGCACTGTGGTCACAACTGATTCAGGGTACACTGGAGAGGAAAATCTTTGTAGTTTTTTCATCACCATGCTGGAGGAAATCATGGATAAAACAGTCTAAATCTAGCCTATATTTTTATACAAAGATGGAGTTGACTGAGTAAATGTGAATATTTGTATTGACAGTGGGATTGTGTTCCCTAGTTACGGTTTTATATGCTAAGAGCTTTTTTATACTACTTTGCACAGGGCAGCAAAGAGTAGTGATTAAGGATCAGTCTATTAAGGACCATTTTAGCTTCATCTTTAATTTTTCTTAATGTGAAATACTCCCATTTCCTTTCTTTTTTATATCACTCTATTTTGCCTTAGTAAGATCTATTAGGGGCCCTGACAAAAAGTCAGGAAATACAGATTGGCTTATTGTCATAATCATACTGCAGCAAGATAATCACGAGATCAGTGATCTTTATCTTGTTGAAGAAAAAAGACATTTTACTTGAGAGATTGAGTCTTTAGATACAGGAAGCTCTTGTGTGCTTTAGCTTTGAATTGGTGATTTGAATGAACATAGTAAGTTGAATTTTAAAAGCAGTAGATAACCATCCATTGAGTAAAAAATGTTTTATAGTATCTTATGAATGACATATTTAGATAGCGAATTAACCAGAATTTAACCTGTGTGGATGAAGGCATTCTTTTGTATGCTGAAGTGTCAGAGCATTTAAAATTGGAATTGTTCTGAATCTCGATATCAGCGGTATTTAGGCAGAACTATTCAGAATAAAATGAATTAAAGCAAAACGTTAGAGGCAGAAGAAACAAACTAACAAAATGTTGAAACCATGCGGAGGGCAAAAAGTTTCCTTTTTCTTTACCTTATCAGGAGTGAGCATTTTTCTGTCTATTTGATTGGGGTGGAAATTGCATCTGTGCTTCAGAAGAATATGTATAAAAATACTTTGAGAACACAGTATATTTAATTTCACATATGATAGCACAGCAAACTGTATTGAACAATTGTAATTGATACAGTAGAGGAAAAGAGAGAACCTTGTTCATTTTGTGCATTTACAGTCCTTCTTACTTGTTTGATACCGTAGCTAGTAAAAATAAACACTAACGATTTCTGAATAGTATGCTGTATTAACAAGAAACATACAAAATGAGCTCATTAACAATGAATATTTGGAATTATTCACATGTAGCATCTGTGATTTTGTTTCATACAAACAAAACATGTTGTGTATGAATTTTATTTATGATTTTTTATGGATGTAAGAATATCTTCATTGAAAAGGATGGAATATAGTTTTCATGAAGTAACTCTAGTCAGTCTAAGAGCAAAAAAGACTGACTTGTTAAAGGCAGCATTTTAAGTTTCAGTTTTAACTTCATTCAGATCTGTACTGAGGCATGTCCTTGATTTCATCAGCTCTGCTTCTCTGTATGTCCTGAGCAAATAAATGCATGTACTTTCCTCCACCTTAGCAGTGTGAAAATAACTGCAGCATGTGTTTGTATATTAAGTATTACATTCAGTGTATACGTATGATTCCCCTAAATGTTGTTTTTAACATTCCTTTTGACTAAACTTAGATACATATGTATGTGTTGTTCAGCTATGTCTGCTGCAGTCTATATTTTTCTGCAAAACAGGTTTTATTTGTGTTCACATATGCCCAATTGTGTCGTTTGCAATTGAATTCTTTGTTTTGAAGAGTATTTTTTTTTATTTTTGTTTTTCAGAGTTACATACATGGAAGCAGTCAGGCTCAGTTTGTTGCAGAATCACACATCATTCTTCTACTGAGTATCCTTCAAAATCATGATGAATAGAAAAAAACCAAGCTGTACTATTAAATGAAATTGCTCTCACAGTGAACATCATTGAACTTTTGAACAGGTATTGTATTTTGCCTTAATATATGATTAAATAAATATTCAGTGTTGTTTCTATATTTGCTACCAAGAAAAGCTGGTATTGCTTTTCACTAACATGTACCTTATCTCTTTTTTACTCTTAATGCCTAGTTATACCTCTAGTCTTTTTCCATTCAGTGTTATTTTTGCAGTAGCAGAAACTAATTTTCTTCTCTTTTTCACTCTATTTTAAAAGTTAAACATTGTAAATAGATTATTTTACTTGTTTTAACTGATAAGAACATGCTAGCTCCTTAAATTGAAATTTATTAATAATGTATAAAGAGATGTTTTGTCCTCTCGTAGTCTTTGTGGAGTTTTTTAAATTATTGTTGTTTTTCTTACTACCTAATCTAAATAATTTGCATCCTGTTTTTAGGAGAATAATTAACCCAGTCCCATTAGTTCTCATGCTGTCTCCTGACATTACTTTCAATTTTTCATTCCTGTTGAGTCAGAGCAAATTACACTTCTTGTGGCAAATATGTCTTAAGAACATGTAAGAAAAATTAAGAAAAATTCATATACTCTTTGGTTTAAGTCTTGCTTTTCATCAGCTTTGCTCAGCAAGTGGAAACTGTGGTCACTATTAACTGCTATTAAAGTAGAATTGTTCCTTCACAAGTATTTTCCTCTGAGGAGAACAAGAGGAAAAGCGATAATGTTTCCCAAGCTACGAAGTAGTCACCAGATCTCAGACTTTGATTCTCTGATCATAGCTACTCCCTTGTCCTCTCTCTGGCATGACACCTGAGGACATATCCTGCCCTTCATCTGGCTTCCCCATCTGCTGCCTTCTTTGGCATTTATAATCCAAAGAGAACAACACCATCATTGTATCTTCTCGCTTCCTTCTTTCCATCATCCGTTTCATTAACATTGTGTGACTTTTGCTACCTAAAACCTTACTTGCTCCACAGATAGCCATGGCAAATTTAATTAAAAAATTATGATAATATTTTTCAGATTATATGCAATATTCCCTACTGAACTATACTAATACATCCAGTTCTGTGCACGCTGCCAGTCCCAAGACAGGATAGATACAGCCATCCTTGAGCAAATCCAGTAAAACACCACAAAAATGATTAGAGGACTAGAGCATCTCTCATCTGAGGAAAGGCTGGGACTGTTTAACCTAGAGTAGAGAAGACTCAGGGAGGATCTTGTCAGGCAGTATGTGTGATTTCCTCCCTGTTGGGTGGAAATGAAGTTGGTGGAGCTAGACTTCCTCAGTAGTGCCCTCTGACAGGATAAGGGACAATGAACCCAGAGAGAACAGCTAGTTTCTCAATCTGAAGGTGAGAAGACACTTTTTATTGTGAAGATGATAAAACATAGGCTGCCCAGAGGTGCTGGAGAGTCTCCATCTGTGAAGACATTCAAAATCCAGCTGGATGTGATTCTGGACAACCTGCTCTAGCAAGTTGCTTGATTGAGGTTGCTGGACTAGATGATCTCAAGAGTTCCCTTCCAACTTCAACTGTTTTGCTATTCTGTGAATTCTGTAGCTTTTGTATCATACCCTAGTTAATGTTGTGTCAAAATGACATGATACTTAGTAAAGGTTTAAAGATGCTTTTATATCATTCATATTTTCTAAATTTGGGCTCCTTTTCTTTGGAAGAGAGAGTTAAAGATAGCTTTATATGAAAACTGCAAAGTCAGTACTCGGTGATTAGTAATATAATTGATGCATTTTTAGACAGACATGGTAGATGAAAATAGTATGCATCTTATTAGTACTATCTCTAAGCTTTCTTTAGCATAATCACAATTATTTAATGCTTTTTGCTTTCCCCAAAATGCCACAAAAAAGAAAAAGTTGTGTAAAACAAATCTAATTTGCTGTGTGAGAATGGGAAAAATAAAAGCAAAAACCATCTAAGATTAAAAATAAATAAAACTTTTGTTCATGATGTATTTTGTTTGTCTGGCTGAGATGTGAAAGTGATATTTTTTTTTTGCTGGCAGAGACTGTCTTTAAACTGAGAAGTTGGCTAACTAAATTAAAGTAGCTGGCTGAAAGAATACTTTTAGTGAGATTGTTCATTACCACTTGCAGAAAGAATTCTCTAAGGTTTCATTTCATAGCTCAGTACTATTGAGTTGGGATTTTGGACACAGGCATTTCACAAGTGACGTGAAGTCCTGACAGATTTTAACAGTTATGCATGAAAGTATTAATATTTCTTTATCCTTACAGTGCTGGTTATAATTATTAGCTGCTTCATTGCTTCTTTATTACTTGTTTATTGAGGAAATGTTGATAGAAAATATGGGAGCTAGTAAAAAGTTTGCCAAACTGACAAACAGTCATACATTCACTGCATTCTTTAAAGTTTAAAAGGTGCACTGAATTTTAAAGGGAGACAGTACTTTGCTGGATTTGTCCATGCTTCTTTTCTTTACTTCTTTTTACTTCACAGTACTAAGAACAAGGAAAAGGTTGTCACTTCCTGCTAGTTGCTGAAATGCAAAGTTGTGTTTTTCTATACGGTGAATTTTTGATATTTTTGGTGAGAAAATATGAATTTCTGTTCCACTTCTATACCTGTTTTTACCGTACAAAGATCTGCTGTCTTGGCCAGAGCTGTAACTGCACAAGAAGGACGGTGCTGGTTAAGAAGGACCTGTGAATATATCATACATACTGTTTCAATTATAAAACCAAATTAAATTCAGTATCATGTATACAGTATTACTGAGTACATACTAGCTGTATGCCTAAAATATAAAATAAAAAATTTAAATCAAATAGTTTTAGTCCAAAAATATGGTCACTAAATCTTAGTGGTAACACACTGAAAGTAAGTAAGTTCACTGTAATAATGAAGCACACTGGATGCTAAATCAGTAAAACACTAAAGAAAAATAGCACTTTGATTATTTGTAGAGATTAATTTTGTATTTCTGTATGTTTTCCATCAAATAAATACTGGCATTGCACTTAGCAGCAGATTAGACTAGCCGGCATGTTTGATTTAACATCTTTCTGAAGGCATTAAAAACAATAATAAGTTCTTCAGAACAATAAAGGAGGCATTATTTCATTTCCAAAATCCAGGTTTTGATTCATTTTGAAGCTCCTTAGAGATGGCGGATGGAGACCATCTTACTGAGGCTGGAGTTCACAGTATCTTACAACTTGGGTGAAGATTCCTTGTAGTAATTGAAGAAAAAAAAAAAAAAGTAATTCTATTTTGACATTAACCTGTGAATTTCAGGATGCAATAAATAAAAATTTGAATAGACTTTTTAAAATTAGATAAACAGTTCTTTATGTAATAGGTGGTCTTTTTAATTCTGATATTCCTTTTACCCTATGAAATGAGGATTTGTAGGTCTTTCAGAATCACACATGCTACTTCTGTTGTTTGAAATCAAATGGTCATGTGGTCCATATCATGTCGGGATGCTGAGCTGGCTGTATACACAAGTATCTCTGGTCAAACTCCAGCACAACAGAGCTTCAGTGCATTTGTACTTATTCTGAGAGCATTTTAGTTCAGAACAGTATCTCCACCCTGTCAAGACAGAGGTCTCATCTATCTAAACTGTAATATATCCAAATCTACAGAGTTGACTTAGCATCCCAATACAGTTTTCCCATTAGAAAGAATGCAGTACAAGGTACCTGGTTGCCAATGCTGAAGCTAATCTAGAATTAATAAACATTGCTGCACACACATGAATGTCTGTTCAGTCATTTAGTTGGCACTCAGGCTGTTAGTTCTGGTATGGATCAAATATACTGAGCTAAAACCAAAACTGTCTGAGCTAATAAGACCTAGTGTGTGAGTACCTGGCAGAACAGTGAAAGAACTTGCTTGATTATGATTAATGGTTCTTCTTTGGTTCCATTTGGATTTTTTGCCAACCTCGTAGTGGAGTCTTCAGTAACATTTTCATGCAAAAAAGAATTATTATTATTTTTTTTTTTTTCAGACTGGCTCTGCCACAGTTAGTTGGTTTGGCATGAAGTTCAGCTAACGTCTGTTGAGTTTCAAAGCATTCTGGGTTTCCTTCCCAGGAGCAACAAAAACTGATTATCGTTTGCAATCATGGAAGTTTCATGTAATACATGGCAATATTTATTCCTATATAACCCTGATGTTCACTCGTCCAGGCAACTGTGTGTAATTTACGCACAGAATAATTAAGAAGTTATGTACTTTTATCAATATTGTGACTTGTCCGAGAAGTAAAAAAGTGATAAATAAGTCATCACAGAAACAGATTGATACTTGCTGTAGAATAAGTATGGCAGACTGTGCAAACAAAAAATATATAACATAAGAGCATAGTATTGATTTTTTTTAATGGAAATATTTTTATTATTGTTGTTAAATGGATGTGAAAGCAGTAACTTATATGGGAGCTATCAACATGCTAGATATTGCACAGTCTGTAATGAAAAGTTTTTGCCTCTGAAGAGTTGGAATATCTCTGAGGACACTGGCACTGCATAATTTACACAGATGAATAAATTTATTCATATAAGTAATTGTGCAAAGACAATGTACATAGTATTTGTTGGCTACTACATAAAAAAAAAAGAGGATATATTTAAACATGTTACAATTTAACAATAAAGCTTAGCATATTCTCAAGTTATTGTCATAGTTTACATCTTTCTGCAGCAGTGACTTTTAACCTCATCTTTAGATGAGTTTAAAACATCAAACTATAATTGGCAAGTTAGGGATTTTGTAACTAGACCTAACATACAGAATATTTTATCTCCTAGGCACTGATGAATACATTCTTATTTCTTTTTAATCCTTTTTTGGATTGGTAATGGCACAGTATTTTATAGCAATGAATTTTTGCACTGTTAGTTTCATGAAACTTTGTTGTGTGTGCATTTGTTAAAACATGGGAAATTGTGTTCGGTGCTTTTTTTTTTTATTTTAAATTAATTTTTCAATCTATTTCAGGCTTCATAGAATATAGATTTATCTTTCTTTTCTCCTCTCCAAGCTAAAAAACTGTACACATCCCTTATAGCAATGACGTTCAAGACTGCTCGTGTCTGTTCTTTCAGCCCTTTCCTGGCAGAAAAGGGGTCACAGACAATGACTCAGAAATAAAAATCGGGTATTTGTAAAGAACAAAAAAACTGCAGGTAGAGATTTAACTGTGGAATTAAGAGCTGTCTTTTTAAGAGAGGAAAAATATTAAGTAAACTGCACAATCAGTGCTGCTGTTGGTATTAAATGTAGCTGTATCAATCACTGGAATGTGCAGGGCTGAGCTGTAATTATGACTGTGTGAAGATACAGCAAGAAAGGGAAGGAGCAGTAGGGTTGGAGGGGCTTTGTTGAAGCTGAAAAACTCATTTGTTCATTTCACTAACCAGTACTCCTAATGAATGCCCATTGTCATTCCTTGTGAAATAAACTGGCTTGAATGTAATGTATCTTTTTCTTTATGCAGTAACATTAAATCTTTATAATACAGAGTAAGCTTAAAAGTTACCATAAATATTTGCATTGTCAATAGTTTCAGTTATTAAGCAGATTATTTGCACAGAAAGAGGTAAATCTAAAGGCACTGTTATAGGAATTAGCAGTTAATATTAACCTGATAATCTTTCTCATTATTACTGCTAAACCTACTTAACTTTAATGCTGATAAAAACACATGCACCTAAGTGAAAATGGAAATGTCTCTCCAGTTTGTTTATTTGAATTCCCAAGGCAGAATTGAATGTGACAGCTGTGTAGGTGGATATGAGATGTTGATTGAAAAGGAAAAAGAAACCTGATTGGTTATGAAGAAAAAGACAAATCTTTTCCATAGTGGTTAAATTACACCTATTACGAAAGACATTTCCTGTCCTATACTGTGAATTTAATGAAGTATACTGAGTGCTTCTTTGGTTTAAGGAAACTTAAGCACAGAATGAATTTAAATGGAAGCTGCCTTTCTGTGTGTCAGTAGAGCTTGTGCAAATGTAGTCACTGAGCGTAGGAACTTGAAATTAGACCTAGAAATATATTTGTTTAGATCTCTGTTCTAAGATATTATCAGTTATTCACAATGGAATCAAATTATGTACCCCAGAAATTATGTAAAAGATGCCAATCAAAGCAGTGAGATAAGCTTTCTATTTGCTTAATCTTAAGGGTAAGGAAAAAAAAAGACCACCACTGTTGAAAAATATGGAACTAATAGAACAAAATTATAGCATTTTAAAACAGTTTTCTTAATTAACTATATAAATCCACATCCAATGTAACAAAATGTGCTGCGTGTTTTCAGTGCTTTACTTGCACTTATCCACTAGTGTCTGTTAACCTTGTAGGCTCTTTTGGAGGCTGCCTGACCCCTACCAAATGTAAGAAAGCATAAGGAGATGCTAATTTTTCAATCAATAGTATTGTGATTGATGTTTCTTTCCATTACCTCATTCACCAACTGATTTGATCTCAAAATAATTCATAATTACGACCTGCTGAAGAAAATACTAAAATCTCTTAGATGCCACTGAGATGCATAAGGACTTTATGTTTGTAGCTGGGTATTTGTCAGTACAAACTGCAGTGTTTTTCATCAGCTAATTGAATGACAAGTTGGTGAATTGCTCTCAAATATGGTGTGTGTCTTGTGTATGAAATTGCTAACTCAGTGATTTTTCAACTTTTTCAATATCTGACTCTCTATAAATTTCCCGTGGAAGTGCAGAACCTTGTGAAGCAAATTTAGCTGTTGCTCTGGCAATTGCCTGATTTTCCTTATCAGTCTTTTACAAATATCTGACTGCTAGTACACAGATGAAAAAGCATTCATGAACTGCAGGCTGAAGACAACAGCATTTTTCATTGTTTCTTCAGCAGCTTACAGTTTTAATGGGTATTTTAATTGTTAAATGGCATAATTGTTTGACTGAAAGATGCCGAAACATAGTCCAAAATTAAGCTTTTTACCTTCTGTATCCCCAGACAGCTATTACTAAAGTGAAAAATCCTTGACTGCATTCAGCTAAGGATAAACTCTGTCTGTTATGGTACTGCACAGATCTTTAAAAGTGAAGGAAAGTACAATACTAACCTAGAGTCATATGTGATGAGGTATGTAATATTCTTTAAAAAATCCATAGGTGCTTTGAGAGAGCAAGAGAAAAGGTGTGTATGCATGCTAAAAGATTGTGTACTAGCAAAGAGATGAGGCAATGTACTGAAACAAGTATAGCATTTGAAATAAAGTGCTTCAAAGTAATATGACTGTTTAGAATAAAGTGTTAGAAGAGTAAATTATGTGTTGATAAATACCTCAAATACAGCTTGTTTTAAACAATATGTTTTTAAAAGTTAAAAAGTGAAACTACTAGGAACATTCATTCAGTTATCTTCTATACCTGCTTGTTGTGGAGTTGTGGACACTTCTGTGATTCATGAGCCTCTAGAGCAGAAAATTTCTAGAACTATATTATAAAATGTAAATAAGGTCAGAAATGATATTTATTTTGTAAAATGGCAAACTACATTATAAGATTCTGTAAGATGGACAAGACTAACCCTGAAAGTCCATCAAATATAATTCATAAAAAGGTTATAAATACTGAATGTAAAATGAATCTACACAAAGTTAATTTTAAATGTGATCCTAAAAGGCAACACCAGTATGAATAACTAGGATGTAAATCAGGCTGTAAAACCCGAAGTTGGAGGGATTAATATTTGATTAGTGATTTACTACAAACTTAGTCAGGTATATCTATGCTACATTGTTGCAATTGAGTTAAAATGCGTTCCAGAATCTTTATCTTCTTCTAAAGCTTTTATACAGCCTTTCCATTTTCAAATGTCTAAGAGCATCACAAGAGGGCAGGTTCCATCAGATTATCTCTGGATTAAAATGACAATCTCTGTGAGAATCTCATGAATTGGAGCTGACAGTAATCAAATGAATAATAAAGGAACTTTTTCACTATAGCGGATTCTACATTACTATCAAATTGATTTTCTGTTCTGTACAATTGATGGAAAAGCATCAAAAAAGAGAATGTTGTACTTTAGTTGACATTTAAATGGATGAAATGCAGACTTACAGCTCCTTCACTGTTGTGAATTGCTGGTATCAAGGAGTTGAGGGGAACTTGAGTGCCAAAACTAGTGTAATAATTCATAAAACTCTTGAAAAGCTAAAGCCAGAGAGTCTTGGTCTGAAAGAATGTTCAGAGTTTTTACTATGACTGTCAGTACAGCTACAGTTCAGGCAATTAAATATATTGGTGCTTGACCTGAGTTTGTACAATTTATGAGTAAGTTACATTTGTATTCAAACAAATAATTTTTGAACTATGCTCATTTTATCAACATATGGAGTTATCCTTCACTGAGTTCAGACATATAAAGATTGGTATCTTAAACTTACCTCATTCCTCAGCCCTCAGGTCTTGTTGAATCATCCGCTGGGGTGGTTATGGTCTAATTCAGAATTGATGGCACACTGAAGAGTAGAAGTGGAACATCAGACCCATTGTTCATGAAATGAAACAATGTCATAAAAGAAACTATATGAGAGCACTTTCATTTCAGAACCATAAGTTTTCTTGATTAGTTTCTTTATCCTATCATAAAAAAAAAAAAAAATCAGATTCTCAAGGTGGAAAAGTTGCTAACACTTCATTTTCAAAAATTGCACGTAGCTAAAGAGTATTTCCTGAGTAGAATGATTGGAATGCATGTTATGTTTGGATTTTTCAAATGTAAGCTGAAGTTAAATACACTTTGAAACTGCTCAGTTAAAGAATAAGTATAATTAACACATATTCAATATTTCTGAAATTATAGCAGGTATTTTAGAGGTTTAAATATTAGTAGAAAGAAGCTAAGGCAAATAATTTTCTAGGTTGGTGGGATATGCCTTCTTCTCATAAGGCGATAGCATATGATTTTTTACTTATTATTCCTCGGGGGAAAAAAAAAGAAGTATACAGTAAGTCATAGGTTTTCCTGTTAATCTTGATACCCCTTTACTAAAGATGCTTGTGTTTTTGTTTGTTCCATGCATGATAAAGTGAACTAGAAGTTTTTAAAGGTTGAGAGATAAACTGAACAGAGTTGAGCGAATTAACATTTTGTCCCTTAATTGTTTTTGCTCATATATTATTAAATGGTCCACAGATACAACATAGTTGCTTCTTATTATGAATAATATTGATTTAGGATTTTTACTCTTAGCAGTAATCCAGCAACATACGAATAAGACCACTGTACTTTTTTTTTACAAATTTAACAAATTTTCTCTCAACTAATTTTCTCTCCTTCTCTTCCCCACTCACTAGCGATTAGGACTAAATTTGTAAAGAAATGATATAAATGGTATATCACATTAATAACTTACAGACTGCCAGGTTTTTTTCTTTGGGGCATTCTGGCTAGAATTAGTAGTAATTAAATTTTCAGTCAAAGAATGCTAATAAAAAGTATCCAGAATTTATTAGTGATTGCTTTCATTTTGTAAAGTATCTGTCATTACAGAGTTTATTGATCCAATCTTTTTTCTTAAAAATACTTCCAATCAAACATCTTGGTATTTGCTGCGCTAAATATCATGCTCTACTACTGCTGATCATTTTATGAATAATCTTATGAATTTTGATCATGACTGTTTTTCATCATAGTATTAAAATTCTCACTTATCAGAGTATTCAGAGCCTTTTCAAAAGCACTAAGTAACTAGTGTAAGTTGTCAATTTCAATGAGGATTATGTGCCATCTGGGAGAAGGGGCAGCAGAAGTTTAATAAGTAAAACTGAAATAATTCCAAATTAAAAAAATGGAGAGATATTTAATATGCTTTGTAGATACACATACAAAATTGCTATAAAAGGATGTGTTTACCAGAAAACATAAGCATCTGAGTAGAAAACATTTGCTAGCTATGGTTTATCTGAGTGTCACATTTCCCTTATCTTTTCAGAGTAATTTCATAATGCATAGTGACAGAGATCAACAGAAATCAGAAAACAAGTACATCTTTTCATGCTATCAAACTTTTTGAAGAATTCTACATTGCTGAAGAAATGATATGTTAAAAGATTATTTTCTGGAACAGGGCTGTTGCTTTTATTTTGTGGAATATCAAAATAATGTAAAGACATAACATACAATGCTAGAAAGAGGACCCCAAAATAGTAATTTAAACTAAATATTCCATGGTACAAAGCTAATGATTGCATTGAAATCAGGACTCAACTGACTGAAGTTTTGCTTCAACATCACAGATTTGAAGTAAGTGACTCAATCACTGTTAGAGTATGAAGTTATAAAGCCAGTGTCATTGACATCAACCAAGTGAGGCTGAAAACCCAATGATGACTGAAGTCAGAAAGCAACAACTGAAGCAAAAGTAGTGACAATGTGAAGGATGTTGGAGGGGTAATGATGTGAGTCTCCAAAAGAGAGGGAAAAAAAAAAAGTACAGTTTAGCTGGCTATAGATCTGCTCTCAGTTGCAGAGCAGATGTTGCTTTTGTCAAACTGTTCTTCCCAGTAATAGGAAAAGTGGATTAAAAATCATTGTCTGTTTAAAAAAAAAAAAAAAAAAAAAAAAAAAAAAAGGAACTCGTATCTGCCAAATGGCTTTTTAGTGCATTTTGTTCTTTGTTTTGGTTTTATGGTTTGTTTTGGTTCATTTGTTTTGTTTGTTTGTTTTTCCGCAGAAACAACCAGGTAAGGTAAAAGGCAAAGGACCGCATTATGTTCAATATCACATGAGGTAATCAAGCAAATAAATTCGTTTACATAGCAGTACAAAAGTTCTGCAAAGCATAGCATTTCCCTGAGATGCTCTGGTGAGCTGCAGTCAAGTGTTGTTTGCATTATTTTTTCCTTTGATTTTTCCTCATGATTCAGTTAAACTAAGAACAAAACTAATTACTGTTACAAATCTAAATGAGAGATTGGTAAAATAAAGTTCTTATTAGATAATTCAACATTAGGGGCTTTTATTGATAGGGTAGAAATATATGTGGAATCTGTGTGGTGTTTCTTTCAGCCTTTCTTGCAATTTTTTCAATTCATTTTTTTGCTTTCTTAACATTTGAAAGCAGAGAAATGAATAAGTTTCATGACACCATTTCTAGTCTTGCTTAGAAGCATATGAGTAGCACAAGAATTTCCAGTCTCTTGTGCTCAGGAAAAAATTTAGAAGGTGATTTTTACCTTCTCTTCTAATTTGTATAATAATGTGGATTCCATTTGTCCTCCTCCCTCCCCCAGATATTTTGGTAAGGATTTTAAAGTAGTCTGTGAAGCCTACAATAATAAGCTCCTGGGATGTTTTTGTTATGTTTTCCATATTACTCAATTTATTGAGTACTTTTTAAATTGAAATATGTATTTTACTGAATTTTTTAGCAGAATTAAGATAAAATGCATTCATGAACAATGCATTAAAAGATACCGTACATTATCTGTGACACTAGGCCTGATGTGAACATTTAAAGAAATCATGTTTAAAGTTTCTTTTAGCCTGTGGCTTTAATGAAAACGTGATTAAACCTAAGGATGACATAAGGGAAAACATGTTTGAGGTAGCTTATTTTTAATATCCATTAATAAGATTTTTGATAAGTGTGTGATGTGTAAAACATGACAGGTCCTAATGACCATTATAAAGCATTTTCAGAGTCACAGAGTGGTTGAGGTAGGCAGGACCCTCTGGGTCAATCTGGTCCCACCCTCGCTCCAGCAGGGATGCCCAGAGCCACGTCCAGGCAGTTTCTTGAAGATTTCCAAGGAGGAGACTCCACAGCCTCTGGGCAGCCTGTGCCAGTGCCTTGTCACCCACACAGTACAAAAGTGTTTCCTGATGTTCTGTGTTCCTGGTGAAACACAAGGAAACCTCTCGTGTTTCAATTTGCTCCAAGAAACAAAATTTTCATTATCTTAACCTCCAAAGTCCTTGTATAATTACCTACTATTTTATTCTTGCTTTCCTTTTATCTTTCATCTGCAGTCTTCCCAGTAGTAATATAACGTCTATGTCTGAAGCATTCACAGTATTATCAGCTTATTTTTGCCTTCAAGAAATTTTAGAGCTCTTCTTTCAAAACAGCCATTCAAAGAGGAAATAATAGTGATTTTGATATCTCTCTTAACATAGATTTAATAATAAATTCCCTTTACTCAGTTTACTCTGACTTTCTGATGCCTTGGGGGATAAAGAACAACAAACTATAAATAGCCTTGAGACTGGGAATCCAAAGAGATTATTCCCTAGAATTGCTGGGCTTTGGTTGCAGTCTTTCCCTTGCTTTTCTCTGCCATTAAGGATATTGCATTTTTCTCTCTCTATTAAAGTGGGCCAGAATCATTAGAAAGATGGGGAATGCCTAATTTCAGGAGGAAGTAGTTCCCCAGTTTTTTCACATTTCTAAACAATGATATTGTGCAAAACTCAGCCTTAATGATTTATTCCAAGTGAGCCCGTACCTTCTACCTTATGCATGTGTTGCAAGTGTCTTAATTTAGGACCGTAGGTAGATGTCTACACCTGAAAAATTGTTTTAACTTAACTTGCCTTGACATTGTCTGTTGGCTGATATGAACACATACCACATTTTGCCACCAGTGCTTGCTTTTTTAAAATTCTGTTATTCTTCACTTGGCTTTTCTCAATCTACATGTATGAAACACACAAATCTCAAACCTGAATCAGGATACTGAATCTCTGATGAAGTGAGATGATGTTAGCACTGGCATTTCTAAATACTTTCATCTAAGCTCAGTTTAATTGAAATTGTATAACTGAAACTTCAGATGTATTAGAGAATTTTTGTCTAATTTTGAACATTTTTAACGTAAAAAATGTTAATAACATTAATGCAGGTATAATGTCGGAGGCTGGAAATATTGTTCATGACTGTAGTATGTTTGAAGCATCTCATGTGTATTATATGTGTAGGTAAATTGAAATATGTCTCATTCTTAAATTTGGTAGTTAGTCTGTCATCCTGCTGCCTAGCCCTGGGGAAAGTAAATTTTAAAAATCTCTCTCTTATTCAAGATTTAGCTGTGTCTATTAAAATTTGTATTTTCTGAAATTGTGAGATATAGCTCACGTGACACACTCCTGCTTCAGGGTGGCATTCATGCGTGCCTCCTCCTCAGAACAGATTTTAAACACAGTAAGTAGCAACCATTCTTTTTTATTTATAAAGTTTTAAGTAAGCAATTAATTGTATGGTTTAAGATCTTGCTAAATTGTTTTATCGTTATGTAGTTTGTATTCCTAATAGTAATAATTAGGCAATAAAACTCAGAGTGACTGAGGACTTTGCCTCTGGAATGTTTCTCTGCTGCAATATGACACTAAAGACTGAGCAAATGTCTATCAAGAAGCAGATTAAAGATAAAGCAGTCCAACTGCTTCAATTTTCATTAAAAAAACCACTGTGGAATAGGAATGATTTCTCATTCTTTTAGTCTTCATTTTGTAAAATTCTTTACTTCCAGTATACCAAATACTGGAAAATATTGGGGAATATCTATTTCCATAACTATCGAAAAGTCAAATGTCCTTGCAGAAGGACTTACTCTTTCGAGCTTTTTGAACCTGCTTTCCTATTTTATGTAGAATGCTCAAAGGAAAATGTTATTACCTACTTTTCCCCCAGGTGAATCTGTTGGTACAGTAGATTGTGATATGCAGTTTTATATGTAAATATTTTCTATCAACTTGAAAGCTTTAGCTTTTAGCTGTGCCTTTGTGGCTTTCTGAGGTATCCACACAGCTGCTGTTTCCTTGACAATGGTGATAAAGATGCTGCTATCACCATGGGAATGGTACTCCTGAATGAAGCTGCTACCTCCAAAGGGGATGTTGGGAAGAGGAGAAGTAAGTTACTTAGTACAATTAAGACAATGTTATCACAATTAAAAAGATATTGAGAGATTACAAATGAATATCTGATTAAGTTTTTAAAAGCTTTTCCTTAAACTAATTTTTACATGTTGTGGGGTGGAGAAGAATATAGCATAGAGCTTCAATATATAAAATTATATTAACGTGTTGTAACAGTAAAAACAAGTCTTAAGCATCCCCAGTCAACTTACAACTTGACATGGTATCTCTATGATGTAGAAAGGCATAGTGTACATACTTTTTGGCTTTGTATTATATTGAAAGTCTGTGAGTTAAAGAACAGGAGTTTCAAAACATTTTCAAAATGAGTTTAGGCATTTAAGATGCTCGTGACAACATGCAAAGGAGTGAAAAAAATTCTTGTTACACTTTGTACAGTATGCCTCCAGAGGAAAGTGAAAGCACAACAGTGCAGAATATATCCTAACATGTAACGTCTAAGGACTCCTAGCCAGAAGTGCTAGTTTTATGTTTTTTTCTGAATTTCATTCTCATTCAGAGTATCTAAAAGATTTTTTTTTTTTGCAGTTGCATAAGAACACAACATGAAAGCATTTTATTCAGATTCGAACTTCTTACCATACAGCCATTTACTTTTTTCTCACTTAAGAGGTTGAAGATTTTTAAAGATACCATCATTTCTATGCTATTTATTTGTTCTTTTAAAATCCATTCTTTATCATCTTGTATGTAATATACAGCATTGCAGATAGGGCTAGCCAATAATGCTTCATAATGGTAGGCTGAATGTTGGCCATTTGTCCATACTGATTTGAGTGTCATCTTCAGTGAGCTGTAGAGGTATAACTTGATTTTGTGTATCCTTCATGTATCTTAACTAATACTGATTTTGAAAAAGACATCGACGTTAGTTTAATTGGCATGTGTTGTTGGATCACAATTGGTTCTGTGATAACATGTGTGTAGTGACATGGGCTACAGTACAAGCTCAGACTTGCTTCTACTTGCGACTCTCATTTGAATGCTTTCTGTGTACCTTATGTTGTTCATGCTTAACAATTCATTTCACTATGGTTTGAAATCATGTTTGTGACTGGCAGTTTCTGTATGATGAAGCGTGTGTATAAGATCTGTACAGGGCTAATTTTCTTAAAATAGCTGCAGAAATTTTAACATTTAGATTGATATATGTCAGTTTTTACATAGTCAATTTTAATGAAAAACTGCATCCATTTTCGGCTTCATTGACTTGATGGTTGCTTATTCTATGCCTGAAGCCAGCCACTTTTGAAGCATCAATATTCCAATCAAATAGCAAAGGTTTGCCTTAACTAGGAATGGTATAAGAAGAGAAACTTTCAAAATCAAATAAGCTCACTAGAACCAAACTGTTACCAAATGTACATAGGTTGCACTGAAATTAATGCCTCCTATTTATTTCCATGGAAACTACAACAGATACAAAGAGCACCAACTACTTGAGAGAGCAAATTCTCAGCTACATGTTTTTCAACATGTTCACCATCATTAGCTCATTAGCTATGCATTTCAATAGCAATGAACAAAAGCCTATGTGCTGAGCTCATAAAAATCTGTACCAGCAGAGATGACCCACTGTTGCTGTCACCACTGCTGAAATGCATAACCCACTGCCTCACTGTGCTCAAATCCATTGTTTGGTCTCCACAAATGTTCAGCAAGCATCGATGCATGTCAGTGGATGCCATTTTGCCATTTTTTCCAAGTGGAAGAGCTCAGTGACACACCTTTACTTCACACACACTTCTGCGTCAGATAACATTTTGTCAGACCAAAATGTAACAGGATATTGTTGGGAGGGTTCAACCTCCACTGCCTTACCACCAACATCCACCTCTGTTGTGGTGGGTTGAGGCATTACTTTCGGAGCAGCCCTCATAGGTGAGATGCATCTCAGTTATGTACATCAGATTGTAAAATGTTTCCTTTTTTTTTCTTTTTTTTTCACTTGCGCACAGTTGAATGAGCTATGATGATTGAAAAGGTTTTTTGCTACTACTACAAAAGTGTCAACTGGTGTTTCAGATTTGATTTGTTAATTTAAGTATTTACTTTGCTAATTCATTCTTAGCCTGAAAGGGCTCAAAGAGCTTCCATCTGGATGCTCTCAGAGGTCTGTGTCATTGTTACTTAACTTCAATACCCGAAGACATAATATTTCTGTTAAGAGTAATTTCTCTGCCAGCCATGGAACTTAATACAGTGAAATGTTTTAGCCACTAAGAATTCGATAAAGCAGTTACTAAACAGCCTTTGCAGTTACTTTAGCCTTGGATGGTTGACTAGAGGCAGCATGATTCCATTAGTCCAGGGATGTTTTTTTCTAAATGTAATTTGTTTTCCAAAAGAACAAGCAAATGCCTGAAATGACATTGCTTGATATGTATAATTTACAGGGTTATTAAATCTGTTATCAGGAGTAAGGTGTTTGCATCCACAAACATTTGAGTTGCAAATTGCTGCTCTCTTTCTTGAAAGTACATTTAAACTGACAAGTTATTTTTTCTTAATAACCATAAATATTATTTCCATGTGTATTTGAAATCCTATCAGAAGATAGTGAGCATCAGTAGGCAAGCAGCAATGTTTCTGTATTTCACTGTCGAAATTCTATATAAATGATTGACGTAAATAATATTCTTTGTAGAGATTCCAGTTTTAAATCTTTTATATGCTAGTAAACAAAGTTATTTTCTTTCCAGTAATATGCCTGGTAGGCCTGGGTCTGGTGGTCTTTTTCTTCAGCTTTCTGTTGTCCATATTCCGCTCCAAATACCATGGCTACCCATACAGGTAATTTCTCATTAAATTCTTATCTTATATATTTTAATAACATTGTCTAAATTTAAGAACAGCTTTTAGGTAACAAATCTTTAATTTTTATCACTGGAATCTATGGGAGCTGGAAGAAGCAGGAAGAAAGGTGATCAACTGAAGCAAATCAAGAAGGGATGGAAAGCTGATGGGGTTAGAGTGACTGTTAATGCAGACCAGTTACATTTGAGCGCAGATCATGGCTTATACAGTGCCCCATGAAAAATGTGAAGGAGAAATTATGCTTGAGTTTATAAAACTTTGTACATATTTCTTTCTGTGATTAAGCTGTGAGTCACCTGTAGAGATTGCCTAGATTTCTGATTTACATCTTGCTCATTTGTTACACACTTTTTTTAGTAGCCTGCCAAGAACCCGTATCATTTTCTCATGTTCCTGATACTATTTTTAGATTTACATGAAAAAGCCAGGCTAGAGGACAAAGTAGCATGCAATTAAGTCTTCTGTACTATAGTAATGATGGACCAGGCTATTGAGATAAAAGCAGTGCAGTGACATTTCCTGAGTTGTCAAGTTTACAGAACAAAACAGAGAAGTCTGTTGATTTCTCACTCCCAAAGCTGTGTTATGTAAGAAATCTAAAATATTTTTAATGAGAAAAAGTCAATCGTCTGTTGTTCCAACTAACTCCAAGATTAATAACTTTGCTCCATTGGTTTTTGATCCTATTTGAAACTATGCTGTTCTTGCTTTTGCTCCAGTCTTTGCTCCTTTTTAATATCTTTTTCCTATATACATGTATGGATATAAATATGTATATATGTGTACATATATACACATATAAAACACATTTATACAATTGACGTAGTCTTAACAGGCTATGCAAGGCTTTACAGTACAGCTAAGAGGTATAAGAGCTGTTTTCCCCACTCTAAGTGGCAAGAATGCATTTTAAAAAGATGAGATTTGCATTATTTCCAGTGAAATTGTTTTCTTTAAACTAGTAGACTAATAAATCACGTGTTATATATTAGTCTGTGTTACTGTTTACTGTGGTTGAAAAAAGTGGACAACATTCATGTTGTAGTGCCGATATAGTAACACTTTGCTGAAAGATCTTTTGACACAATGAATTGTCATCTAATGCATGTAAAAAATATATATAAGGAAACATTAACAATGCAGATTCAAAAGTCTGTATTTTCAAGTAAGTAGAGAATGAAAGAACTGTCTATTAATATTATCAATTCTGCTGGGTTTTTTTGTTTTTTTTTTTTACAGTCACTGTTAATGAGTCATATGGGGGAATACTACATTTTTTTCTGATATTTAGTGTTGATTTCCGTTAGTAGGTCTTGTGTGTTAGTACAGAAGCCAGCTTTGTATTCTCAGTTTCGTACCACTACTCAAGACAGTTAAACTCTTCTCCTTGCAATATGCACAGAAGGTCTTTTCCTGCTTTTTACTCTATTCTGCCAAGGAAAGTGATCTGTAAAGGGCCCTATAGTATAATATTGTGAGATTTCATCAGTATGGAGTTTGTAATCTGCCATCTGGAATAGTCTGTGCAGCCTCTGAGCATCTTCTGTGGAAACTACCTTTTAGCCTTGCTATTGACATTTCAGTTGTCTCAACCATCTTCATGACAATGTCATACTCTTTCTGAAGAGGAGTTCTTTGGTTTATGTGCATAGTTACAAATTCTAATGAAGTGAGCGTGCAGAAGGACCAAGTATATAAACTCTCTTATTTTCTCTTTGCCCCATTAATGTTATATTCTACACTTTAATTTTAGTCATATATGTTGATGCACTTTTTTTTGTCTGACTTCCTTAGCATTTTTCCTGGGATTTTCTTGTCTCATCAATAGATCCCAGTGTAGTTATATCTTAAAATGTGAAATATGTCTGTCTTTTTACTTTCACTGGTTGTGATTTCACCTTGAAACTGTCAGTCTTTATGTGACAAATTGGCCTCAGGCTAGTAAAACTTTAACACCACTAGAAACAGTGCATACTAATGACTTATTAGAAAAAAAGAAAGGATGCTTATGTTGGCATGCCTAAAGTGACATTTAGAGAAAAGAAATTGTTTAAATGCCATATGCATTATCAAAAGCATCAGTTTTTGTCTTACTTAAAAAAAAGCCAAATACACAGAATTGTTTGTGTTCTCTGTCACTATACACTCACATACGTCCTATGTGAAACAGGATGCATCAATAAAAACTGAAAAAGTAACATAGCCTACTGTGCATCCTGCTTCTCTCCATCTAGTGAAGATAAATCAAAACAGAGTTAGGTAAACATATAACTGGAGTCAAAAACCTGATAAATTTATTTCCTTTTATAATGTGTATATATAAAAGAAGTACTGGGAATGCTGTTACCTCCTTGATCCTGGCAATGCCTTGACTAATTGTAATGCCATTATCAGTGTTAATTTCTGCGACAAACAGAAAAGTTTCCAGAAGAGTGCTACAGAACTGCACAAGTCTATAAATGTGCTCTTTAGAAGGCATGTATGTGTGCGTAGGAAAGGGAGAATAACATAATTTTAAACTGCTTCAGACATTTTCAAATTAGGTTTGATTCTCCCTCCATAGAATATTTCTTCCTGAAAGTTAGGGTTAGGTAAAAATAATATTTTAATGTGCTGGTAAAATACACTTATACAATAAACCTTTGGAATGGGAGATGGGATGCAAAATTGAGATCATCATGAAGGTTATTTACAGGGTATATAGAATCATGATGGATGAGTGAGCATGTAATAAATTTCTCCCCTATAGTCATTTTTACCATGGCTGGGCTTTTTATCCTATTACTAAACCACCTTTTTGTGGGAACAGGATAGAATTTTTCATTTTGTTAAAACTTTTATTTTAATTGTTGTCATTAATGGTTGAATGATAATACATTAATTTTGCTTCACACTGTTGTACATTTTCCCCTTTATCCCCTTCTACCTGCTGTAGGGAACCTGCTTTAGCTGGGGAGTGGACTTAATGATCTCTGGAGGTCCCTTCCAACCCCTGCAATTCTGCGTTTTTGTGATAAGACCAGGAGTGTTGGTATATCCAAAGGAATATTTTTAGAAGCCTTCTCACTCCAGCATTTAAATTGGATAAGTGATGTATTAAACATCAGATATTCAGTCACTGAGCATTTCTCAACCTCAACGTAATATTATCAGTAACTAGGATACATGGTAACAATAGAGAGAACAATCTTAACTATAAGCCAAAAGGATGAAATCTAATTTAGCTTTTGTATTCAGAAAAGAGCTTGGAAACTTCTATGCAAACCTTACTTTAGGTTGGTGCAGTCCAAGAAAGCACATAAAATATTAAGAATGAGGAAGGACAGTAAGAACAAGAAAGAATACATTGGTACACTAGCAGAGTAGTGCATTACTGTAAATAGTAGGAATAAAAATATTTGTAATGCTGGTTTCTTTAAGAGAACAGACAGACAAAAGTCTTATTCGGTGTTTAATGATGTTTAAAAAAAAAAAAGTTATCAATGATTTTTGTTTTGTTTTGTTTCATCTTTGTCTGAAATTTACGGAGTGGATTTTTTTGAAATTTTTAAGGTTGTTTTGTTATTGATGGCACTTCTTATTGTCCTTTCAAGTCTAGATCTTACCATGCACTGTTGTTTTAATATGATTTTAAATTAAATGAACAACAGAAAATTTGAGGGTTTTATGTAATTTTTTATTAAGTTGCTTGCATTACGTGGCTTTAAGAATTTTTTGTCACGTGCAGTTGAGAGTTTCATTATCAGATTAGCCTTTAAAGCAATTGCAATTGTGTATTACTGAAAACATTAAGGTGAAGAGGTTTTAGTTAAATCATAAAAAATAATCAGCCTTCAGAACTATGAACTAATAGAATGGGAAAATACATATTCTGAAATGACTAGCATAGAAAAAGAAATAAGCTGCAAGAAAGCATGATAAATAAAAGATGCCTTATTTTCATGAAATAAACATAGAAGTTAAGTCAAACATGAAGTATTTGTTCTTTGCCTAGAGTCAGAGCAACAAGAACAGACAAGATGTGGAGCTAGAGATCTCCTTGCATTTACTGTATATGCCATATAAGAAATGTCTACCCTCAATGTAATTAAATTAGTTTCAGTAAAGAAATCTTGAATAATATTGAACAATTGAGATTAAATACAGGTGAATAAAATAGAATAGTTATTTCTTAAAAATAGATTGTTAAAATGTTAGTAACAAATAAACAGTGTCTGCAGACAAATAAAATTGAAATATTAGTAAATGTGAGTGCTACAAATAACTGCTCAGATGTTCCATGTTGGCTTTACACCTAATTAGTTTGATTCACCTGAAATTTATGAACTGGTAAATCTATTTCTGTTAAACACTAAGACTCAGTCAGGTCTGTAGCACTCAACAAAGTAGACTACTTCCTTCAAAACTGGGGCAATCAGGATAGTTTTAAAAGACAGGAGAATGGTAATACACATTTACCAATTTCCATATTTATTTCTTCTCTTATTATGGCTGGACAGCAAGTTTTTCAGAAAAAAAAAAAGTTGCCCACTGAAATGGAAAACAGCCCAGTTTCTTCTGTTCATCTAAATAATCAAACATTATACCAAGTTCATGAATAGCCACAGACTTCCACAGTCCTCTCTGTGAGGTTTCTAGTCCTTTAAAGTATAGGAGCTCTAAATTTCAGGTGTCTGGCTCCATAGTGCATCTTTTAAGATCAACTTAAACAGATGTTGCCCAACTTGTCCTTACAGGTTCTTCTGAAACCCCGCCCTCTCCCCATCTTTTTTTGACTACACTCTGTTTCATGATTTTTATGTTTTGGTGTTTTGTGTTTTTCCACCTTTGGCTTTTTCCCTCTTAGACTTCTGTAAGATCTGCATTACTTTTGCTGTTTACCATAGCTGCTAAATGTGCACTTCAGTTCCAGACAAACTAAGGAACAGCAGATAGATATGGTAGCAGCATATTTATTCAAAATTACACTGCCATATTTATATTTTCCTACAGTTATATCTTTCAGTTTTTCACCCCTCCTGATTCTGTCATTGCCACCTGCCTGATTACTCTTTACGCTTCCTATTCTTCCTGCCCAAAATTTTCCCACTATCTTTATCCCTCTCGTCTTAGTTCATTCTTTCCTGTATGTGGCCTTGCATATCTATCCTACAGCATTCTCTTACTTCTCTGTTCAGCACCTTGCAATTCTCTTTCTACAGTTGTTCTTGCATTTCCTTTTCAGTAATCACTTCACCCTCTAGCACCCAGCCAGTTGCCATCTGTTTTGCCTTGGTTTGTATGTCTTGCTTAATGAGCATGTCAACTTTTTGCAGCAGGGAACATCTTTTTAGTGGTACTGTCTTTTAAGCTCATGGCACTTACATGGCTGTTTTGTAATGAGTAGTTAATTATTCTATGAATGGAAAAGTGATGAAGTTAATACAATGTGTATACTGGAGCACAATGTATATCTTTGAGGAGTCAAAAGTTCTTTCATGTGAAGCTAGAGGTAGTGAAGCTATAGTAACCCTTCAATTCAGCCTGTCATTGTTTTGCGTTTGTAGAATTAGCTCAGTCTGTGGTTATGCACAACTCTTTCTCTCTGCATTCCCCTTTGTAAAGATGCCTCATTTGATAACGTCCTTGGAAAACCTTAAATGAAATGTATGGCAAGTGAAACGTAAGCTTTTTTTATTTTTATTTTAAATACAAGGTTTTGTCCCAGGGATGAAGAAGCGGCAATGTCATCTGAAACTCCTTGATTTATTAAAATATTAAGAATGTAAGAGTCTGGAGTCTTACAGAGTCTTGCCAAGTCCTTTACACCCTCCCCACTCAGGGGCCACTTCTACAAGGGAAGAATGATTAAAATAAATCTGAAACATCTCCCAGGAGATGTAGCTTTTACTTTCAAGTAGTAAGAGCAGGTGCGGAGCTTGATTGAAGAGAACAGATGTTTGAAGTGCATTTTGCTTTTTAATGGTTTTAATATGAAAATATAAGTTTTCAGTCACTCAGGTTTTTATTTGATGACTTTCATGCTTACTTAGTAATTATCTAATGAGATATAAAAATTTAAGAGATTATTACACAAACATTGAATGGCTTTTCAAACGAATGTTTTGAAGTCCTTGTTTATTCTCTTGAAATAATTGTAATGCTATATTTTATAGGCATTTTTCAGCTTTTAATCATGTTTCCTTTCTTTTCAGCTTCTTAATTAAGTGAATTCAAGAGAGATTCATTTAGAGCTGCTTACCATGAAGATAACATCAGTACCAGCTTATCTGCCCGCCACTGTTAGACGTATTCAAGACTATTTTGTTGGCTCATCTGTTTCTGTGATAATTTATATAGTATTCTGATAGAGAAATGAATACAGTTTTATGCAATGAATGCTTAATTTATAGATATATACCATAAACATCTCATTGGGAAGTACTAAAATGTTATGTATACTCTGTGCTCAAGAATTTGAATAAACTTCATTATAATGGGCTTAAGGCTTCCATATTAATTTTAGTACAAGAATCCAAAGAGTTTTGCCAGGTTTTAAATCTGAAGTTTGTTAAATGGTTTTAAGATGCATTTTAGAATGTGATCAAACAATTGTTTCTTCAACTGATGTTTAGAGAAGTACCATGGTGGGAACTATAATGACTGCATGCATCTTGCCACCACTTTGCTTTGAAATTGTAAGCTTAAGGAATAATAGGATTCAGCCTAGAAGTTTAATGTTATGTGATTGATTGTACACTGAGCATGCTAACACATTGCCATGCAGGGTTTCCTCCAAAACACACTGTAACCTTTGGTAGCTGCGATGAGATAGCTAGGGATAGTACAATCTCATATTTCATAGCTACCTTTGTATATGCCTACATACTGTATTTAGTGTAGCTCGGGAAACAAGAATTGTAGAATGTCCCTACACATACAGTTTTTCCAAGTTCCAGTTCACTTTCACTGGCGTTCCAGGAATGAAATCAGATTGGAATTTCCTTCATGTTTTATATATGAATGTCTCTAAAGTGAGGAGGAGTTTCTCTGAACTCTACAAAACTCACTTCATCAAACACTGTAGGTATTCATTTTCTGGAGGCTGTCGGAACTGGACAGACTGAAGAGTTGGATCAGGAGGAGCCTTATGAAGTTCAACAAGGGCAAGTGCAGAGTCCTACACTGGGGGAGGAATAACTGCATGCATCAGTACAGGTTAGGGGATGATCCGCTGGAAAGAGGCTCTGCAAAGAAGGATTGATGTGTCCTGGTGGTCAAGAGGTTGGCCCTGAGCCAGCAGCATGTCCTTGTGGCCAAGGTGGCCAATGGGGTGCATTAAAAAAAAAGTGTGGCCAGCAGGTAGAGGGAGGTTCTCCTTCTCCTTCTCCTCTACTCTGCCCCAGGGGTTGAGGCCAAATCTGGAGTACTGTGTCCAGTTCTGGGCTCCTACAATTCTGGGAGGTACGTTAAGAACTGGGAAACTTCTTAAAATGAAAAACAGGAAGGACAGGGTTAAACTGCTGGTGTGAAACTGTTGCAAAGTTGTAGAGCAATATTTAAACTAGAAACTGGGGGAAAATTCACAAACTCTGACACCTGGTTTCTAGCTCAAAGGCAGATGTAGCCTTTTCAGAGGAGCACTGAATGCTAGCTAGGAAGGCACATCACAATGCATACGGAAGGCAAATCAGACTGCCCCCAGAGCCACATATCAGTGTGTGGAAGATAGGACAGAATTTACAAGTGCTTTGTATCAACTTAAAAAGCAAGTGGAAGAATTAGAATGTTTGGTATCAAACCACAGCCCTAGAATAATACACCTCAGAGACCTGGTGGGAAAAATTATGTGTGTATATTTTATATGTGTATATATATAAAATTTTATATATATATATATATATA
>JACDJE010000183.1:325994-359179 GCA_016647715.1 Pavo muticus
TGTATATATATGTATGTAGTCACACACACGCACACACATACATATCAGTATGACAGTGTTGCCGGGCTACTGACTTAGAAACGGCATAGCATATGTGGGTGATAAATAGCACCATGCATGAAGGATGACATGGGATACCACAGCATTGAGGTCTGTGCTCCTGTAACAATAAATTTAGTTCTTGACAACTGTGATACTGACCTTTGATCAAGATGATGATAGCAATCAGGAAGTGAGATAAGAGAAACTGCAACATTCAGGCAGTGATAGTGAGAGATCTGATGAAATTAAGTTTTCCAGTGGTATACAGTGACTTCCTGGAACAAAGAATAGATCTCACAATTAATAACCCAGTCTAGAGCAGCAGCTTGCTCAGTACGTGGATACCTGTACAAGAAAGATTCATGGGAGAGTAACTTGGTAAAAGCAAGAGCAATAAAATAGGTTTAATATTGTTGCAAGAGTGGACAATCAAAATGAAATCTGAGATAATCAGTTTCAAAGAAGAAGCAGCAAATGCAGGTAATTAGAATAAATAATGGAACAATCCAAATAGCAAGACACCAACAGGCAGCCTACAGACTGTTAAATATTCTATTAGGCATCTAGGTAAAACATGTGCCACAACTCAAAGAGAAGCAAAAGAGACTTATGTAGATCAAAGTTACAAAAGCATCCTAGGGAGTTCTGTGTTTAAATGCTGGCAAGGGGAACAGAAACACTCATAGAGCATCACAAGTCAACTGTAAACATAAGAGGGCTAGAAAAGTAATGTGAAGATGATGTTCAGGTTGGTAGCAGCATTGTAGTACCAAATTATTAACACAACAAAAGCAGGGAAGCAGGGAGGGAACTGATGAGAACTGATGACCAAGGTTTAAGAAGGGGGCACCCACTGGTAAGACTGTGACACTGAGAATGAATTCTCTGTATCAGGTAGGTCAGAGGAGCTAGATCAACTTCATTTAAGCACCTTCTGTATATTAGCTTTAAATAAATAAGCTAGATGTGGTAACTTCTCAGGACTAAATTGCATTTATCAAAATGCTCTGAAGGAGATCAAATGTGAGGCTGCAGAACTACTGACCGAAGTGCCTTCACCCATCGTTACACATTGCCACTGTGTCAGAGGACTGACAGATTGCAGCATAGCTCTCATCTATAAAAAGGAATCTAGAGGGAAGCCTCAGTGCTGTGAACAATTTCCAGTCCCAATAGGATGGTCAAGTCCGTAATAAAGAGTAAGTTAGTTTACTGAGGGTAGAGGTTAAAATGGTCAGCTGAGATTTGTGGGACTGCTTACAGATTCACAAAGCTTCTACAGGGCTAGAATGATATTATAGAAGCATGTGGATAAAAATCCCTAGGCAAGGCTTTAATAAAGAATCTAATCTGGAATTAGAGGAAATGTCCTTTTCATGAATTGAAAACCAATTAAAGGATACCAAGTAGAAGATAGGACTTCCTATACTCGCATCTTATGACAGAAAAAGCAAAAGATTGGTGCACAGACCACTTGAATTCATCAACAAATGGCACATGCAGTGCAGCCTTCCAACTCATAGATTTGGATATTCAAGTGCTGTGCTGATGGGGTGAAAACTCTTAAAGAACCTCTCAAAACTCAGTGAATCCACAAAAAGGTGACAAATGAGCATTGATGCATGTACAAGAAAGTGACTCATATCTTATTTGTTCATGTAACTCAGGAAAAGCGCCTATCTCACAATGTTGTCAAACAAATGCTGTGGGAAAAAATACAAGATTTAGCAGAATGCAAATACACAGAATAATGTATTTAGACCTCAAGAACTGCAGTTACGAGAACACACACAGGTATATTTTAAAACATACAGAAAATTTTCATTAACAACTTGAAGATGTTTTTCTCATATGAGGGAATCAAAAATCTTAGGATCCTCTCATGATGCTAATGCACAACATTTTATGAAGTGGTATTTGTTGGAAGAATTAATTCTTTCCTTTCTATTATACTCAGAAGGAGCTGATAACTCAGTTCCTATCCTACATCATAGGTAGTCATTTCCAGCGCTATGAATTTATCACCTTAACTATGGCATTCACAGTAGTCTGGGGACTGGTTGTGGTTTGATTTAAAGAACAAACTACAGCAGTGAGAAACAACACAGCTGTACTATGGGCAATAAGAACTGCACGTCTACACACAGCAGGCAGTATGAATTCCTTCATTTCTTGTGCTTGCTCTGCTGCATGTTACTTGGCACATACACTCCTTCTCTACCCCCTGGGTTTAACTACTTTCCTATGGACCTTAGGAAGCAGTTTCAAAAGAATTTGCTCCATTTTCTTACATTTTTGTGTGCCAACAGCTTCTCCCTTCTGTCATTTTTCTGTATCGAAGCCTTTCACGTTTTTACATGGATCAAACTGAATTCCGAGGAAACACATCATACATTTGTTTTGTTGTACTTGGGTACTAAAACTAGATGTTGATAGAACTGGAATAACGTGTTGTCATTAAAGGGACTATTTAAATGCAAATGTAAGATGTATAAATCTGAAGGTGGAAAAAGGCATGCAGTATCTTTTAAAGTGCTGAGATTCTAAATGAGCAGGATTATGGTACTAAAAGTCTTGATGGCTTTTTGCACTAGTTGACATTTGCAGCAGTAGCCACCTAGAAACATGTTAAAAAAGAAAATCCATACTTAAGGACCGAAGCAAAGATTTATAGCAGCAAAGTCAAGCTACTGAAGTTTCAAAGGAAGTGAAAATATTCACCAGTCTATTTCCAATCAAATTCAGCTTGGGATGCTCCTCAGAACAGCCCAATAAGACTCCGTCAACAGTTGTGTGACATTAATAAGGCTTGGTGTCCTGTTAAGGATCAAGAGCAGACCTCCATATAGATGCAGGTGTCTGGTCAGGCATATGCACATGCAGACTCAGGAGACAGCCCCTGAATGATTTAAGATGCCTTAAACCAAGTTAGAAACTCTGGCAGTTATTCTTGTCATTCCTTATAACCCACACAAAATTAAGTATGATTTACTCTTTATGCCTGGTAGTACTGAATAACTAGATGAGAAAAAATAACCTATAATCTTATCTCTCATGAAAAAAATAGATGTGTTCTTTCATACTCTTGTATGAATGAGCTGAAGATTTTATGCGTTTGTTGAGTTTGTTTGTTTGTTTTTTCTTCTTAAACCTTCCCTATTTCTCTTTCCTAGAATAATTTCAACCCTACATCCATCTGTCCCCCCTGCCAGTTAGCTGTGGTATTATACAAGACATAGATAAAATGAGTACACAAATCTTTTTCCTTGTGCACTGTAGTAAGTTTGTGATGTGAAAAGAAGCATCTTTTAATATTTTCAAGGGAGGTTTGTATTATGTGTTAGCACACATCTGTGCATTTCGTTTGAGATTAGTAACTTCCATATTCACCAGTTTATATATTGGTCCCTCTAAACCACTTGAATTACACAGGGAATATTTATCTGGTTTGTATTTAGCCTGTCTTGCATTTTAAAAACAGTTCAGAAGTGTGAATAGTAAAGAAGAAATCTCAGAAGTTCCCAAGTTTTGAAGATTTGTTTTATATTCTAATACACTTTTCTTTTAGGGTTCTTACTCTAGAAAGAAAAAAAAAGCCTCAAGGTAAGACATTACTAAGCAGTGCTTCATGCACACACACACACAAAAAAAAACCAACAACTACAGCAAAAACAAAACAAAACAAAGGAATACATGAACGCATCCAGGCTGCAGAGCTCACAATTCCACAGTTACTTGTTTACCTTCTGGTAGCATTTGTTGCAAAAGTCTTATTTTCTAGGTTTAATGATAGAGATCAGGAAGTTTTGTATTACATATAGAGGAGAGATGTTTAAGTTCAATTCAATTATAGTTTGTTTTGTAATGGAACATATTTTCACTAGCAGTGGATTCTTTTTGCAGAAGTAAATATAACAGTTTATGTCTTGTGTAAAAATATTTCCATGTGTCAAAGCACGTAGAAGTGTTTTTTTAATGCTAGAGAGAGCTTTTCCTTTTTCCAGTGGGGACATATTAATTACACAGCTTATTATACAGCATTTTTCATATTTTAAATTGTTGCCAGGTCAGGCAAATCTTAAGGGGACAAGAAAATTAGTCTGAAGTGCCTACTTACATCATTATCTAAATGTCGTATTATTTCATACCGAGATGATATGCAGTCCCAAGACCTCAGTCCCCATACAGACTCCTGCTAGAAGAAATCTGAAGTCTCCTTGGTGTCTTAGGGATGCTTCAGGCACGTGTCCTCTTGCACACAAGTTCTGGTCGCTCATATCCTGGTGGTCATGACTATTTAAAAATATATATGTGTGTGTGCATCACACACACACATATACAAATGCTACCACTCATGATCTGCAGAAGTATATTACTTATCAACAACAGTACAATCAGGTGCTACAACCCAGAACTATTGGGATGTAGCGTAAACGTTCAGATTTTTCTTTTCACTTCCTCACCAGAAATTGCTTCCATAAAGTATCTTATTTGGAGATACATCTCTTTCCTTAGATGGTAGGGGACATTTGAATGTCCCTAAGGTGTCTGTTTATTGCAAAACTAAGTTTTACAAAAACCTAGAAACACATTTTGATCTCTAATATCTCTTCAACACTAGCATATAATAAAAGTGTATGATATATAACCAGTGCATTGTATGCCAAAGTGTCATGCTAATCTCATTTTCTCCTTAAAATCCACACTTCATGGACATTCTTTCAGCTTCCTTTCTTGCTAAGTCTTTGGTATATTGAAAATCCTCAAAACATACTGTTTCTATAAGAGGCTCAATACTGATACTAGCATACTAGTAGTATGCTACCACTTCTCTCTCTGAAGTAGGACAGTACTTTGACTGTCATTCATGCTGAGAAACACCTGAAGTACATTAAAAAAAAACTGATTTCTAGGTTACTTGTCCTCCAAACAACAGTTGATTCATTTCAGGAAAACACATTTTACTGTCATTACAGGCTAAAGTGGATATTTATCATCCCTTTGAAGAAGGGAGTTTCCTTTCTGCAGGTCCCAGTTTTTGTGACACTTAAATAAATCAGCAGCACTGAATAGTGCTCTAGTGTGTCACATATTAATAAAGACAAAATATTGGACAAGATAATAATGATAAATGAAGATGTAGAACAGAATGCCCTGATACAGGTAGACTAGCTTTTTCAGCATGGCTTGTAGGCGGGGTGAAACAAGAATCAGTACTCTCAGAAGTCTAAAGGCAAAGATATTGATCAATGTTTAGATTTAGAATATTGTTATGTAATGGGTTATAAATGAATTAATGCTACAAAATGTATTCTCAATACATATCAGTTATCACATGGTAGCTGCATTTTACTAACAAGTGTATTCATACAATCTTTCCTGGTTTCCACATGTGTCATACTTCCCAAACTAGTGGTTGTCTTCTGAAGAAATGATGGAATTAAGCCTTATACTCCCCTAAACATTTGTATTCTGACATGTTCTGTATTCGCAGCTCTTTACTTAAACCTATGTTATTACAGTCAGTAGTATACGGTATTCAGTTCAGTAATAGAAAAATCTGCTCCTGATATAACTGAAAGCAGAAAGCCATGTTAGCTGTAAGGAACTGCTGGCATTCAGCACTCAGTGCTGTAACCTGCACAAAGTACCTAACTGCTGTAGTTTTCAAAGACAGAAAATGCACATAAACAAAGCATTTGCATGATGCTGTTTAAAGGAAATGACTAGGAACACTTCATTCAACCCAATGCAGTAAGAAGAGGAAGCTGCAGGTGATCTGAGCTTAACAAAACAACTATTTTCAATGTTACTGCCTTCACGAAGGGAAAGTTTATCCATTTCTATATACCATAAAAGAAACAGAATCTGATGTTCTCTAGTGGAGAAGATAATCAACTTTCTAAAACAATTAATTCAGATCACCAAAGCAGAAAATGTAGTTGTCTTTCTTAATTGCAGTCAGCATAATATTTGCTACATATGCCGTCATCACCTCTTCTCTGGATTAAATGCAAATATTACAGCTGAGATATTTCATCAGTTGATACAAGATGCCAAGTCACACCACTTACACAACCTAGCTGTGGTAAACAAAAGTCTGCTCTTCTCAATACAGATTTGTTATTAAATCTACAGCAATCTCCAAACCAAATCAGTTCTGCTAAATAACTTGAGAAGCAGAAGAACCACAACGTAAGTGGTTGCTCTCAACATTGAAATCTTAGGAACACCAAAGAAATAGCTGTACAGAGTCTTAATTTTAGTTCTGAAGGAATTTGACTGCAAATATATCAAAACCTGTTAATAAGCACACCTCATTCTTTTTACAGACAGCATTTTTCTTCAATAGCTTGGCAGTTGCTGTGACCCTTCAGTTCAGCACCAAATACCTCATCAGATACAGAGGTAGAGGCCAAAAATTATACAGAGATACAGACATTCTAAGTCTTGAGCCTGTAAAGACATATACGCAGTCAAATATAAGTACAGTGATCTCGTGAGCTTAAGAGGAGTAGCTGCATACTCTTAGCAATTAAGGAAGGTTTTTAGATGAATGCACATAAGGTACAAATCAGGAAACAATCACTTATCAGTTGCTGAAAGAATCTGAAGATTGCAAAGCAATTTTTTTTTTAATCTTCTACATAGAGATAAACCTTTTTAAGCATCTTGAAATGTAATGTTCACAAATACAGTATTACTGTTTTCTGATTAGTTTTATTTTGTAAGAACCAGTACTCAAACTTCAAGATAAACCTCTTCACCTCACATCCCTGATTTGTATATCACTAGTACCATAGTGTTGCCTTGTGAAACTGGATTTCAGTGCAACATTGGAAATTGATCTACATTTTCTTGTGTTTCTTTTTTAAGTATAGTTATATAAGGTTAACCATCTCTTATTCTTACTAATGTGATTTTTTTCTTGAATTACTATATTTTCTTAGTACACAGTCAGCTTTACTTTACTTGATCCCCACCAACATCACAGGATTCAGCAAAAGTCACGCAGAAAACGTTACTTACACCCTATAATAGCTCATTCCTTAAGCAGTACACTACTCTTAATTGCATAAAACATGTATACCATTCATCCTATCTAGCCTCAAGAAAACATTAAATTACAAGCAAATCTGATTATTGTTTGAAAAAAAAACAACAACAACAACAACAACAAGTACTACACAATTAGTCATGTTCTCAGAGTAAATATTTTAGGGCTAAAGGATACAGGATTAATCTGGCTCATGGATCTGATGCGTAGCCTTCTATGTAATTAGGATTACAATTTTATAAGATACAAATTAATAAATAATCCTTGCTTATAAAAGCAACAATTATGTTTTACATGAATCTTTTCTTATGTGAAGTAGTTGCCGTCCTACTTAGGAATAATTGATTGGTTACCAAATTTGCTCAGTCAGGTAGACTGCTGGACTGGGTTCTTACTTAATCATGCTTCCAAAGGGCACACATTTATGCTGATTATCAGAATGAGCTTCAAAATCCTAATCAAAAATGATATGGCAAGAAAAAGTGTTCATAGTATTTCTGATAAAGAAATTAAATGAAACTTAAGTCTCATATTTAAAAGTAACTTTCAACACAGTACACATAGAATTTAAAACCAAAGCAGAACGGCTACACGAAACAGAAAACACAAAGCATTTCAGGTTAGAAATGCACGTTATGAGTCCCTGTTATTTCCACCAAGAAATGATAATTTTCTTCAATTTAATTTTAATTTAAAATTCAAAATTTAATTTTTTGAAGTTAACTGGAATGTGAATAAATGAAAACGTATAGGTCAAAATGCAAAGTACAAAGAACCAATAAGCCTTTCTACTATTATTCCCTTCTATCTGCATGTAGTTCTATTAGATATTATGATGGATTGTACAGGTTGCTTGCTAAGTTTACTCTACAGCCACATCTACTACTTATCTACCAGATCTATATAAAGACAGTGGGACAGCTTTTCTCATAAGCAGACACAACCCTCTGGTGAAGGCACGTCCCCCAGGGCTGCTGTACCTTCTCCACCCGCACAGGTGTCTTACAGTCAGACAGTAGGCCGGGGACAGACCAAGCAAGTCAGTACCTACTGCATAGACAGATTTACATTGCTCTAAGCAGTAGAACGAGCAGATCCACATCTAAAATCAGAGGGGACACCGCATAGCTTTTTGCAACCCAGGGCCTAGGAGGGTACTAGGAAGAAACACCATCTATCTAACAAGGATTCTGCAGGCATTAAATAACTCATGTTTTTTTCCACTTTATGTAATGGGTCTGCATTCATCTCCTGAGTACCTTAATAAAATTCACCCTTTAAAGACTGCAGTTATCCTAAGTTCAAGGAAAAGATAGAAACAGCTCAATTTCAGCTATCTCTGATCAACCTCAGAAAATCCCATCTCAGATAGACACGGGGTTTGAAATGGCTTCACGCGTCACACTTCACAGCTCTCAGGAACATATAAAAGTTTCCTCTCTATCTGTTTCCAGCACAACACAAAGAGCACTGAGTCCATGAGGCATACACTGAGTGCTTTGACAGAAAGAACTGAGTGACTGGTGAGGCTTACATGCATATCCACACAAGAATAATTTTCACAATGCAATGAGCCAGCACAGCACCAGAGACACTGTGCCTCTGGCCCCAGATGAGAGCCTCCTAACACAGCACTCCACCACACCACAGCCATATATTACTATTGCTCACAAAACCTATACCTGCATACCCTCCAAGGCTTCCTCACCCTCCACAAAGCTCCAGCTACACTCTCTCTCTTTGCCCTGCCTCTTCCTGATTTTTTATCCCCATCAGCTGAGCCTTCTGCCAGCTGCCCTGTCTCATTCATGAGGTTAACCCTTGTCTCTCATGGCACATTTGGTCAAAATTAGCAGTGGCTACTTTATGTTTTAAATATTTTCTCTAAAACATGCATATTAATACAATGTAATCAGCATAATTAGTAAAAAATACATTTATTTTGTTATCTAATTTTATTTTTTAAGTTTCTGTTGAATTCAAAATGAAGCATGGTTCTGGAATTCAAAACACAGAAGCTTTGAATCAATAAGATTATAATAGTGAAAGACATCACTTGCACTTCCTTTCTTTCTGTTTCTTCCTTTCTTTTATTCTTTTTTTGATTGACATCACTGCACTTACTAATATATCTGAGCTATTGCCGGAGTCTCTTGCAAAGGGTGCGTTCATTAAATTTTAAAGCTTGGGTGTGCAGTGAGTGACTGCCTGTGAAATGAAAGCTCTGTTCTAGTGAGATTCAAAGCTGAATACAAGCTCAAAGGAAAATTGCTTCTCTTGTCAAATCTTTCTGAAAACTTTGAGCAGATTTCTGCTTAATCATCTTCAAATTCACTTGTCTCCTGAATTAGAGATGCTTTTTTGTAGCAAAAGCAAGATTGTTTTGTATTATTGCTGAACTCAGGTACCGCTTGCACATTGATTGTTAATAACTGGAGGCCTTCATATGAGACAGTCTCAAAAGTGAAGTGTTTCTGTGACTTCAGGAAAAAAAAAAAAGTAATCTACATATATAAATAAACATGACTTTCCTATTTTTTTCAGGCTGTGGCTATGCATGTCTAGTTAGAAAACACATTTCACAGGCTTGTTGGGAGAGTATTATGTCAAGTACTTTATCACTAAATGTACCGAGCTTTTTATATCTTTGAACTAATTCCCTCTAATCTAATAGGTAGTGTTTAATTAAGACTAATCTTTCCTAACTAAAAGGAAAACATCACAAAAGAGAAGACTAATGGTCATCCCTCACACATAGGCTGCCCTCTGACAAGGTCTGCAGATTTTTCAATGTGAATCCATTTGATGAACTTACTGTCCACCTTTACCGCTCTTGCCCAATGTCATACTTGTACAGTCCATCAAAGTAACTGTTCATGAAGAGGTGTATTGTAGTGGTGCTTGCTGCCAGGGTGAGAAATGAAGCTACACTGCTGAACAACACTGTGGCTGAATGCTTTTCCTTCTTCCCCTGAAGGTAAGTAAGAAACAAATAAAGAAAAAAAAGTTACAATATTAAGGAATATTGCTAAAAAATACTGCTCACACCTCCTGTTGTTAATCTCTTTCTACCTTTCCTAATTCAAAGAAAGACCAGAATGTTTGTTGGAATAAGAATAAAAGTGCAAGGTCAGCTGCTGAGAGCGCTGAGTCAGTAGCTGACATTCTGTAGTTACACTGCTCTCAGCAGGGCTACCCAGATGGACACCTCCTGTCTACTGCAAAAGCACTTAACAGAATCCCTGCAGGGATCCAACACAAACTTTGGTGGCCACACTAATTGACTCATTCTCCCCTTGTACTACTTCTCCTCACCCAAGGGCACACAATTCGCATCTTACATCCTACAAACTGCACTGATTCTGTAGCTCAGAGAAGGGCAGGCCATGAAGATATCCAAATGATTAAAAAAAAAATCAGAGTTCTTTCCATGAACATCAAGAAAATTAACGAAAAACCACAGTTATGGTTTGCCCAAGTAATCAGTAGAATGTGATGACCAAGGAAAATATCAAAATTTGAGCCCACTAGGAATTATTGATGAGCAGAATCAATAAAATAAACAAATGAAAAGAAATGAAATGAAATGAATAGAATGGAATAAAAAAATGACTAAATTTAACTAACCCAAAGAAAGGCAAACCATTCCATATTAAATATAATTAACTGCTGGATTGTATTCAGCTTATGCAAGAATTGCACCAAATTTTCTACTGAATTCAGCGCTGCTGTTTCTCAGTTGTGTCTAACAAGCATAAAAGGGTAATAGAATTGTTATAATTATCCACTATAATATGGAAAAAGAAACACATATTTGCAAAATTTGACTATAAAATAGAATTAGAGATTGTGTAAATATCTATTGAATTTAACAGAAAGTTGTAAAAAGATTTTAATTGTTTATGTGATTTTATAAGATTTAATGCTTGATAATTGTTTTTGATTGATTACTTGTGCTATACTATTATAAAATGTATATTACTGTAAGGAATTGTCTTCCTTCTACTTTTCTATATGCTGTTCAGTTGATAGTGAAAATTGAATAATTTGAAGGTTCATAAAATCTGATTCTAAGAACACAGTTTATGCTGATAGTGTCTTTAAGAGTTTCTGTATTTGTCATCTTATCAGAATGTTCCTAAAGTAATACCTGCATAGTCATTTGGCAGAGATTGATATGGTAGAGACCTGTCACTAGGAGTCCCTTTTTTTCTGATCTTTTTGTCCTCTGATCAGTTTTTGTTCAGCAACAACTTCACTACCTTTCCCTGACAAATGTTGTTTCCTAAGTACCATAATGAAACAACATTGACCACTGATTCTTTTTTTTCCTCAAAATGTCCCTCCTGTTTTGTCGCATATTTATTTTCACCTGTTGCTATTGTGATCTCACCCAGCCAGAATTGGTGATACATGTAAGTATATGCAGCTACTGGGGAATCAGCTGTTACCTGCCACACTTGGATTGCCACAGAAGTAAGGGCATGATGTGTGTCAACCCATTTTGAAGTATTTTCAAGTACGGAGATGTTCAGGACTGGACTGGATGGGGCTTTGAGCAACCTGGTCTTGTGGGAAGTGTTCTTGCCCGTGGCAGAGGGGTTGGAACAAGATGATCTTTGAGGTCCCTTCCAAACCAAACCATTCTATGATTCTACAATTCTATGATTTCTGACTGTGAGTTCACAGGAAAGTTCCCAGGATTTAGATTTTGCCAACCTGATTCCTCTGGAGCTGCAAAAATATAGCAAGATTCAACTGTGTTTTGTTGTGTGTTAAACTCTTCCACTTCTCTAGACCTTTAAATGTGGTTGGACTGAGAGAGACAGAGATAGAGAGAGAGAGAGAGGTAACACATACAATGAATTACTTTGAACTGCTGGAAGTAGATATCAACTTTTTCAGGTGTTTATTTTCTCAACATGTAAATACTAGTGCTGATCTAACTACATATGCCATATTTTATTTTTTATCTTCACCCCATGGTGTGATTATACTGTTTGATTTTTTTTCCCCTGAAGGCCTTTGTACTTAATTGACAGACAGAGTAATGCCTCCATGCATCTTGTAAGGGCCTCGGGATCTCTGGAGCACATTGAGCCTTATCTTAACTCTATTTCCACACTTTGGAGGTTTGTCCATCACTGATATTATCAGAATTACTTCTTTCAGTGCCTCAGGAGAAGAAAAAAGTTTGAATATCATCTCCACTGATCTACTGAGGAATATTAAAGGCAGTGAGGATAAAGATATAAATGAACTTGAAGAATGTAGATAAGTTTCCACAGTGGTGTACTGGAATGTTTTGCTCATGACTATCTCTGTCTCTTAATTTGCACTCTTTTATTCTGCAGAAAAAGGAGCTGCAATTCATAGCTATCTTTCTTTGTTTCTTATCCATTCCCTCAAGATCTTCCCATCACAGAAGTTTTAATTGTATTGTCAGTATTCGTTAAACTGCGCTTTAACTTGAAATTCATTTTCTGTCATGAATGGAAAACTAAAAAATCAGATCTCCTTTAGGAAAATTATTTGAATTACTTTAACCATGAGAATGGTTTTATTTATTTATTTATTTATTTAGAGACTGAAAAGAGATAACAAATCTAAATTTTTAAACACATACAAAAATTGACTTAAACAATAATATGAGCAAAGAAAAGTAGATGGCAGAGAAAGGAGAGAGAACAAAAGGCCCTGAGAAGTGGGGAAGAAACTGCCAAAATGAAATAATCTACTGCTGTCAGTAGCTTGACCAACAAGAAAAATCATTTCCTGATTCACTCTGTTGTGCTTAGCATGGGCTGACCATTGCAATACAGATGGAAAGAGCAAGAAAAAAGCCACAGAGCATGCAATGAGATGGCAGTGAGGCACATCAAGCAAGCACTCCTTCTTGTAGACTCCTGATGCCATTTTAAATCAGAGATTGGTGTATTTACAGAGTTAACATCAAAAAGAAAATAGTAAGCCTCACCTGACTCAAACTCCATTTTAGTTTAATCTCTGTCAGCCTGTTTTTCTCAGCTCTGGCCCTAGGGTGCAAGGAGAACATGGTCAGCCAGGCGCCTACTCAGGTGTCCTCAGAGAGGATAAACAGCATAAAAATCCAGTTTATGGGAACGAATATATCTGTATTCAACAACACTTGGCAGAGAAGTTAATTTACAATATTCTCCATTTAACCAAATAAGAGAGAGCATTGTGTTCTCCAAAGTATAGTTATCCATTAGGTTATACATATCCTTTTATGTGTAGGATCATTATAACTTCTCCCTCAAGTATTTTACATTCTTGAATGTACTGTATTTTAATTTCAGTTTTAATATTTAATTTTGTTTATATATTTAAATTTAATCCAGCAATTGGAGAAACCTGACTGATTTTAATCATTTTTGTTATAATTTCTGAACTATATGTTCGACTGTTCTTTCTGCTGATTTACAGCAGCTGACAGATGATTAAAGCTTAATGTGTCCAGTCACCAATAAGTTATTTCCCTTTCTGCATTCACTGATTAACAGGAAAGGTGAGCAATGAAAGTTCAGACAGACTGTAGCAAATTAGTTGAGTTTGCCACTGTGAAGAGAAAGCATCAATTCCCATTACTAAAAAGAGAACAAATAGTGCCAAAGTGTCAAAATGTTGACTCTCACAGAATCCTTATCCAGTTATGGATTTGATTTTCTTTTAGATAGCAGGACATGATTATGATGTGCCATTCAACAAAATGTGTGATTTATTTGTTTGTTTGTTTTTTCTTTGCAGATATAAAGGTGCTTTAATGGTGTGCAAAATTCATATAACCTATGATGGGATGGGATGACATGGGATGGCATGGGATGGCATGGGATGGCATGGGAAGGGAAGGGAAGGGGAGTTCTCAAGCATTGCTCACTTTTTCCAGTTATTCCACTTTTGCAAAAAAAAATAAAAATAAAAAATGGTACTTTCCTTGAACAAACAAGATATTATGACAGCTAGAAAATAGAAACAGAAAAACTGTGAGTGGGTCTCCTGAATACATGAGAAAAACTAATAGAACAACACTTGGACCATTGCCATAATGTAAAAAATCATGGAGTCAAAGACAAAATTTTAAATCTAAATCGTCGGGAACTGGTTTGGCTTTTAGCATAAGAACAAAAATTCTGGATTTATTTGTTGTGGCTTAACCTTTCAGGCAGCTGAACACCACAGAGCCACTTGCTCACTCCTCTCCAAGTGGAACGAGGGAGAGAACTGTAAACAAAATAGAACTCATTGACTAAGATAAAAACTATTTACTAAGACAGAAAAGGAAAATGAAAACAAAAATGTAATGATAACTATATATATTCTTAAAAATGATCCTGCTCTGAACAAGGATGCAAATTCCTCTTCACACAATGAGTAGCCCCTTCATTCGTATACCACAGCGTATACGAATGTATACTGGACAGTCCCTCTTTATGTCAGTTTTAAGGAGGCAAAGTAACTGACTATGTGCTATGACAGTGCTTAAAAGGCTGTAGGGTTTCTCAGGATCCAAGCTCAGGAAAAACAAAAATTGAAAACAGGAGGCTGTATATGTTACCTGTTCACAATAATAGAAAATGCCAATTTTCACTTGTACAGTATTTCATAAAACGTTTTCCTTTCAATCAATTCACTTTAGACTTCCCTTTTCTCCATTGAAAATTAGGCAAAAACAGAGCTTTTAATTTTATGTGGATGTTGCTAGTAGTTTTTTTCTTTCTTTTTTTTTTTTTTTTTTTTTTTCAGTGTCTCTAGAGAACTGCATTATTGCAGAATGCCAGCATTCATTGAATTTGAGCAGTTTGCTTCCTCTGAACACTCCTCTAGTCTCTAGTGAATTGTTTTACACAGTATTGTATCTCTATCATGTAGTCTAATCCAATTTAATGGTTTCACAAAATGCTTATGATCGCACTAAGTGCCACACAGGTAAATTAGATCAGTGTAGAAAATAAAGAATCAATGTAACAGCTTTTAACAGCTTCCACTTATGATATTCTGTACTTGAGATATTTTTTTTAAATAGTTCCTGTTGTGGATGGAAAAGATAAATGAATTAATGACACCAGAATCTGATCAGAAACAGTTTTGCTTGCTCTTATAACTTGACTGAGGAATGCTCAACCAGGAATCTCTTATTTAAATCCAGAGGACCCATTAGACAGAGAGCAGTCTCTTCTGACTGAAGATATTCAGAGGATTCTCATGCACAGGCTTCTCTTTCTTAATCCCTAGTGATGTTCATGGGTTCAGATATAACTGTACTGGGATTATATGAGTCAATTTGTTCCAATTTGGCAACTCATCACACAAGCACTTGACTCATGTGTAGATATGGAGAAATGTGCACATAACCATTATGCAAATTTAGGTGCCTTCGGAAAGAGTAAAGAGAACTCATATTTCTTGATTACATCTCTCATGGGACAGTAACTGAACAATATCCTTTCTCTCTCATTAAGCTGAAATCCTATTTCAGTGTAAGCTAAGCTTATTAAGATTCCTAGGTTTGTCACTGTTCAGTTTAGCTAGCAGACAACATTTTGAGAGAAACTACTGCTTGTCTGGCAAATACTTAAACTCAGTATTTGAAATCATCATTGCCTAGTCAAATACTCCCAGTAATTTAAGGCAGAACACAGTTGGAATTCTCATCTAGCAGAACTGGGCAGATGATGCACTTTTAAGATGTTAAATTTTTTTTATTTTTTTTTCCTGAAAGGATGTTTGCGGTATGTTAGCTTTGTCAAGCTTTGATTTAACTAACTAATGTTAGAACCTTGTGTCTTGGCTGTGATGCTATATAATCTAATGCAATATTTGCACTCTGTTGCAATATTTGTTCTGGTGACTATCTGTATCTGCAGAAATAACTCCTGCTATTGTCATATCTAAATGCTGTAATAAAATAAAAAAAGTAAAAACAGAGATAAAATCCTGGTGTGTGAGATGCAAGCAAATTTCATTTGTCTCAGTGTCTTTGAGCCTAAACATGTATGCATAGCATCCACGTTTTTTAAGAGTCTCTTGAGCAGACAATCAGGAATCCATGAGATTACATTTCTTGCTTCAGTAAATGTTTGGGAATGTATTGACCCACTTCAGCTCATTTGGGATTATTTTAATTCTTGAAAGAATGAGTAAAAGAGAAATGCATTTAGCAGGCTACACCTAAACTATAATATTGTGATTCTTGAGAAGGAAAACAGTGACAAGTGACTAATAAGCAATGCATATAGAGTTATGCTCTTTTATTATACACTCTCTGAAGACACTGGGCCTCCTTCCTTCTGCACTGTTTGTGTTGCAGTGATGCAGAGAAGGAATGCAGTGCCTCCTCATTTCCAACAACATATGACGCAGCCTTAGAACTCCATAGACAGTTTGTCTGGGGAGCTTGTAAGACCTGAATGCATGTTGCAGCCATGATTTTATTCCATGTTTTTCACTCTGAAAATAATAATTATTTACAAACTCCCTCATGATCTTGAGCTCAGTTGAAAATGCTGAAGTATTTTGCTAACAGAATAAGAACAAACCTTTATACTTCAGAAATTTACAGGGTTTTTTTTCACTCCCCATTTTTTTTCTATATGGCAAATGATTCAACTCTTCATCTTTGAGACAAATGCAATAGCAATAACCCAAATGTTTTATTTCAGCTATTTTCATTTCCACATACCCTGTTTTCACTGCTAGATTTGGTCATGTTCCAAGATCATAACTGCCCTACGTCAGGGATTTTCTTTCAAAGTGCTGTGGGATCTAACCTTGAAATATCTATCTAATAAACCAATATTTTAAAATACTTTTTTTACAGATTAGCCACTTGTTCTATCTGTCTTTTTAAGGGGATGTTTACATCTCTAGAGTACTACTGAGTACTACTGTGTTCAACTCATTTTCACCATTACTCAGTCTGTGTGGTGGAATTTCAGGATGGTGCATCCTCCACCCTGTATCAATTTTGGGAATAGCTTTGTCTTGACACTTAAGTGATTAAGGCAACATTACTTTGCTATTTAAAAAATGCTTAAAACTGTGAAGCTATAGGGATTTGTATGAAACTTCCTTAAATATGTCAAAGATTTTGTAGTTCCAGCATTATCCATGAAAGGTAGAAAATGTGAAACATAAGCTCTGTCCTCTGCGGGCAGAACGCCGCTGGCAGCTAAAACCGAAGGAATGGACTTCGTTACCCTACATCTCCAAAACAGCAATAGTTGCAAAAGTCACAATATTGCCTGAAGGTTATTTCTTATCTTACCAAATGCCTAGAGGGGACAGTCAGTCTTTGTTCTCTCACATATGCTGAGATATATTTCCTATTTCACTTAGTAAGGGAAGGAAATATTTTTTAATGTATATTTTTACCTCTCTAGAAATGTGTTTATATAAAATTTCATATCAGTACGAGAACGCAAATACAATGAATATACAGTGACAGAGAGCAGGTCTGGTTTAAGAAACATTATTCAGCATTGAATATTTTCATGCTTACTGACTTATTTGCATCACATAAAAATATACCTTCCTAACTAATGTAGTGGTTATACAGAAGATCACATTAAAGAAAGCAAAGAGTGCAACAACTGCTTGCCTATTTTTCTCCATTAAAAAAGGTTGAAGACTTAAATTTAACTTTAATCCAAAGAATTAAAATCTGTCCTATTTTATCAGTTTGAAAGTGTGTATGGTAGAAAGCGTTAATAACAGTTCTAATAAAGACTTCTGGTAGAATTTCAACAATCTTCAGTCTTGGTGCTTAATGTCAGAGAACCAAGCTTCTCTAAGCTTCTACTGCTTAGAGCAAACAGGAATGAAACCCATCTACAGCTGAAGCATGAATACAGTCAGACAACGATGACATCAAATATAACAGAAATACTTTATGCTTTCTTATGAACTATGCTGTATATGCCACCCCATTGTTAGACCAAAGAAGGAACATTATTCTTTCACATGAAAAGTAAATGTCCTGGCCTAAGACACGAGTTGAGAGATAACAGTCTATCACTTTAATAGCTCGTCTCATGTATCAAAATGACTTGAAATGAAGAGTCAACTATTGCAATGCCAGTGTTGCTCAATTGCATATTTTATAGGTCAAAAGCTTCCAAGCTTTAGTTCTAACATTATTCCAACCCCAAAACCATCATGAATAAATGCTGTTTTTTAAAGTAAAAAATAACATGTACTAAATGCTCTGGAGGCTTCATTAAACATTTTGATTCAAAACAAGAGGCAAAATGGAGGGAAACATCCTGTGAGTTGTAAAAAAGATGGAGGTGTACAGTAGGAAGGGCTTTACAACTTTAAGGATAGCCAAACTGCCAAGTCAATTTGAGAAGCTGAGCTTTCTGCCACAAGAAAACAGAGAGTAGGAGCAACCCATTGGAATGTAATAGTCTACCAGTTTCCATATAGGCAAATGGCATTCAAAAGAAGCAATGCATCTAGGAATTAACATGACATGGTCAGCAATAGCCTTCACTCCAGTGCCTATGATAAAGACAGAAATGTTCATGAATACTTCCTCTGCTAGGTCTGACAGGAATAGGAAATCAAACAACAAGCCAGACTGGAAAAAAATGGTGGGTAATTTACTAGTAGAGAAAAGGAGAGGAAAAGTACAGAAATAACTATACTGTTAGAAATTTAACTTCTCCAAATAACATGCACTAATAGATATCCCAGCATGTGACCCAAGTGTCATTCATTTCATTCAACTTAGCTTCCAATACTGCTATGACACTCTTCAGTGCATGACCTATCCTTGCCTTCATATCCTCTAGGCTACTTGAGATCGGGCTCTTTGTTCAGATGTCCCCAAAATTTTCTGCCTAGCATTTGTTTCATGCTTCCTTTTGTGATCTGCTTCAGTCAGGAAATATATTTTTTTCTGTCATAATTCCAACTCTCAAAGCATTTATATCAAAGTTCAGAAGGACCTGGCCATAGCGCACCTGCTTTTATAGCAGTGGGAAGTTGTCACTTCAACAGTCAGGGCATCTGGGTTCTCTCTGCGCTGGAGGATTGACAGGACCCAAGAAAAAAGCCATTCCCTGCCACCGCAAGATTCTGTCATTTCCACTCTTCTGTGAAGTAATAGTGATTTCTGCCTCTCATGTTTCATCTAGACAGAAACAAGTGCTCCTGGCTCACCACTTCCATTGATCTCAGACCTCTTTTTGCTCTGATATGAGGGCCAGGAGTGAGCTTGGACTGAGAGCCAATACACGTCTGAGACACTGCAGATCAGCAGGACCGCAGCCTTTCAGACTTTGGGGAGAGATACTACTCTGGAGTCCCACCAGGGACAAGGATGAGTGTTGCTCCTGCAAGCACACCAGAAAGATGCTCTTTCTCCCCAGAGAACCTAGCAGCAGCTTTAAGAAGAGGAAAAAGAGAAGAATAAGGACGCAGCATCAGAAATACCACTTTCCACTACATGACATGAATATTTCTTAAGTTATTTTCTAATACATTTCTAGACTTGCCTTTCTTTGCATTTTCTTTTGAGAAAAAAATCTTCTTTGTGAGTACAGCATACTCTTACAACACTAGTGAGAATACTGCTTGTGATGAAAACAAGCAAATATGCAGCCATCATATTATTCATTTTATGTTTATCCAGATCACAGCAATATTTATAGTGACTGCCTATATGCAATTACAATTTAAACTAAAAGAGCTAGTATGCTGATTTGCATTTCAAGTAATATCTGACTTTCTTTCTAATAATGCTGTGAGGAATATTAACATTTCTCCTGTAAGTCTGTTTTTAAAAAACAGCCAATTAAAAACTTCAGTTATACACTGCTGCCCATGGGGACATGTACTGGAGGAAACTGACCCTGAAGGATGGACTTTATGGCGTGGAACAATGTTGGAGCAGTGGTTGAAGGGCCGCAGCCTGTGGAAAGCCTAAGTGAGGATCAGTATGAGAAGGATGGCAACCCATAGAGGGACCCTCAGGTGGAGCAGGAGCAGGGAGTGACCATGGAGGAGTGGCAAAGATTAAGCGGACTTACTCATACCCCCATTCCCTGTTCCCCTGCTCCACTTGGGGTGAGGAGGTCAAAAAGGGTAAATTGGAGAAAGGTGATGTTTTTTCTTAGTTTCTCACTGCTCACTGTTGCAAGAGGCAACAAATTACACTAACCTCTCTTACGCTGTCTGTTTTGCCCACGATGGTGATTGGTGAGCAATCTCCCTGTCTTTATCTCAACTCATGAGCCCTTTTCTGACATCTTTTCTCCCCTTGTTCCTTTGAGGAGGGGGACTGAGAGAGTGGTGTGGTGGAGCTGAGCTGCCCATCAGTGTGAAACCACTACAGTGAGTTTCACAGGCGTCACCTTCCTGCTTTTTGGCATTTTCCTGGAAAAGGAAAATAGGACAATAACAATCAATTTTATAAGTTACATTACATTGTTGGTTTTGAATTTTATGATCCTTCTATTCTATAGAATCTTTTATTCTATAACTCCTGGAGTGAGAAAAAAATTCAGAAAGCTTCCCCAAATAAAATAGTGTTATTACTAAGAGCACAGCCTTTTTAACAAGTGCCAACTGACAATGCCAATTATTCTAGCTGCATACAGAAGATATAATAACATCTTGTGAAGAGTGTGGTGTTCAAATACTGTTACAAAATTTAATTACATAAAAATATGGGCAATGACTCTGCAAAAATAATTACTACTATTTGTCTGAGCTTATCAGTTTTGTGAATTTTGAGACAGGTGTTGATGATGTCAACCCATTAATGTCAATACAACTAACTATGAACTTCAGTTTCCTGATGTATTTTTGATGACAAATGTTGAAAGTGAATAATCCAGTGCATCAACTGGGACAATACAAATGCATTAGCTATATACCTAGCACTAGGACAGGCAATTCTGCTGTGGATTCAATCTTATTACCAGTTTGGGGAGGAAGTTTGCTGCTGCAAACTCTATTGCATATTTAATGACATAAGGAATCTCCTTGGATCAATTAAATTTTTTGTTTACTTTTCTGTTGGGTGAAGTTGTTTCCCAGTTTAGCACTGCTTACTGCAGTTTAGCTGCTAATGGGAGATTTATCACTCATATCTTTTCAGCAGTCATAAATCTAATGTATTCAGCAAGCTGTTTCTTACCAATAAAATAGTGTATGATCAATTTTTAAGCTGCTAAATATTATTGACTGTTAGATTCAAACTCTCATAGTTTCTATATCCAGAGTTTATGATGTCTGACACATTGTGTGGAATATATTTTCTTTATTAACATACTTTGCTGTGTGTTGTCATAAGTTTAGAAATAGCATACGGACTGCAAAAGCATATATTAACTTTTAATACATCTTGGGTAAGTGTTTTTCTATTTGGGTGTTTTTTTGGTAGAATGCCACAGAAGGACTTAGTCTTGCCAAAGAAATGACTGCTAGTGAAGCTGCTCCAATAGGGAATTTGACCTGTAACAACAATCTCCCTGTACAGGGAGAATTTTTTTTTTTTTAATCTTGTATCTATTTGGGGGAGTAAATTTAATTCATGTTTCTGCTGACACAAGTTGTGCCTTAGAAGGCAGAAACCACAGTTCTGATGGCTAGTACAGTTACAGAATCACAGAATCACAGAATCACTAAGGTTGGAAAAGACCTATAAGATCATCCAGTCCAACCATCCACCTATCACCAATGGTTCTCGCTAAACCATATCCCTCAACACAACATCCAAACGTTCCTTGAACACCTCCAGGGACGGTGACTCCACCACCTCCCTGGGCAGCCCATTCCAGTGCCTGACCACTCTTTCAGAGAAGTAGTATTTCCTAATATCCAGCCTGAATCTTCCCTGGCACAGCTTGAAACCATTCCCTCTAGTCCTATCACCAGTTACACGAGAGAAGAGGCCGACCCCCAGCTCACTACAACCTCCCTTCAGGTAGTTATAGAGAGCAATAAGGTCTCCCCTGAGCCTCCTCTTCTCCAGACTGAACAATCCCAGCTCCCTCAGCCGCTCCTCATAAGGCCTGTGCTCCAGACCCCTTACCAGCTTTGTTGCCCTTCTTTGAACACGCTCCAGGGCCTCAATGTCTTTCCTGCAGTGAGGGGCCCAGAACTGGACACAGTACTCAAGGTGCGGCCTCACCAGAGCTGAGTACAGGGGGACAATTACTTCCCTGCTCCTGCTGGTCACACTACTTCTGATACAAGCCAGGATGCCATTGGCCTTCTTGGCCACCCGGGCACACTGCTGGCTCATGTTCAGCTGAGCGTCAACCAACACCCCCAGGTCCATTTCCTCTACACAGTCTTCTAGCCACTCCGCACCAAGCCTGTAGCGTTGCTTGGGGTTGCTGTGGCCAAAGTGTAGGACCCGACATTTGGTCTTATTAAACCTCATCCCATTGGCTTCAGCCCAGCTATCCAGCCTGTCCAGATCCCTCTGTAGGGCCTCGCTACCCCCAGGCAGATCGACACTTCCAGCCAACTTGGTGTCATCTGCAAACTTACTGAGGGTGCACTCAATGCCCTCATCCAGGTCATCAATAAAGATATTGAAGAGGACAGGCCCCAGCACCGACCCCTGGGGAACACCACTCGTGACCAGTCGCCAGCTGGATTTAGCTCCATTGACCACCACTCTCTGGGCCCGGCCCTCCAACCAGTTCCTTACCCAGCCAAGAGTGTACCTGTCCAAGCCACGGACTGCCAGCTTCTGCAGGAGAATAGTGTGGGAGACAGTGTCAAAGGCTTTGCTGAAGTCTAGGTAGACTACATCAACAGCCTTTCCCTCATCCACCAGGCGGGTCACTAGATCATAGAAGGAGATCAGGTTGGTCAAGCAGGACCTGCCCTTCGTGAACCCATGCTGGCTAGGCCTGATCCCCCGGTTGTCCCGCACTTGCCGCATGATCTCCCTCAAGACAATCTGTTCCATAACCTTCCCTGGCACCGAGGTCAGGCTAACAGGCCTGTAGTTCCCCGGGTCCTCCTTACAGCCCTTCTTGTAGATGGGAGTCACATTGGCAAGCCTCCAGTCTTCTGGTACTTCACCAGTCAACAAGGAGCGCTGATAGATGATGGAAAGCGGCTCGGCTATCACCTCCGCCAGTTCCCTCAGCACTCTCGGGTGAATCTCATCCGGCCCCATGGACTTGTGACAGTCCAGTTGGAGTAGCAGGTCTCTGACTGTTTCCTCCTGAATCATGGGTGGTTTAGTCTGCTCCCCAGCCGAGACTACCAGGTCAAAAAGTGGAGTACCCTGAGGATAACTGGTCTGACCTTTAAGACAGACATAAAGAAGGCATTCAGGACCTCTGCATTTTCCTTATCCTCAGTAGTCGCATTCCCAGCCTCATCCAGTAAAGAATGAAGATTCTCCCTGGTCCTCCTCTTACTGTTGATATACTTGTAAAAGAGTTTCTTGTTCCCTTTTACCTCAGCGGCCAGGTTGAGTTCAAGCTGGGCTTTTGCCTTTCTGATTTTCTCCCTGCACATCTTAACAAATTCTTTGTATTCTTTCCGGGTTGCCTGTCCCTTCTTCCACAGGAGGTAGATTCTCTTTTTCTCCTGGAGCCTCAAGGATAGCTCCCTATTCATCCACACCAGTCTTCTTCCCCACCGGCTCATTTTGCAGCTCAGGGGGACAGCCTGCTCCTGCGCCTTTAAGACTTCCTTCTTGAAGAGCAACCAGCCATCTTGTACCCCTTTATTCTCTAAGACTGAATCCCAGGGGACTCCCCCTACTAGTCTCCTGAACAATTCAAAGTCTGCCCTCCGGAAGTCCAAGGTAGCAGTTTTGTTGTTCCCCCTCCTGACTCCACCAAGAATCCTCCACATCTTCCACCAGACCTTCTCTGTTTGTGAACAGCAGGTCTAGCGGGGCAGCTCCTCTCGTAGGCTCTCTCACCAGCTGCATCAGAAAGTTATCCTCCATACACTCCATAAACCTCCTAGACTGCTTTTTCTGCGCTGCGTTGTATTCCCAGCATATGTCAGGGAAGTTGAAGTCCCCCATAAGGACAAGGGCTGGCGATCTCGCAGCTTCTGCCAGCTGCTCATAGAACACCTCATCTGTCTCTTCATCCTGGTTAGGCGGTCTATAGCAGAAGCCCACCAATATGTCTGACTTGTCAGCCCTTCCCCTGATCTTTACCCATAGGGATTCAACCTTATCATCCCCAGCCACAAGCTCAGTAGCATCAAAGCACTCTCTAACATACAGAGCCACACCGCCACCCCTTCTTCCTTGCCTATCCTTAGTTAAAGCGACATCTGACTATTCACTCCTTTCTAGGACTTCAAATTCTTCAGAACAGGAAGTTGGTGGAAAGGATGCAGATGACAACCAAGATGGGAAAGACTCAAGCACTTTCACTTGTGTATCCGAAATTAGCAATACATTCTGAATACGAATGAATTCATAAATTCACATGAAGAAAATAAATAGCATTCCATGTAATTGTTTCCACTTTATCAAGTGTTATTGTTCATGATATTCTAGACTTTACCAGAGGGAAAAGAAAGGTCAACAGACACAGGGAAAATAACAGTGATAGAGGTTTCACTTGTTTTCTTGTTTAAACTTGAATTCTTTTCAGCGCAAGTAAATGCATTAAGCACTGATGTAGGCTACCAGTCTTCAGGAGTAGTACAGTTTATACTCTCATTTATAGAAACACTCTGAGCATTTCAAATACTGAGAGAGTGACTGGGCATCATTCTGCTTGTGGGAGGAGCATGCATCACAATTTTTGTGTGCATGTCATTTCTTCAATTATTAAACTGTTTTTATCGCAACTCATGAGCTTATCTTGCTTTTTTGCTTTCATTTCTTCCTCCTGTGTTGCTAGGGGCAGCAAATGAGCAAGAGGCTAGATGAGTGCCTAGATGGTGGCTGTCTATAGTCAACCCATCGCAGTCACTTAGGGCCCTGTTTTTCATGACACCCCCAAGTAGAACTGTATTTAGCTCAAAAATATTTTAGTATTACAATATATATTATTGCTATTCAGCTTATTACTAATATTTATATTTGGCATATTGTCATTGTAGCCCAAGTGGAGAAACAGCAGTAAGGCACTCTCCTAAACAGTTCTAACTTCTAAATGTAATGAAATAATCAAGGGCAAGCATACATTGCACATCCAGCCACACTTTGAGGCAAACTTGCTGAGTGCAAAACCAATGATTTTTATGTTATGCTTTTCAAAACAGTTATACAGAGTGTATTAGACAAAATAGAATGAAATGTAGACCGCACTTCCCAGGGTTGACTTTTAGTTGGATACTTTTTCTTCTTTGTCAGTGACTGCATAATTGCATTTCTGTCTATAACACGTTAAGGTTCTGCATAACGTCAACTAAACAGAGACTATTTTTACTTATAATTTGTATATTCAAAGTGACTTTTCATATAAAAATCAACAACAATGTCTGGAGAAAATTTATAAGATTTTTTTTTTAGAATCTAATTTTCAGATTAGAAACAATAAAGTTTGTTGTTCAAAGTGGTGTTAATACCTCCCTTAAATTCTGCCTCTTTCCCTCTCTCCTTTTTTTTTTTTTTTTTTTGTAGCTAAACTTTGCTCGTGTACCAATGCAGCCACACTGTTCAGTTGAAAAATGTCTGCATCATAATATTCTAGCTATTTTTTCTTGTATTCTCTCATCTTGCTTAACACTTGGAAATATTCCAACTCATGCAGAATTTAGAACTCAACCAACTTTCACCACTTTATTTCCACGTTTTACTATGTGATAGGTATGGGCAAGTAAAACAAGGTTACATTCAATAATGTATGCCATATATGTTATATCAGATATGTTTCAGACTTTTCACAATATATTCATGCACCTGCACATCAATTCCAGAATTACTGTTGAAGTAATGCAATGATTTTAAAAGATGTTGTGATAAAGAACTATAGCAGCTCAGGGCATTTCTGTCTAAGTTGTTTTCCATTAAATGTATTGTTTGATATCATTCATCTTCAACATGTTGTATTTCCTTTGGGCCTCTATTACTAAACCTTCTATGTCAGTCCCATTGCAGCAATGACAGTGATTTATCAAGCACATTAAATCTGCAGTATCTCTGGCTAGCAAAGCTAGTTTTTCAAATATTAAATCTCAGATGTGTCACATTTAGCCTGCCTTGAACTCCTGAAGCAAGTCTCTGCTGCTTTTTAAAAAAATCAAATCAGATTTTATTAGCAAACTTTTTACCTCAATGTATAATACAGCACTAACAGTGGCTGAAGTAAGAGGTGTCAAAGAAGCTAAGAACTACTTATACAAGAAAAGCCAACTTATCCCCAGGAGCCATTCCATTTTAAACTTATCTTACCCTTTACCCTCTGATGTGTCATTGTCCCCTTCAATTTTCTCTCACCATAAAAATGTCTAGCTGTCTCTTAAGATGATTTCTGCCTTTTGCCTCACAGGGTGCAATGTACCAGGCAGAGCAGGTTGGCTTGCATTACTTTGTCAAACCAATTCCTAATTTAGAGTTACCCATTAGATCATCTTGAAGTCTTCCCTTTTTTTTTTTTTTCTTTGATCAGTAATGTTGACACATCTAAAGAACACAGAGAAACATAAAAGACTACAAGAAGATACTAAAGGAAAGATGAAAGGAACAGAACACCTTTAGCTTTGCCAGATATAAATGAAAAGCTGTAAGATGACAGATACTCAAAATACAAGCGTAAGGAGTTAGAAGAATTTTTCAGGTCAGTCAGAAGGAAATAATCAACATTTATGGAATAACTGCATATGATAGATATTTTTATAGTGGTATATATATTGGTGTCAGATGCTTTCTGACCACACTAAGAAAGAAAAGCTTTTCTTCTGAAGAGGCTGAAATCTAAGGCGGATATTGTCAGGAATATGAGCAAGAATAAATCACCAATACCTACACACACTTTTCCACTGTATGACGTGGGAAGTATCTGTGCCTGTGAGAGTCCCTACCCTCTCCTAACCCTTCTTAGTGCATATATTAGATTATGTAAAGGTAATGAAAACGAACACAATGAAATTAGTGACTTCACTAGATGTACATACACGTTGGTTGTGTGTGTGAGAGTGCATGTTCAGGAAAATAAATCACATTTTCTTTCACATACTGACACATGTAAGAGCTATTCCTCACCGGTTTCTTTTTTAGCATTGGGAAAACTTTTTTTTTTTTTTTTTTTTTTTTTTTGACAGGATGGCTGACTCCAAGGCACAGACATTAGGGTTAAGACCTCATCTACATTTTAAAATATTTTCTAACAGTAGGATTTATAAATTATAGGAAGTATAATAAAGGACTTGTGCTCGCTTGACATGTGATGAAGCTTCCCCCTTTAATAATAAGAGATGTATTTAGCACATCTGTGATGTAGCTTTACTACCTAAAGTTACGTTATCTCACTTTTAATAGTCTCACTCAGAGCCAAATCTTCATTCTACTTGAGTCAATTGCAAAGCTCCTTTTACTACAATAGAATCATACAGACCCAATAGATATAACCTTTAGATAAGTTAATCATCCATTCCTGTTAGGCATGGCTATCGTTTACCATGTAAGATTGTATGCCAGTGGGCTGAACAACCAGCCGAGGAAGATGAGTAATGTTCTCACCAGTGCCAGAGATTCGGTTCCTGTCCTCAGGGCTTTCTTTTATTGATTTATAAAACAAAGTATTTCAAACAAAAAACCCAAGCCACTTAAAATAGCCAGGAATTTTCCGGCTTCATCCCAATTACTTCTCCCCTTCAGGCAAGGTGATAAGGTGGAAACAATGGCTACTACCACCTTGTCTTAATAATTCCATTAACCTCTCTACACATGGAAGATCAGAAAAATCTTTAATTTCTATGAAATACTTTTCAGAATGGTGCAATTAATATTAGTTTTATATTATCATGTATGAAAAGTGTTTCAATCATTTTGTGGCTTGCTGTATTTACACTGAGAATATTCAACAATTGAATTCTTTCACTACATCAGCTCAACTCGTAGAGCTTAACCCATTTTCTGTAGCTTTTACTGTTGGCAAATGGTGATGAAGAATAAAAGCCTCCTCAGAACTCTGATATAAATAGGGCATGGGTTGGGAATGATGGTGAAAGATTAGTAGGGAAAATTATTGTATTTGGACTTACAGAATAAAGTGGAAACACAAACTGATGCAACATCTCTATTTCAATTGAATTTATCCATCTGCCTAATCTTTTAGAATAATGCCTGGTATTGTTCAAGAATTAAAGGCCATGGTAGTTTGCATGAAAATAGAATTCTAGTTTTAAAGTTGGTTTGATCTGATGAAAATTGTACTTACAAGTTCAGTACAGTAGGGATCAAAATGAATGGTGCTTCTATCACCCCAATTTCTTCTGCAGTTCCAATTAAGTTGGGTTAAACTAATTTCTTACTCAGCACTTAGTTTAGAGCTGTTTTTCTAATTTACTTAGTTCTATAAGATACTAATTAAAAAAGCTTTCCAGATTAAGATACACATTTTTTTAAATATAAAACATAAAAACAAGTCTCAAATGTTATGGAGAATAAGTTAAACAATTAAAAGCCTGGTGACATCTTCCCGGAAGCGGTCTCGCCCACTAAAATGACTCTCCCATGCTGCTCCTTCCAGAAATTTTGCTATGATTTGGGAAAAGGACAGGATCTGACTGAGAAAAGTAGTAGTAATTTTTTGCTGAACCTTACTTCTGATGAATAAAACCCAAATCGTCTTGAACCCTGTCTCAACACAATTTGATTAGGTCAGACTCTTCCACTATCTCCTCAAATACAGCAATCAGACTGTTGCCAGTTAGGAAAAGGTTATGTAGCAAAACCAATGTAAATTTCATAGCACAGCATAACAGCTAAAACTTTTCTGCTTCAGTAGAAACAGCAGGAGTGCTGGGAGCAAGAATGCGAGAGCCGCATACACTTTATACGCTCACAATAAAAGGTTTCTTAGGGTTATGAGAGGACTGACTTGCACAGCTTTAAATGTTAAGGCATTTCTCTGTCTCTTGCGTATCAGTGAGAGGAGCCGTCTTCGTAAGAACAAGCATTAATTATGCGTACTTTAAACCTGGTTTACATGTGTTTTAATCCAGTATTGTCCTTGTAGAAAATAACTAAGTTGTGAATGCCAAAGAAAGTCAAGCAAAGACCAAACTGAAATACAGATAAGGACCATTTTATTAACATCCAAAGTATGCATGAGACAGAACATCAAACACAGAACATACCCAGACTAAGCATAGAGCAGATTACAATGAACTAAACAAAAAGCTGGTCGAGGTGACTATTAATAATGGTAAGAATGCAAGTGCCTTGCTTGAATTGAGATAGATCGGCACCATTTGGGTCTATTGATTCAGCCTCAAAAGCACATCTTATTTTCAAACACAATATGAGATTTCCTTTGAATTCTGAGCATTCTTGGTAAGATGTGTTCATTAGCTAATGTATTTTTATTAATTATACAGAGAATTTTTTTTACTTCTTTGTGCTGAAATCCAGCTTTTCTAGTCTTCATTTTCGTATGATTTCTGTTCCCCTGCTTCTGTTCCCCCTGTTTGCGTCTCTGGCAGTCCTAGCAACCAGAAATCATCATAAATTTTATACCAAATCTTTACAGGATACATACGCTCACACAATTTTTCTCTAAATCTACTGGACATCTTTCTATCAATACCTACTCGTATTCATTTTCAGTTGCTTTCAGACAGTATTTGTAGTAAACTAAAGTATACTTTGTCTTCAAGTACAGAAGTTGTCTTTTATACCAGTGAATATATCCTGTTCTTCACTCTATATATCCTATCTTTACTCTAAGGGTACCACATACTTATTCTTTTTTTTTTTTTTTTTTTTTTTTTTTTTTTTTTNTACCAATTCTGTTATGTCAGTTGATTTCATCAATGTCCTGCCATTTTTCTGCTAAGATCCACAATGAAAGTATTTTAAAACATTGAGTTCCAAATTTATCTCATAGAAACTCTACTAATATTCTTCTTTAATCCAATTAAGCCACATTGTTGTGTTTAATAGGTTTTGTGAGTTCTTTATGCATCTTCCAATTTCTCAGTTCTCTCTACGCCATCACTTCCTATAAGTCAAATGAGTTTCTTCATAGAAAAAAACAACACAATCAAAGAAAGGTATTAATTAGTGTGGCATGATCCATTTGTTGAAACTATGCTGCATTGTACACAGCTTTTAATTCATCTCCAGGTTGCAATCTGCTTTTCTGCAAAGCCTTTTTTTTAAGCCTTGTGTAGCCCTTGTGAAGAGATGTACAATGGAAGATCCCCAGGGTATTTTGCTCTCTTTGTTAATGTTTTTTTCCTACATTTACTGTTCTCTGTGACTGTGATTACCCCCAGTCTACTCATAAATCAGACTTGATAGATACATAAAAGAAAAGAAAAATAATATGCCAAGGGACCTATACTATCTAGCTTTTCTAGACCTAGCATAATCCAGTCTTTGTTTTTCATCTTACGGTTTATGTTAGTGTTTTTATAACTTTGAACCATAAAGCAAAATATTAATTTAATTTGGGAGCCATGCACTAGCTCTTCTCTGATGTCTTTGCCATTTAGTCCCCTTTATTTTCTCTCCCCAAGAACAAGCTTTGTTTTCATACTTCCTTATACTTCTTGACTGCTAGTTTAACTTGGTTTTCTTTGCTGATCACTCCTTCCTTTTCCTTCTTTCAGATGTCATAAACTCAATTTTCAAATGACATATGGTATTAAGTACCATAATTATTCCTACTTCTGTATCATTTAACTTACAATCTCACAATTCTGATTATTTTTAACATCAACTATATGTTAAGTACTTACCAAAAGCTTATAATACTGTTGCCTCTAACTTTCTGATGAAGAAATCTGTCCCAGGATAGCCATCCTATGAATTTTTCCTTCATTTATCTGTAAGTCTTTGGTAGCACTCAGGCCTCTCAGAGGTATATATCTGTTGATAATATTTCTCTAGCAACTCCACAAAGATCTCTATCTTTATCTATACTGGACCCCAAACCTCCCAGTATCCTACTTGTAATTCATCTATTATTATCCTCCTCCAAAAGATTTTGACTCCAAAACATTCTGCTTTACACATCTCATATTTTCTCGTTTCCTGAAGTTTTTCATATCTTTAAGGTACAATTACTTTATATCTTTATTTCTATCTGTCCTAAACAATGCATATATTTTTATACCTGTTTTCCTTCCATGGTTGCTGTTCTAAGATACCTCTCTTATCCAGAGAATATTTCTCATGTCCTGCACCAACAGTTCTTATTCCTCAATTTTGTCACTAAAGCTGCCAGCATTAATATATAGCATTTCAATTCCTTTTTACTGACCAGAAACTAGTTTCCTTAGCTGGAATAATCTTACACTGTTTCAGCTAACTGGCTACAGCTCTCATCTATACCAGTACCTTCTGCTTTCTATTCAGTCTTCTGATCATTGATAATCTTTTATCCATAACTGTGCTTTATCTATCTGATTTCTTTCTCCCTGTATTTTAAAACTACAAAAAGATGTTTAGAAAGGTAAATAAAATAGATTATTAATCCTTCAAAGGGAAAGCAGTTTAAGAGTCATTAAATTGGATGTCTTGGATTAGGGAGGGAAAGGAGGAGATGTTATGTAAGTGTAAATGTATGTGTTCATTTATTTATTTAGCTCCAAAACATTCTTCAGTGTTAAGAGGCAAACATTAGAAACCACTGTTGATCCATCACCCCATTTTATACTATTTTCATTCATATGAATATTCAAATATGAATTTCCATTCAAATATGAATTTGAACACAATCACAGATGAAGTTCTCTTTCTTTCCTTCAAGCCTTCTGGAGGCAGCTATGTTTACGTAAACACCGTTCTGAAGTGAATGCATACTGAGCATTTCTAGTATATATGAAAGGCAGCAAACACTGTGATGCCTAAGAACATTCTCATAGGTCTACAAATGAATGAGAAAGCATAACTGAGTTAACCACCCCTTGCAAGTGTTTTACTCAGGTTTGCTGCTAAGCAAATATGCGCAATTAGTCCACCACAAATGTAAGATAAAATGGCTTAATTTATATAATCTGAAGGCGGTTGAAAATTAAATATTTTTAATTACTTCGAAAAACTCCTCCTTCAACTTTTTGTTCAAAATTATGAAGTGATGATAACACTGCAACCAATTGGCTTCAATGCATTTTTATTTCAGTTTTAAATTTAAGACTTAACTGGTTTCATGTACATAATTTACAGTTGTCTAGCCATATTATTTGTAATTTCACCTTTTGTTTACTATAACATTTAAACTGCACGGAGTCACTCTTGGTTAAATGGAGAAAGTGGGTCAGAATCTGCATCACTCAAAGCCATTCAGATTCTCCAGAACATTTCCTCATCCTTCCCTGCTGGTCTTCCACTCACTAAGTCTTCTGTAGCACCTCTTAAAACAAACAGGATCCTTACAGGACTGCAAACATTCTACAGATATTTCTCTGGAGAAATCTGCAGATACTAAAGTTGCCTGGCATCTTCCAAATTAAGGATGAGATTCTGCACAGGGTTTTCTGGATAGCAGCATTTCATTGTTTCCTTCAAGCCCTGTCTACAACTGCACAAAAGTCTCATTTGGTCCCGTTTTGTGGAGCAGATTTGAGCTACTCAAGTGTAGTTATTATTTCAATAGGCATTTTGTGAGAAATGGGTGGTTTTGAAATTTTTCCATGTTTGGTCTTATCTCTGATTTAAGAGGAAGGAGAATTTTTGAGAAGTAGAGAAAACTCAGTTCATTAACTTTTAGGTTATGTGTGGGTGAAATCAATGTTGCTTTTTCATTACATAGATAGCAGACTGAGGGCATCCCTAAAGTAACTCAGTACAGCTTCACAGTGGGGAAATTTGACTGATAAATAGTCAGCAAACCTCACAGAAGTGAACTTTGCTCTCAAAGTGAAAGTATATTTTCACTATTAAAAATCCATTGGTTTATTTTAGATATTTTTATACTGCCTTTTCCATCATGCCGTTTCTTTTTTT